>OX451207.1:12530531-13113524 GCA_949628255.1 Macrophya alboannulata | reverse complement strand
AAGGGTATCAAATTGCACGTCTGCAAAAAGAATTCAAGACGAAGGATCAATAAATTGTCAGGCGTAATTCTAAGAACAGCAGGAATATCTTACTTATCGATAAAATGAGTCCTGGAAAAATAGTAGAATTTGATTCTCTAGGTAAACAAAAAGAAAATTTCACTCAATTACTCGTTTTGTTTAGATCATTAATTTCAAAGTATTTATTCCGAGAATCCAACAACTATTAATGGAATTTATTTTCATGTATATTTGTTTTATTGTTTTTTTTTTGTTTTGTTTATAACTACGAATCTATAAAATTTGTGATTAAATATTTTTCATTGTACTTTTTATAAGCTAATAGTTTATATTTTATTTTATTTCATTTCATTTAACTTTTATTCACAAACAGATGCAGATACTCAAGAGTTAATCAAATCTGGTGTATATGCTCGCACCAATTCATATTCGCCATACAGTAAATTTAAGGTTGGTGCTGCGCTTCGCTGTGAAGATGGAACAATATACAGAGGCTGTAACATTGAGAACGCAGCTTATTCTCCATCAATTTGTGCAGAAAGAGCAGCAATTGGTAGTGCGGTCTCTAACGGACATAAAAAGTTTGTTGGTCTTGCAGTAATAGCCGATTTAAATGATACTTTTGTATCACCATGCGGTGTTTGTCGTCAAACAATTGTAGAATTTGGAGACATACCGATATTCTTAGCAAAACCAAATATAGGAACTGTGCTTATAACTTCAGCTAGAGAAATGTTACCACTAGCATTTACTGGTGAATAGAAAAAGTAATATTCAATTATTTATTATTTATCCAATGACGCTGTATTTTGGCAAATATGTTTTCATATGTTTTCAACATGTGGTTTTTAAATATTTATTTAGTTGGAATTTATTTTGTTTATGTTATTCTAATCAGTTGTTGAATTTTATTAACAGAATAAAGATTGTTAACTGTATTAAACTTCAGAGCTTCGTGTAATTTTCAAACTCTTGTATTGAATATGTTTGAAAATATATTATAGTCCTTAATGAAGAGAGTAATCAATTTGTATATTTAAGCTTTTCAATAAGTTATTAATCATTACATTCATATACATGGTCTTTTATTTATTTTATTTTTTTAATATCCCGATATATGTACACCTGTTTTTTTTTTTTTGTTTTTATTCGTTTTTCGCGATTTCTTATATTTCTTGACATTATTCATATCAAAGCTAACATAAATTCTAAATCTCATAACTTATGATTAAAAAAAGCTTAATTAGCACTATTTTCCAGTAGTTATAAATGAACATTACAATGATCATTTTTCTAGAGCAACTAGGCCAACTAATATATTTCAATAAATCTATCATTTATATAATCAATCATTTATTCCCTTTTTTCTTTATTTTTTATATTTTATTTTATTATTTTATTCGCAGAATAGTATAGAAGTATTATCAAAAGTTAATGAAAATCATAACGATAACAGAGAGAAAAAAAAAGAAACTACCAATTGTGCCAATAACAGTTTAGAATTGTCTAAAGTGATTTACAACAACAACAACAGCTCGATATTTTACGTCAATTCGATTTTACAAATGTTTTTAGTAATAAGATGTTCTGTACAAATTTTCATGAAGAAAATTCAATATGACTTAATCATTTATCCTTATCATGAACACAAATTATAAATACATAATTATTATATGAGAATGTTTTACAATAAATCAATACACAATATACTATACAAGATAAATTCGACATAACAATCGTTTAGGAATAGAATTTTCATATATGAATATTCAGAAAATAAAACTTATTCTTTGATAATAAGAATTAAAGTAAGCCGTGTATCTGTAAATTAGTTAACTATTCAGAGCTAAAATTGATCGTTTCTCTGACTAATCAATGTAGAACAGATTATTTTATACAAGTTTTTTTTTTTTTTTTTCAATTACTGAACCTTAGATCATCTAATCATACCTATTTAATATTCACTTGTTCAAACACAAACATCACGCAATTATACCTTGCCCATCGAAACTCACTCAAGATATTTGAGTTGGCATTCATTGCAAATAACGAGGCACTGTTATTACACTAGCAGAACAAGCACAAACCTTTCTCACTACAATATATCATTATAAATTTTAATAAATCACGACCTGTTGAAAGCCTATAATAATTATGATTCGAATAGCGTGTGAAAAAGGGTTCATAAACCCTGTGAAACTCTAATATTGAGTAACAGTGAGAGGTCAGTCATTCCTATAAACGTGCATCGGAAATTTTTCTGAAGTATACAGCATTGATCAGCATTCATTAACAATTTATAAATTTTTGATGATCCAGTTATTACCAGAAAGGACACCTGAGAATGAAATAAGATATAAAATTAGCATTGAAAAGTTGATAATATTTTATGAGTAAGATTTACATGCATATTTTTCAATTTTTTCTTCATCGATAAATTTACCCCTAAATAACTTTGATGAAAAAAAGAAAAATCTTACCATCCGATGTAGCATTGACAAAGATTTTCGTTATTTGTAGCTTGCTGTATCAGCAGGTCAACTTGCTGTTGAACGCTTAGTGTCTCATCATGCGAAAAATCACGCCCTGTTAGCTTGTCTCTCACCCTATTTATAATCGCAAGAGCTTTCTTGTTCAGAGCCTCTGGCTGATTGTTATCCCCTAAACAAAGCATTCAAATATTGTAGATCACTTGTGTAACATATAAATTTTAATTTGTTTTTTTTAAGTCAAAGTATTAAAGGTCAATTTCAAGAACGCTGCTGTATGACTGTAAATTTCATTCCATGCCTTTCATGTGATTATTTTTACTCAATAAAACAGTAATAGTTATGTTTAACTACAGTTTCATATAGCGAATATTACCTCCATTCTCAATGCTGCAAGGAACTCCTTTCTTTGGCAAAGTAGCACTGTGAGAATCCAACATATCCCCATGTTCTTGGCTACTACTAGCAGTAATTCCCTGAGCATCTGATCTTGTAGTTTTTGGAACCGTATTGTCCATTAATCTCCAATTCAACAGTGGATCGTAAACAAAAGCCTCTAAGACAGCCATTAAACTATCTTTGTTACGATGTAATACTGACATAACTGATTCACTAGTTCTCCTATATGTTCCCTCGATGCCTGTTACCTCCATAGCGTTGATCAACATTCTTGTCAATCTGAAGGGGATCTTTTCCGGAAATTTTTCTCGAGTCATAGCCACTTCAAAACAGTCGCCAAAATCTATGTGAAGAATTTTGCCACTCAGACGATCTAGCATTAAATTAGAAGGATGCCGATCTCCAAGACCAAGTATATATCCAACCATCGACATAACTGCTAAAGATCTAGTGTAATTTGTTCTACGATCGAACCATACTTCACTGGAAGGTGATTTGAGCCATAAAAGTCGAGACAAATCATCTCCATGAGTGTGTTCTAAAGCATGTTCGAACACTTCTACCTTCTGCATTAGCATAAGGTGGTCATAGTCCGGTGCCATCTGTGAAAAATGAATTGTTTCCATCTTTAAAAATATCCGCAAGATATATCATTGTTCCATTCAAAAAACAAAAAAAAATACGTAATTCATGTTTACCCTTAGCATTATTCTGTGCTCAATGTTCAATAATATCTTTTTCTTCTCTCTGTAATCTCGTATCAAGGTATGTAAAGTATCACAGTGCGGTACCCAGCCAATAAGTCCGCTATTTGTAGATAAAGGAATCACAGCATATCTCTGTAAATGAAAAAAAAAAAAAAACATTATGTTACCAAAGATATAGAAATCAGGGTCAATCACAACAAGACAATGGAAAAGTAGCTGTGAGAAGACGAGAACAGAAGCTGTTTTCAAATTCTGTAATTTACCTGAATAGTGAGATTTCTCCTGAACGTGTCAGGATCGTGCAGCAAGAGTGTGTTGACTAGACCAAATAGTTGCATAACGCGTTCATCTTGCCTAAGATCTTCGTGACCTTTTAATAGGAACATGTAGTCTTTACCGTTGCTTCCTAATTCGCGAAATAATATGTATTAATAACGTTCAAAAATGAAAAATTTATGTATAAATAAAACTTTCGAGAAAACATACCTTTTATGCAAAGTTTCCGAGGTCGTTGCTTGCTAGTAATTACTTGCATCGAACTGTGGATACTGGCAATTCTGATGACGGGATGTCCTGGACTGTAACTTCCAGGAACAGCTAATTCCAAATCTCTACAGACCAACAATTTTGGACTAACATACTGGAGTTCTAAATTTGTTAGTTGCGGTAGCTGTCTTGATATCTTTCTGAATACATGATAATACAAGTCCCATGCTTGGTTTAAGTCTTTAACATTTCCAGACAGTTTGTATCTGTGGCACCATTCTTTTGCTTCCATTAAATCTCTTCCGTAAGTCTGATTGAATGACGTTTCCTTCAAGGTTTGTGGTCCTCGTTCTAACATTGCATGAAGAGGTTCTAGCGTATCAAACATTCCTTTAACATTTCTTTCGCCAAAGTATAATCTACTGGCTTCTTCCAAACCTTCGTGCCACAGTTCATGCCACAGAATTGCAACTCTGATCAATTCGTCGCTAGCTAAAACAGCTTGCTGTACTAACGTAGGGCTGTGTTCGCACATATTTTTCAATATCTTATTAGCAGCAGTCTTGCGAGCTGAGCTGGCGCTCTTAGAGGCAACAGTTAACGGGTAGACAAGAGCTTGGGGATGTGTTTTACCAATATCAATTAACAGATGATGAATTAATCTGCCAACTAAAGCTCTAGGTGTATCTATTCTTGCGATTAGCTGAGGAATTACTTGCAGCCAAGTATTGATTTCGATTAATCTTATCCCTTCGACAATGGCTTCGTATACTTCAGGCCATTGCCCATAATCAAACCATAAGGTGAGTAGTCGTAATGTATCTTGCAAAGAACTGCCGTGGGACAAATTGATAGATCTGAAGAAACCCTCGACTGCTGGTACAGTGAATTGAGAAATATACTGCGAGCTTGAAAGTCCAGACCTTGATGTATTGCCCGGTACATTATCAATGTTGGTATCACCCTGCTGATGTTTGTAGAATAAAACAGTTTCAAAATTAGTATACGCAAAAGCATGCCAAGCTTTATACCAAGATGGATCGTGCTTTGTTGCTGCTGCGTAGTAGGATAATACAGCTGGAATAGAATGCTCGCTTATTCCTTGTAACGCCTCCAACCATTCTCCCAATTTTAAGTAACACCGAGCAAGTAATCTCTTTCTAACCTCTTGTTGCTTCTCATCCTCTTGATTTAGAACGGAAATAGTTGCAGGCTGTAGCGAAGTCTGTACAAATCTTTGCAATTGGCTATAAGCTGCTTCTCGATTATTCGCCATCCACATGTGTTTACAATAAGCAAACGTTACTTGTGGATGAGTAGTAGGCAACGGTTGATCTGGATTCTGTGACGGATCCATTCCTAACAGCATAACTAACGTCTTATGGCATAACATCGGACTACCATTTTTTCTGCAAAGGCTAGCATATTTTAGCCAAGTATACATATCATCCTGAGGGGAAACTACCAACGTGTGAACTTGGATAATTTTTTGCCAATCTTCAACAACTCGTTGACCACCTTGCAATCTTTCCCACCACATGGACTTTATCGTTGGCCTTCTCTCAGGGACTAGCTTGAACTGTATTACTTCTTCTAATTCAGCCAACTTCTGTACCTCTACCATAGCATTGTAAGCTCTCTGGTAGCTTTCACCAGCCATTGCAGTTAATTCTGTATCTAATAAATCCCTTGCGCTATCTATGAGTTGATGTGCCACTGTATACTGTTCATCGTGGATAGCCAATACTGCCCTGTAAAAAGCACCGTCTTGAGTTTCTTTAGGGATAAAGTTTACGTATTTTTCCATGCTTTCCCATTGCCCAAGTCCCCAAGCAGCAGCTGCAGCCATACGAGACATTCTTTGTTTATTTTCATCATTTTCATTTGCCCATTGTCGAGTAGCAACGTCGTGTAGCTGACCCCATTCACCAAGTGCTTCTAGGCACCGCATCTCGCCTAAGGTGGATTCTACATCAGTTGGATCACTGTTTAACCGATCTTTATACAGATCTAAGGCCTTGTCCCAATTGTGTAACTTTTCGTACCACCTTACCTGTACTTTAAGATCTTGCTGATTTTGCTGTTTCATAACGTACTCCAGTAATCCCTCGGCGACCTCTTTCTGCTGAAGTTTATTGTTGATGGAAATCAATGACTCGAAAACATTGCTGTTTCTACCCTTGTGGAATTCATCTTCTTTGTAATGCAAAGCTTTAGCATAGGCTCGGCAATGCATAGCTCTTTCGCCTAGTATCTTGGCATCCAATGGTAACGGCCCTTTGTCGCAATGTTCCATAAATTCAGCTAAGTTCAAAATAGTTTGTGTTATTTCTGGAAGATCTGGTACCATTAATGCTTGTTGTAAAGTCTCTTTCAATTCTGTTTGGTAAGTAACATTTAACTCAGTCCAACAAGAAACAAAAGCAGCATTGAATAAATCTCTTGGAAGCTGTGAATAAGTCTGAGCAAGTGCCCAGCACGATCTTAAAGCCGGAGAGGGCGATTCTTTGAGCAATCCAATAGACAAACTTCGAAGCCATTCTAGCCAATCATCTTTAGATACTCTACGAGTAGCTGTCCAAGCTTTCTGAAGATTCGATGCCGATACATGGAGTCGTTTTATCGTTGTAGTGTCCGAAGATGTCAGGGATAAATCACGATGTTTATGCCTAGAGTCTCGAGGACGTATAAGTAAATAATCTTCTCCATCAGCCACCGTGGAATCAGTTAGAATTTTATCAGTCAGTACGTCGTATCGTTGATGAATAATCTTATGTTTATTCATAACTTTTTGAACCAATGGTATGAAAATCTGATATTTTTTCCCGAGTTGAATCAATAGCGCGCACAGAGTTTCCATCGCCGTTGTCCTGAGTTCCGGACATGTGTCTAATGTCCTTACCAGGGGATGAACTATTCTTGAAGCAAAGTCAGTGAAATCTAAAGTATCAGCTAGATGATCAACGGTTTCCAAAGCCACCTTGTTAACTGAAATTGGGCAATCTGCTGCGTGAAATAGTTTTACTATTGGTGGTAGTACTAAATGCAAATAATTGTCAAGATTGTTACCAAACTTTTGCAGAGCATGAAGAAGCTTGACTGTTACCGCCCGATCTTTGCTAGTATCATGAGTAAGAACTCTTAGAATTTGTGGCATAAGTTGTGGTAAATAAATCTTGAATTCGGCACCCAGTGCAACAGCGATATGTTCGACAAGAAGAATCAGTGTGCTTTGTAAAGGGCTATTCACAGTCCAAACTTCTTTAATTAGAGCAAAAATATCATCCAAATAATTGCGAATGTGTTGTTTAACAATTGCAATAAGAACAGCCAACTGCTGGAAGAGGTATTCTCGAAAACCGACATCAGCAGTTCGAACTACATTCAAAAAGCTAGGCATAACTTGTGAAATATATGGTACACATTTTATTCCAAGACTTTTAAAAATAAACGTTACAGCCTGAACAACCATAGTATGATGCTGAGACAGCGTAGGCTCCCTGATAATACGCATCAACGTAGCTATAGCAATTGCTGGATAATACTCTTCCAGAGTTGATGAGGACATATTTACAAGCATCTCGCTGGTCGTCAGATCTTGACTCGTTTCCGAGTCACTTTTGCATTTAATATCAGCCATAGACGAGAGCGAATTCAACTGCGAATCAATCTGCCCAAGGTTCATTTTGTGCTTATAAGGATCCAGAGCACCGAGAAGTCCAAGTACTCTTATAGTTTCTCTTCTGATAATCGGCTGCTGTTCAGTCTTCAAAAAATTAATCAATACATCCAGTAAAGGTGGATATTGGGTATAGGGTTTGATG
This sequence comes from Macrophya alboannulata, assembly GCA_949628255.1. Classification (NCBI taxonomy): domain Eukaryota; kingdom Metazoa; phylum Arthropoda; class Insecta; order Hymenoptera; family Tenthredinidae; genus Macrophya; species Macrophya alboannulata. The sequence continues at coordinate 13,105,598 of OX451207.1, read as the reverse complement.
ACGAATCCTGTGCTTCCGACTAACTGGCCTAAAACCCACAAAGCTACGCCTCTTTTTTCTGGTGAACTAGCATCGACTAGCATTTCAAGTAATATCGATAGCAATTCCGGCATCCATTGCTGCATTTCAGAACCGTTAACTTCTGCTAGATCACCTATAGCTCTGAGTACAGCTAATACAACACCAGGATTAGGCTCAGTTTCTTTCAGCTTTGGGATGAGAACTTTCAAAATTGGTTCCATGTAAGGCCTTATGAGCCTCGGAGCACTGACTACTAGATGATCTAACATTCGTGCAGCCTGTTCTTTGTTACGTCCCATACCAGAATGTTCAAGTTCGGTTAAAAATTGAATAAGTGTTTTCCGAAGCGAAGGCATAACGTAGGCAGGATTCATTGTACTCAATCTTCCGATCGTAGATATTGCCAACTCTCTAATTTCAAACATTTCATCATTCATTGCGACGAAGAGAGCTGACAGACTTTCAGCCTGAGCAAGATGAATGTCAAAACTTTCATCAAGAGATGTAAGAACCCAATATCGTACGTCAGGATCGGTGTCCGTGATACCAACAACAAGTAATTTCCCCAACACAGAAGAAACTGTATTAGTAACAGTTGGTCCTGGCTGATTTAATGCAAGTCTTAAGAGTCTGGAGCATGTTTTTACAGCTTCTAATCGAACTTCAGCCTGTTCGGAAGTTAGGAAATGATCTGCGCATCTTCTGACAAACTGTAGTAATGGATTTCCATCGAAATTAAACGTTCCAAGAGTTTTTAAGGCAAGTACAGTTGAAGGTACATCTGCTTCTGTTGATGGTGCTAAAATCGGGCTTGTGGCTGGCCAAGGAGCACCCGGATGTCGCAACGGTTTATGCATCAGTACTTGGGACAGCATTCTTAATAGTCCTTGAGATATATCTGCCTTTAACGATGGTATACTGTGAGCTAATTCCCGCAACGAAGTAGTCAAAATTGGGCTGAGTCCAGTAGCAAGCATTGGTTCTAACAGAACCTTAATATCCGGGCCTATGGTCTGCTTTACAGCATGCCCCAGCAAAGTAATGCAGATGAAGACTGCCGGTTCAAGTACAACGCCTCTTTTTTTACTGGGCGTTTCTTTCGAAGGTAAAGAAGCTTTGATAACTTCCATAATTTCAGGAAGATAAGGTTCTATCCCATTTTCAACGGCCACAGCTATTAATCCAATAGTTGTAAACGCTGCGTGTCTATCTTTCTCTCTACTCCGTAATGTGACCAATAGATAAGATATGCTTTGAGCCAAATGATGCTTCTCGAATTTTTCCCTATTAAAAGCAACGAGTCTGGGTAGCAGCATCATCAAAGCATGTTGTATGTGGGGATGTCTGGAAACTTTTTGATTCATAACATCGACGTAGACATTGTCTATGCCTTCCTGCATCAGGCTACGGCAAGCTGCAGATTCGTACACTGGATGAATAATGTGCTGATGATTAGAACGGCTTTGAACCGACCCAGTCCAAGTGGGTACAATCTGCGTCTTTAAACGAGGCATAAGCGAGAGAATATCATCGTCTATTTGTTGACTTGAACAATTTAATCTATCCATTAAAGCCTCGTAGTTTCTTTCCCATTGAGCATTACTGCATCTCAATAATTCATTCAATACCAACAAAGAGCCGTGAATTGCTGCGTCCTTGTTCGATCCTCGTCCTCTTACTTCAGTGTCGTTAAAGCATTGCACAACTTCTTGAAAACACTCTTTGTACCACTGAGGCTTGTGCATTTGTTTAGCAGTTTCTCTCTGTGCAGTTACTACCAAAGCAGCTCTCAAAGCTTCAGTTGCAGCCTCTCTTATCAAAGGCTTTGGATCTCTTATAGCGTTAAATATGAGATCAAAGAAGGGAGAGACTTGTTGGAAGAAATAAGTTGGCATTGAGACGGCAAGTTCTCTGAGCACAAGTACAGCTGCGTGTCGTTTTCCCTCGTGTCTATCTCCTCCGAGCCATTCAAAGGCTCGTTTTACCTCAAACTCTACATATTCTGCGGTGTAAGTACCGGAAACTAGTGCCAATTTTCCAACAGTTTTAGCAGCTAATTCCATAACTCCTACGTCGTTAGATGGTAGTAAGTTTCTTAGGTAATTAGCAAATCGTATTGTACGAGTGTTTATGTTGCCTACATCCGCACCAATTAGACATACTATGGCTAGTATACCTCCCTTTTTTTCATTCATGTCAGAGCCGGAAACCATTTCGAATATATGATGATTAAATTCGTCCATAAAGGCTGTTAGTTCCTCTTGAGATGCTTCGCGTAATTCGGTTTTAACGTAAAGGCATAAATCGCGTGCTGCCTTTATGCGGACTTCATCATTCCGCGATTTGAGGCGATGAACAAAGTCTAGGACTAGTGTGTGGGTCATTTTTATTTATTTTATTATTTTTTCCTCATAGGTTATATCTTCGTTTTATAGATTCATTAGATTATACATTCGGCCGATACCCACCTGAAACAATAATAAAACTGGGAAATTTTTTATATAGAATTGTGGGAGTCTAAAATCCGTATTCATAGCCGATAGGGTAGTTGGGTGTAAGTTTAGGTTAGATAAAAAGTTTACGCGTATTCGACGGTATGAACACTTTAATGTGTGTGTGTGTGTATGTTGGTAAAGGTTGAGAATCAGTATATTCACGAAGGCACGATATTAATTATAATTATATTTCATACTCACGTTGTTTAATCATCGATGTAATTAACTTGTTTATTATTTTCACTACTTTCTACGTAAACGGCATTTTGATAAATATCAAAAGTAAATACGTATTATTTATGTGGTTATTATACACCAGTTCACGGCATTGGTTTTCACCGTTCCGGCTCGGCGCTGTGAGTTGTGATGGTGACGTAACAACTAACTCTATCTACATTGGTACGGCGAAACTAGACGTGCGTGGCCGTATACACGAGGATTTGAAAGCCCATCGATCCCGAACTCTCTGTTATTATTCATAAACAAACACAATTTGATACAGTAGAGAAATTTACATCGGAAATATTTTCGTCATATTCAATAGAAAAGATGAAATATTTTTTTTATTCATAATTTCCTTTATTCCATCTTAATTCAGGATAAAAAATAAAATAAAATAAAATAAAATGAAAAATAAAAAATCACCGAAAATACCTATTTTAGTTTAAACAAGGAAATCGGGGATAGCATTAAAATTTAAACAATGTATCTTACTATTCAGAATTAGGGTAGTTGAAAAGGAGTCGATATTTTTAATTTTTTTTTTGTTTCATTATGTAAAAAATGTTAATACATGGTAAAATAAAAATTTTCCCCAGATATAAGCTCTATAAATTAATTTTGAAAGGTAGCTGAAGCAATTTTTAGTTTTGGCACAGATATAAGGTACATAATATGTACATTTATCGACCAAACGGAATTTGTAATTTTGTTGTTTAATCATTCTCATCATAGTATAATACAGTCAAGATAATCTATATTTCTAAATAGGTATATGGTATTATTATAAACAATTAGGTAATTACATTCACTATATGGGAATAGGCAAATCTTTAGAAACTAAGGTCAATATTTGGTCAGTGTTCAAACACCAATTAACAATATTCTTTGATACTTTGCACCAATTTTCCCCATGATGTGGTTCTGCTGCAACGCATCGTTTCTTAACTTCTTCCTGCTGTTCTTCGGTGCCATTCAAAAGTTCAAACTTATAAAAATATGCCCAAGCATCTCCCAGATCTGGATCTATTTTCACAGTACGATTGAACCAGTCTCTACATTTTGATATTTTATGTTCACACCAAAAAAGCCTGCAAAGAAAAAAAACGGAGTGTTTTATGTAATTGAAAACTCCCAATTTACTAGTTTTATTAACTAAGAATTAATGAACAATCCTGAAAACCCAGGAATCGTTTATCTTTTATTTCCAACGTACTTTGAGACTGCCAACAGAACATGCGGATCATGTTCACACTTTTTCAAAGCATCAACGCTCTTTGTTTTCCGCTGTGGTCGTGCTTCCATGAATATTGCCTCTGCCCATAGTAAACCCGAGGTAGGACATTCTTGCAAAGCTTTAGCCATCAACGTATTAGCCATATCTCTAACGCCACCGGCTTTTAGTTCGTTTCTGATAGCCTCAAGCCATAGTGCAGCATTTTTCGGATTCCGAAGACGAGCTTTCTCAAGGACAGAACGAGTTTTGGTCACTTGGCCTTTACGCTGTTCAAGTTGAGCCAGCAAACACCACAATGGTACGGAAGTGGGGCACTTTTTAATCTGTGGAAGAACGAGATGATTAAAAAAATATATTAAATACGAAGAAATTAACGATTGCTTGAGGAATAGTAAAGAAAATTGAACTCACAGCCTGATTATAAGTATCGAGAGCTTTGTCTAAGTTGCCTTGTTGCTCCTCAATCTGAGCCTTCATTAGCCAAAGCTTTGGAAAATCTTCAAAAGCTTCTATAGCTTCTTGGAGAAGGTGCAAAGCTGCTTCAAGATTGTTAAGTGCCCATTCAAGCTTAGCACTTTTCATCATGACTCTAGGAGTTGGCGCAGATGCTCGAGCTTTTGCCAGTAATCTTCTGGCCCGTTCGTATTCTGAGTTTTCTGATTCAAGTTTAACAGCAGCCAACCAAATTTCTTCCGAATTTGGATTTGCTTGAAAAGCAAGAGACAAAATACCTCTTGCAGCCGGTACATCGCCCTATTCAAAGTAAGAATTAATCATTTCAGATTTAATAATGTTATTAGCAAATCCAGAAATGAAACCCCCTTTTTAATGGATAAATAATGTATACTTACTGCAAGCCATTTAGATTTTGCTCCCATAAGCCACAGCACTTCGCTCTTTGGACAATGCGCAACTGCTCTTTGAAGTAATGCTTCCAAAGACTCTCGTGTCCCATAACTTTTCTCAAAGTATGCTGCCCGCAACCAAATCGACTTTTTGCTGGGAAAAGTTGCTAAAGCATAAGCATACACTGCTCTTGCACATTCCAAAGCACCTTGTTGCGCACACTGTAAAAAGATAATTTTAATCATTATTAAAGAAGGGATTATTTGCTAGAAAATCAGTATTGGAATACAAAAGAACTTACTGCTTCTGCATCTTCCATCCAAGTATGTTTTCTGTCTTCTTCTTCGACTCCAAATCCAATAATAGATTTAACTATAACTTGGCAGCAATGTACAGCGCCGGCTTTTTCCGCTTCCATAGCTTCTTTAAACCAGTGTTCTCTGTTTATTTCAACTCCGTTAACATTCAGTGAGCTTATAGCTCTGTCAATAATCTTGTCAACCATGTGTTTGTTGCCGTTAGCTTCTTCCAGCTTAGCGGCAGTAGTCCAAATTTGTCTATCAGTTGGAATATTTTCTCTAGCTTTGTTCAGAACTTTTCTAGCATTATCGTAAGTTTCCAGTCGCGCTAACGCCAGCCACAGGTCGACACTTGTTGGACAACATTCTACAGCTCGACTTAACAAGATTCTAGCATCTTCAGGTTCTTCTAGTTCAACAGCTGCTTTCCAAAGTCTTACAGAATTCGGAATATGCTCAAGAGCTTTACGATATACTCGTCTTTTTGCCTTCATTTCTGTTTCCAAATCGGCAGCTTTAATCCATATTCTAACAGACGTTGGAATATGACGTACAGACTGTGCTATCACAGCCTTTGCAGTTTCTGGCGGTTGAAGCCTCGCAGCTTCCAGCCACAAATCTTCAGATGTTGGATTCACCTCGCAACCTTTCATGATTAAATTTCTTGCCGCTTGTACCTTTCCCGTAACTTCCTCTAAACGAGCAGATGCTATCCAGGCTGGAGGATGATTAGGATTTGTTTCACGGACAGACTTCAATAGCAGTCTAGCCTTTTTAATATCGCTAAAAACAATATTTTAATCACTTTATGTTACAGACATCGACAATTAGATCAGAAAAATATCATTTTGATTATAACTTACTTAATATCCCCACCGTAAGTTGGAATCATACTTTGCAGATCAGTTAAGTAGCCTTTCGGATCAACAACCGTTTGCCCTTCGACCGAATCTGAGACTTGATTGAGTTTAACGTTCATCAGGGTGTTTCTGGCTTGTCCAATTTTTCTCAAATCCAAATCACCAGTTGGAGTTAACATCCCAGGCGTAGCCATGCCAGGCGTCATAGAAGCTAAACCACTAGTTGGATCGATACTAGTATTTGTATCGCCGCCCAAATTTCTTGCCAAAACAGAATCTGGTAGGGGTGTGAATTTCTCAGCTCGTGGATTCCGCTGTTTTCTATTACGCGCGTCCCCGACTTCAGGAACATTTTTCCATTCGTCTTCAGAGACGTTTACCAGTTCCCGTTTTAAGTCTGAAAATTGTTGCTGTATCTTCGGCCGCTCTTGACGATAACGTTCTAGCTCTTCTCTAAGACGTTTTTCACGATATTCTTTTCGCTTTTCATCCATTCTTTTGTCAATTGCTTCGTATATCGCGTCTGCTTCCTCATCATCTTTGTCGTAAGGATCCTAGGCATTAAAAGTCAATCAAATTTTATGCAAATATAAAAGTTATTCTAATTTAGAAACTTATGCTGAAAAGCTATGCTACAGCAAAGGACCCAGCATCTGTCCTCATGTAGAAGCAGTCTCAGTCAAATTTCATTAAACTGAAGTATGTTGCACTTCAAACCAGCACTGATCATAAGTCCCTATGGGCAAAACCCCCGAAAGTTAAGGGTTTCCAAGATATTTAAGTACAAAGTTCGAATAACTTGGTCAATAACCATGAATAACTTGAAAACAGTTAGAATAATCAAAAAAGACCAAGAAACCTTTTATGTAGAGCGTTCAATTTTGAACAAAAGTAGCTATCTTTTTAAGTTTATTAGTTCTTAAGATATAAAAATCGAAAAGTGCCACTGGCACATTACCATCAACTTTAAATGGAAAATAAAAAATAGCAATGAGCATGGTTTTGAATGCAACAATTTTACGAACTTACAAGTCTAATTCTTGGGGGACATCAATGTTAATGATGTGATAAATGGTAGAATACTGTCTGATGTAAAAAATAATGAATCTGAGCTTTGAACAGAGTATATAATGACGATAAAAGTGTTAAATATTCTTCGAAGAAAGTTTGTAAAGATTAACCTTGCTGAAGAGGGATCCTCCATAGCCAGAAAACTCATCATAATTGGAATCGTTAAGATCTTCCTCATCTTCTTCCTCCTCCTCCTTTTTCTTGGCTCGTTTTGTAGGCGGAGCGTGTCTATCATCGCTAATGGGTAATATTGGTGAAGAAAATGATTAGAGATTGTTGACAAAAGTAACTACCTAATTACACAAGTCGGTAATTTAGGAATGGTTAAGATTGTATTATTATGAAAGATAAAAGCTTACGAAACGTCGTTGGCATCACGAGCTGGACCGATATCAGAACGAGTCGTAAAACCTGTGGCACTGTAAACAAAAATAAAAATTTAGGTTAGGTTGGGTTAGGAACGTAACCCGATCGTAAATATTAGTTCTAGATTGCGTATGCGTCGCTGTTTTAACTAATTAAATAGAAAAATCGTAATCACCCTCTTCCGACACCGGCTACATAGCCCAAAGGTGCTGGAACTCCGAGAAAATGTTTTTTATTCCTCGTCGAAAGCGATGCTGACGGGACCGCCATGATTATGTTCTTTACTCACACCTGGCGGACTGCGGAGGCATCAAGACTACATACGAAATTTTGAATCTTGTTAAATCTCCACATAGTTAGCCCCTCATCTGCTCGGAATTAATTAATTGTCTTTGCAATGGTTTGTCGGTCGTTTGTTGGTGATTGATGGTCTAATCAGGACGTTTGACGGTAATCCGTTGATTAGAAAACCATTTTTTTTAAATCAGTTAAAATTAATTTTTCGACAGATTTAACAATTTTTTAATGTAAAACAAATAGTATAACTTATTACATCTTGATTAATGTCATTTTGAAAATATAGGTACAGGAAACCGATGTAGAACTCACGTCACTTCTCAGCATATGCCGATATACACCCTCGGCGTGACGTTACATTTCACGTTTTCAGCGAAGATTACTATTTTCGATAATTTCGCATAGTTTTCGCAAAATTTCGAAAATCTAAATATTCTAAGCGTAGAGAGACTCGCATAGAGACATATATCTACTATCGGTTTCAGAATTTCTGACCCCTAGCTTTCGAAGAGTATAACTCGTTGAAGAAAAATCGGAAAAATATGGGACTAGAAGCATTCTGTAGCTTGAGGATATCTTCTATTCCTCAAGAAGATTCAATTTTTTTCAATAGTTAGTTTCTTATAATGCCATTAAAACAATGCAAATTAATATTTTTCGTAATTTGTATTTTGTTTCAGGTTAGGATTAAGTGGCCGGACTGCGAACAGATGCTGTGCACCTCTGCAGAATACAGTATTATATTGGACTGTTACTATGTAATCTGGTGTAAATAAATAAATAAATATCAGTTCGGAGTATTTATTTCGAATCTCGTTAACATAACCCCCATACGAGCTCTTTGACGCCACGGGGGCCACTGAGTGCACTGACCCTGCTACAGCAGGTGCAGTTGATCAAGATCAAGGTCGCTGCTCTCCCCACCAACGGAGTCTAAAATGGTATCGCCATCTCGCGGTCGAAGGGACAAACGACTTTGGCCCGTAAAATCGGTATATGGTATGACTGCCGGTAAGAGTAGCACATCATCCAAAGACTGCTTCATAGATGGAGCAGGGAGCATTAAACAGAAGTCAAAAATGTGTTGTGCTGCGTTATAATTCTCTGACGTCAGACGTGGTGTTGCACGCTGCAAAGCTGATGAACGACTGGCAGCTAATATATTCTGGAACCCCGCTTCCCCCGCTCTTGACTAACGTTTGCCTATAGGAAACTGTGGGGGTTATTCGGTTGAACGGAGGGTCAGTGGCCCTCAAAGAGGCGTCAGAGTTCACACGAGGGTTACGTTTACGAGATTCAATATGATTACTGCGAAGTCACCCGGGTGAGTTTAGAAAGTTTTCCATTTCAGAAATTCCTCATTTCGTAAGCGAATGAGACATGCATAGAGACACATCTATAATACGAATGCATGCTTGCTTAGCATACACTCAGGGGGTTTTCCCGCCAAAAATTTCAGCACACCTCCTCGGGTCAGATGTTCTCCCGATAACAGGAGCAATTTTTCGACTAACAATTTCAAAATTGGGACTGGGTGGGTGGGCATTTGATCGAGTCTCTTTTATTTGCTTCTTGATCACATTTGTATTACATACTACGATAATATACTACCTAATGGTAGTAGTATAGTAGTATAGGTATGTGTATGCACTTGGATAAAGATTATCTTTATTATTATTATTATAATATGAAAAATATCGAATTTAAAATCTAGAAATTAACTACCCAAAATTATATAAGAAAAATCGATGTGCAATAACAATCCCGTTAAAACACCGTGAAATAATATGTTGTGTAATTTGTATTTGTTTAGGTTAGTATTAAGCGGATGGACTGCGTATAGAAGTTGTGCATCTCGGCAGAATACAGTATTATATTGAACTGTTACTACGTAAATAAATAAATATCTGTTCGGAGTACTCATATTGAATGACCGTAAGCGCAACCCCCCTGTGAACTCTTTGACGCTACGAGGGCCACTGACCCCGCGACTGCAGATGCAGCTACTCAAGTTCAAGGTCGTTACTCTCCCCACCAACGGGTTCTGAAATGGACCGCCAAAGTTGGCCGTTGACTTTGCCGACAGTGTGTATCAGCTTGAGTGGGTTGGGAACACCGACAGACACAGTCTAAAGGTGGCGACCTCAGCCGGCTTCCGTATGATCCTGCCAGAATTTGAACTGACTGATGACGTCATGCAGACTTTCAACATGGCGGGAGAATGGCATACTGGTTCTATGTTATCGGCTTTTACGAAATCAAAATTCTTAGTTATTTGAAAAAACAATATACATAAGCGCAATACCGAGTTGGGAATAAACGATGGATAGTAAGAATTACCAAAACTACCAAAGTTCTTTACGAGCTGTATTAAATCAAGCACTTGTTGAGGTATACTTGATCTTATTTTTACTTTATAACCTAAAATGTGTCAAGTATTTTACAAATATATAGTTTTTCTCACTCGTTTCGATAAGTTTTTATTCAATATCTGGCTGTATGAGATCATGTTCACCAAGAATCATACCGTTCTCACGAATTTAACTTTCACAAAAAATCTAAATAAGAAACTAACCTAAAAATCAAAGACGTCGATTTAATATTTGATTCACTCACAGGCTTTGAAGCGCAACGAAGCCCAAGCCAAAACATGGAAAGATTACAGAAAAGCTCATGTAAATGTGAAAAAAGGTCTTGAAATTTTACCTCAAGAGTTGACAACCAATTGTATGGTACCTATCGGCCGTAAAGCACTAATGAAAGGAAAGCTTGTTCACACCAATGAAATTTTAGTTTGTCTTGGCGAAGGGTATTTTGCTAAATACAGCGCCAAACAAGCTATCGCTGTTTGCGATCGTAGAATAAAACGTAAGAAGTTAAAATATGTTTTAGGTCAAGATTGCATTTTTTTTCCTGGCGTAAATAATTGCCTCAATTTTATCTTTGAACTTTAATTAACACAAAGTTTATTAACAGCGATGGCTGTGATTTAAAAATTCTTATTCTCTAGAGGCTGATGAGATGCTAATCAATCTTGAAAAGGAACAGAATTTACTTGAAATGCGACAGTCATTGCCTATAGATTATGGCATTTTTGGCGACGAAGAGCGACAAGAAATAATAGAAAATTACGTCGAAGAAGAGGAAAAAGAATGGCGAAGTAAGTCGGCGGATTAAATTAATAGTTTTCCAGACTTCTTAGATTTTCAGAAAGATTTACAACCAGAAATTTACTACATTCTATATAATTTCGGATATCGCTTACCTAGAGTTAAAATTTTTACTGCATAATGTGATTCAATGAATTTAAAATCTTTTAGAAGTAGTCAATTCTTGGTAATATTTTATAACGATCTTGAACATGTGATATCAATTATATCTGGTCAATAATACGTCACTTTTCATGCAGTTAAACACAGACAACGTGAGAGGGAATATAAACAAAAACTTGCTCAACTCCGAGCACAAGAAAAGACTGAAATCCAATCAGAAGAAGATTTGTTTCAAAGATTGGACGAGCTTGAACTTCAGGAGGAATTAGAAGATGAAATCGATAGGTTTGTTGCGTCGTTTTATTCACTAGTTAATAATTCCGCAAATATTTTTCCTGAAGGAATTGCGTTAGAATCTCGTTAATGTTCAGAGAAATTTTTTCGTTTCTTGTACATGAGCGAAAAAATATTTATATCTTTGAATTTTAGTCAGGGAATTGTTGGAAAAGTTAACAAATTTTTTAAATACACTTGCAATATCTTACTCTACCTTTGATTATCTGTATTCAGATTACATGAGGATGATTGCAACTATTACGGTGAAGATAATCAAGATAATGATGATTCTTATGAAGAGCAAGACGCTGAGTTTTCCGAAGATGAGACAACGGATGGTATGATAGAAGAAAGAATTGCTAAATTAAAAAACAGTAAGATATCTAAAGATCAAAAGGATATATTAGAAAAAGAAAACTTGGATAAAGAAGTTGACCGGGAATCATCGTCTACATACGACATCCCAAATCCTCATCAGCCTAGTTCAAGCTCTTCATTAGATACAAATACATTTGAAATCGAATCTAGTAGAGAAACAATCGTTGAGTTCAAGCCTGAAGAATCATTGTCTTCCTTAAATGATAAAAAATTCACAAACAGTGAACTAACTATAAACGATAATACGGTATCAATGCCACAAGACATTAGTCATTATCGTTTGCCTCAAGGTTCAGAGTCCTCTGTGAGTACTAGCCAAGGGGAATCCACAGATGTTAGAGACAGTGATTCGGTTGAAAGTTCTAGCCAGAGTGAAGTCGATTCCGAATCTCAATCCATACACGATACAGAGAAATTGTTATTGCCGGCTATTGGAAAAGAAGAGGATGAATCTTCCGGTAAAAGTAAGAATGAAGATGATGATGATGAAAATTCAAAATCAGAAATGCGAAGCCGTCGAGTATCATTCACAGATAAAATACAAGTAAATGTGTTTGGAAAGTGGAAAAATCATTCGTTTAATGAACCTCTAAAGAGGGAAGAAAATTCATCGAGCGAATCTGACACAGAGAATGATATCGAAAAGTCGAAGATTATTGAAGACATGATTTCCGTTGGTGCGGATTTATCTTCAATTGAAGGCGAGGAGGCTGAAAATTCCACAGACAACGGAAATGAAGAGGATGATATAATCAGAATTGAATTTAGACATTCCAAAAGAAGACCTAGAAAACCTGCTAAATCATTTGAGGATAACGAGATCGAAGATCCTTCAGACTTATACAGAATATTTGGCAAACCTAAATCAATTTTGAAAAAATCATCGAGCAACGTTTCTTACTCTAAAAATATCACGCCACCAGCCGACGACGTTTTTGACCAAGAAAACGACGAGCTACCTTTCGGAACTTCATATACTATCGTAAGAATTGATTTATAGTCATTCAAAGTTTGATTATTTCATTGATTAAGCCAATCGTATGTTTTATTTAACGCGTTATTACAGATCGTCAAGGACGTCGAAGAGAGAAAACCGGAAGTACTTGAGGCCCAGGTATCTTCTAATAAAACAAGACCTCCAAGCAGATTTAAAATGGCTAGATCTGGAATCAAATAATAAATATATCGTCGCTAATAATACTATGACAAATGTATTTCAATTGAAAAGATACTCTTTCCGTCTTTCCCCTTATTGTACAAATAAATTTTAATTTTCTAAAATTTAACGAATCTCTAGATTATTATTATCATTCGACGGTTTTTTTTTTTTATTTTACCCTGAATCATTTTCGTTAATTAGAGAATACCGCTGATCACGAAAAAATGAGATGCAATGATAAAGAGTAAAAATTTAATAGTTTTATTCGATATTATTAGTTTTCAGTTCGAAATTTCGAATTGATAAAGTCAATAAATTTTTCAGTCAGATCTTTAATAACTTGATATTTTTACCCTGACCTTAAAAAAAAAAATCCTAGTTTAAAGTATGGGTACTGAGTACTCGCAGTATCGGACGCAAGACGCGAATCTCTGCTATTTTATGAAGAATTTTCAAGATTCCCACCCTAAGTAGCTCCAATTCTATAAGTAGTACGCCGCGCCATCTGCTAAGTATTTGAAAACTAGACGTCTACAAATTGGCTGAACAATGTATTGTCATAGATATTAGTAGGTATATGCATTCAATTGAAGCTGAAAATAAATAAGAGAGTACGTTTTCCCACGGTACCTACCTATACTTGAAATTGTTCTTGAAAAATAACTCAATTCCATTGTGTAGAATGAAAAGTCAAATTCGCAGCGTCTGTCTCGTTGACAAGAAAGAAGAAGAAAAAAAAAATCCACTCCAAAGATCGCTGTACCGAGATCAATTATTCCAGTCAGGTAAGAATGGAACAAGTTTTTTTTTTTTTTTTTTTTTCTTCACAACTTTGTGCTTTTTGATACACAATTGTATGCATGCGTGTATGTATGTACATACATACATATATATATATACATAGAAAAATATACCATCGAATTTGATTCCAAATTCACGACCACTTTAGAATTCAGGAGATTCTCAAGAATCGTTTGCTTTGTATTTTTTCCTGCCAATTATCGCTGCATGTACAAATACGATCATCTTCACGACTATTTATACATGTACATAAGTAGGTACTTATACTACTACTGTGACTACTGCAAGACCAATTTTTTTCGTTTTCTTTTATTCTCGTTTCAAGTTGTACGACCTCGATAAAAAAAGTTTCACATCCTCTATAATACTCACGGAGCTTAGGTTTAAAGGGCAGCATAAGTTTTCTAGTGAGCAAAAGGCGGTGGCTGACCAGACGCGCCCCTGCACTACTTACACTTTCACGCGATCGAACAGCCCGCCGAAGTGGTTTGAAAGGGGTCACATACATGGGTTGTACATCTACACCGAAGGGATAAAGGTCAATTTTCTAAAGAACGAGCCTGAAAAAAGTTCGAAAACTGTTAAAAAAAAAAAGGATAAATAAATAAGGAAAAATAACGTTACGTATACTTCTCGCAAAATCGAAGTAGGGTCAGATCTGTTCCCGGAACAATAGGTCACGTTTTATACCCACTTATACCTAGGTATACCTACACGTAGTAAAACTTGTGAGTTGAGTTGTAAGTTCGGAGGGCAGGGACCTCCCGTTCTCCGTTCTGATAAATTATGGAAATAAAAAAAAAAGGTTCTTGGATCTACCCCGCTCATATTATTCGTTTACGAAATTACGAAAAGCAGCTCTGTAACACGCGTATACTAATTATAATATAGCTGCTTGCCCGAGCGGGTAAATGGAAGTGGACTAATTTTCATGTATGGTATGCAATTAATGTATACGTATGTAATAATTCGGGTGAGTTCCTTTTTTGCACGTGTATATATACAAATGTATATATATAAGTGAACACGAAATAACGTAACACAGAAATCTAACTTTGACTTTACAATTAAAACGGATAAATAGAAAATAGACCTGCAGCAACGCAGTGGCTAATCAAAAGTTGGAGTATTCGTCGCTGGAAACACACTATGCCATGTGAACTTATAAATCGGAACTAGTTCCAGTTCGGAGGCTGGTTAACCACTATTGTATGTATGTATGTACATACATATATACATACGTATGTGGCTTTCCACGTGAAGCGGGCCACTTTTTTTGGTGCCCATCACCGATTTTGACTTCGACCAGGTATCTTGTACTACTTATGGACATAAGTCTTCGGGCCAGGTCAAAGGCCGTTGCAGGTCTCGGTTTGCTACCTAGCATAGGTAATAGAAATGGTATTTTCGCGCGCAAGCTCTTCTTTCGCGGCTCATATCTCAGTTGTTTTAGATGGAAAGTTCAAAGTTATATAGTGATTCTTGTAGCTATTTTCACGCGCTTTCGAGTCATTATACTCCCATTTGTTCATGACTACAATTAGGTACTCAAAAACGCTGTCTAATTAATATTTTCGATTTTCACGAAGTTCGCCCATTTTGAAATTTTTTTCGTTTATTTCTAAAAAAGGCTCAAAACATCCCCTATGTATACCCCAAGTGGCAAAGTGGGATTATTTTTTGTTTGGTCAGAATAATATTTTTTAATATTTTTTTATTTTTGATTTTACTTATGTTTACCCCATATTTCATGAATGGTGACTAATAGTGCTTATTATTGTTTAATTTGACCGTATAAGGGCTTTAGAAATCTTCAAAATGAAAAAGATTAATTCGATAACAAAACTCCACCTTCAATATTATATGAAATATTATATGAAACCTCCAGTTTTAATATTATAGTGAGTTCATGAGGAACATCAGGTGTCAGATTTGTCTTAAATTGTAATATCCGTATTTAATAAATAAGTGAAATGAATAAAAAAATATTAAAAAATATTATTCTGACCAAACAAAAAATAATCCCACTTTGCCACTTGGGGTATATATAGGGGGTATTTTGAGCCTTTTTTAGAAATAAAAAAAAAAAATTTCAAAATGGGCGAACTTCGTTAAAATCGAAAATATTAATTAGACGGCGTTTTTGAGTACCACATTGTAGTCATGAAGAAATGTGAGTATAATGACTCGAAAGCGCGTGAAAATAGCTACAAGAATCACTATATAACTTTGAACTTTCCATCTAAAACAACTGAGATATAAGCCGCGAAAGGAGAGCTTGCACGCGAAAATACCATTTCTATTACCTATGCTAGGTAGCAAACCGAGACCTGCAACGGCCTTTGACCTGGCCCAAAGACTTATGTCCATAAGTAGTACAAGATACCTGGTCGAAGTCAAAATCGGTGATGGTCACCAAAAAAAGTGGCCCGCTTCACGTGGAAAGCCACGTATGTATATTTATGGTGGGTAAAAATCGGTGATTTTTCTCTTTGCGTAAACTTTGAAATAACAATTATACACGTTCTGTTGCGGTATAAATGCGTTGACTTATAGAATCAGAACTAACTAACAAATGTCTGCCAATTATTTCAATATATAGTGTAATTCCGTTTAGTTCAATTAACTGTATATTCTAGACAGCTTTTATAACCATTCCTGCAATCGACGCTTGGAATCGTTGGACCACTTCCAAGTGAGTTAATCCGTTTGATGAACTCAACTTATTCATTGTCGCACTTGCCTCGTCTTCTTTGAAATTCTACTCTACAGCTTTTAATGCGGGACGACTTTCATAGTTTTTCGCAAATATCTTTTTTTTACCTATCCTTATGGATGCTCTTCGATTATGTGACTGGGGATTTTATCAGAAGAAGTAATTACGACGTAAAAACAAAGATACAGTATATCTGTAATTAGTTGATTACTGAAGGTGTATCCTGTCTGTCTAAAAATTTCGATTTGTATCTGTCTATAGAAACGAGAAAGAGATAATCCCATCGGTGCGCTTCTACCTGGCTGATTATTCGTCCCAAATGAATTTGTTTGTTATCAATGACCATTATGTACACACATAATGTATAAATATAGGTATATATATATATGTATTTATATAAACACCGGAATAATATATTTACTCTATTCCCCGTAATCGTGTTAAAAGTCACAAGTATGATTGACGTACATTGTGCGAAAATTGTATTAATAATATCAAATTATGCAGTATTTTCACTCAGTTCACTCGCACTGGCAAAATACCTACATATTAACTATAGGTATATGCAGACATACAACCAAGCAGATTAATAGGGTTGATGGGGTAACACTTGGAGCCGTCATTTTGAGTTATAAAATATATGAATTAAAAAATAGAATGCGTCCAGTGAAATGCCAAAATGACCAAAACGAGAAAATGCTCAGGGTATCGAGCTTTGGCAACATGACGTAAAGCTGTGAAACATTTACAATTATTTTTCCTATGTAATTGTATTATTACATATGGTTTCTGCGAAGTCAATTGAAAGATATACATATATATTCTGAATTGAAAATACGGTGACCTATATGGTTGGCTTTTCGTATATGGGGAATATTCTTGCGATTTATCTACTTTTAATTATCCACCATCAATGTTCTAACGGCGGTTCACGTGTGCGGAGACCTTAGGGTTGGGGTAACAAAGTACGCAATTAATAGCGGCACCTTGGAGGACGTTAGAATTAATTCACGCGTCATGTCAACTGACTTCGTACCGAGATTAACGATTCTCTCTCGAGAAGGGTAGTAGGTATACGATTTGAAAACTAAATTCGCAGAACTTGCTACGGTAATCAGTCATCTTCATTCAAAAATTGCCTATTAATCCTCGTTTCATTTATTTCTGGTATTCGGATTAGAAAATTTATACTATCGTTGATCGATGATGCTTGATGAAAATAAAGTTATCTTTTCTCTCAGATTTTTGCGACAGGAAGAAACAGCGCTCCTTATATTATTTCGTTTTTCCTCCAACAAAATAAGAAAAAGAAAAAGAAAAAGAAAAGTAAGGAGAAGAATGATACTCCCAAAATATTTCTACATTTACCCTCCAAGGCTCCAACCTACTTCAATTTTTCCCCTCGATGCGTTCCTTTCAATTTCACGTGGTTTTGGGTATTAGAATATTATAAGATTGCAAAATATGAAATCGCTGAATCACAGCCCACCTCACGACGACGCTTGTATATACTTTTCAAAATTATTACTGAAAATTGTTGAAATTTTATTATAATTTGCAAGGAGTCTTGCAGCCATGCCTTCTTCCAGATGTTTTGTCACCTTTTTCGAATCCAACGTTTCGTGTAACGAACACAGTTCTTTATAATGATACATAAAAATATATATATGTATATACACAGAGTGTTCACAAATTTAAATCGATGTCAAAAATCCTATTTTTTGATATCAACAAAATTCTTCAAACCTAGCTGGACGTATTCATCCTTTTTGCCGCAATATTGAAAATTGCTCAAAGATTCTAATCATCCAAACAGGTAACATTATTTTACTCACCCCAACAGCAGACTACAAGAATTGGCATCTTTATGAAATATATATAAATCAGATTCTCTATGCTCAAATCTCAAACCATATTGAATTTAACAGCGTATTAGCTCTTGACTCGCAAAATTCTTTCGCTATAGTTTGGGGGTTGTAAATGCAAGTTCACATTTCGAGAGGAAAAGAAAAAAAATGTTGGATATGAAAAACGACGAGCTGATGTTTGAGTTGGAAAATTCGGTGATTGCGCGAGTGTTTGACAGATTGTAAATTAACAGCTAACGATACACGTTTTACGCTCGTTAGATCTGTGCACGACATCATAAGCCTACGTTTGTGTACATATCCATACATATGTTACGTATGTATGTAGATACATACATACATATACTACTGTATGTAAAATACGCACGAAATTCTCCAGGAGTTTATTTCTGTAGGATTAATTAATAATTCAACTTGGTAATCATTAATTTTGGGTTTTGGTTGGAGCTGACGGCTCTTGTCAGCTCTCCTCCTCCCACGTACAAAAACTAGAAGCCTGTTGTTATATTGAGATAGAACCTCGTTTCGTTATTCTGCGATGTGGTCGGCTACCTTTCCGCAAGTTAAGAAGCTGGTACCAGCAGTGGTTTAATTATATATAATCTCCACGAGGTATAAGGTATTGTCTTTGCCCATACCTATATCAACGAGATATGTCATAGCCTGTAGGTATATCCGGCATGAAGAGATTTTCCACACGTGCGGCAAAATCTGAATACAACATCTCTCAGACATATTGAATATAATAAAATCAAGGTACGTGTCGTTCCCCTGGTTGTACAATGAGTTTTTCCATCTCTCTATCCGCCTCTTTTCGCCCGTAAAATTCCTTCCCTTTTTTTTTTTTCGCTTCTTTCTTCTTCCCACCTGGATTGAAAATACTTCATTGACAAAATATCGGATTCCATGAATGCGTCGAAATTTATATGAAACTCCTCAAAATTGGATTCTATTTTTGTTTGCGGTCTGACAGAAAATCAGCTACTGCTATAATATAGTATAGACGTAACGGATAGTGTTCGTAAAAAAAAAAAATAAAATAAAATTGACCAACTATAAAATGAAAATCGGAAATAATCTGCAGTATCTCAGTTCATGAAAATTCGTTGGAAAAAGGATAAATTTTTTGTTGGTTCCAAACCATGTAAGACCATTAGATATACGTCTACTATATCCTTTCTTACGTAACTCCAGTACCTTTATACGCAGGTATAAATCTGAAAAACAAGTATACAGATTGTATATACACATAGTTATAACCCAGAGCCGAGCCCGAAGGGAAAATATGTATATAAGGTAAACCCGGTGAAGGTAAGTGGTTAGCGGTTTGATGGTGGTCGTCTTTAACGAGCGACCAAGAAGCCACTTCAAGAACCCCGATGCCGAGAGTACGAGTACCTACGGATCGTCAGCTGGGGGACACAGAGGTCTGGTAAAGTGATTTTTTTTTTTTTTTTATTCGTGGGTATGCGTGTGCGGGTGGGTGTGTTCTTTTTTTCTCTCGAAAGATCACGCAGTTACTGCGTCAGCTACTAAGGGTTGCTCTTATCTCGTAACGTAGGCCGCTAGAAACATGTGACAAATAGAATAAAGGTGTGCAAAAATAGTGATACTGGACAAAAAGTTTTTTTTTTTTTTTTTCTTCACGGATTTTTAATCCTAAGAACTTTTGGAATTTTGTAAGATTTTCATGGCCTTAGGTCGAGAAGTATATATGCTGAAGGGATACGTCTTACGTACATTACAATAGTTCCTTTCATATGGTATTTCGATTATATCGATTTATCAGATTATTCAATTACAATTCACAATGGATTCATTCAATTGTAATTCGTGATGGAGTCTCGGTAGGTTATTTGCCCACAAATCTGTTACTAGTTCTCGTAGTAATTGGAAACGTACGCTATTTCCCGGACTTGCAATGACGAGAGTTTATTGTGACGTTATAGGCTATTATATTTTCTAAAAGTCAAGGCTACATTCGCGAATATATTGTTGAGAATAAGAGACGAAAAAATTTTCCATTCATTTCTGGAAAATTAATAAAGTACTACATTTATTTTAAGTATATACGTTTTAACGATCACTAGAACAGTAACAATTCATCCGGAATTAACCTCATGCTGAGCGAGCTACGAAATTGTTTTCTATCAACTAACGACGTTGAGTTTCACCTCAATACGATAAACAAAGTCTCATTCAGTCGCAGACTCGCTAGGGTTTTTGTTTTTCAGAATAATACTGAAATGAGCGTATTTGTTAATCTCTCAGTCAAAGCAAGATAGTATTGTCCCTTATCCTTAGAAATAGTTGATTAGTTTGTTATTCAGCGCGGAACAAAGAGCAGGTACTACATTGAAGCGGAATGGGGGATGATTGTAAAACTAAATGAACGAGTAAAAAATCAGACAGAAATGATGAAACTACGATAGTCGAAAATTTGATCAAGCGTACAGATGCGGATTTATAATGAACGTATGTATGTACACATACCTACTTGTATTAATAAGAGCTGGCAGCCGGGTCATGCGCTTTGCGTTTTCACGGATCTTGAGGGATCCAAACCGTGTTCAACCCTCAGTCAGGCACCGCGTGCACCCGCGAACCCATCTCGAAGCACGACGACCTTTTATATCGAATAATTTGAGCATATTTCGTTTGAGCAACTAGAACTAGAAGTTCGTCCCTAAGTTTTCTTCCGAACTCTGTAGATATTATCTCAATGTAAAAATGATGCGTGTCAGTGAGCTGAACCCATATTTAAAAATATCGGTTTCAGGAATAAATTTGAAAGCTCTAAAGCTTGCGAGAAACTTTTTTGTCGCTATTCACCTCGTTGTATGTAGACCCCTAGACGAAGTAGATGTTGTTGGTTATTAAAATTTATAAGCCTCGTATTAAATTTTCGCATATAATGATAATCATACCGTAAATAATCTTATCAGTGTTGGACATAATTCGTATGAAACTTTTACCTGGATAAACTGTACAGGAAGTTGAAATGAATTCGAAGTAGATGGAGTTTTTAAAAGTGATAAAAACTTATTCAATATAGAATATATCAGATACGCGGTTTGAGAACGCTTGTAAAATAGAATTCCAAAGGAAATTATTATACCTTCTGTTTTTCAATTAGAATATAAGTAAAAATTATACTGTTATATATATTAGTATTAAAATTTTTGACAATACGTGAGCGTAAGTATAAAAATTCATTCGTAAATCTCGGATGAATAAATTAACTTCCCTAATAGATATACATATATACTTACATGTAATAGTTAACGATTCGATTTTAAAACTACACCAGCGAATTTCTGTGATAATACGTTATACTTTCGAATTAATTATATCAGACTACAATAATTAACGACTAACTGCAGTTATCGATAGATTTACATAGTTGTCCAGGCTTTTATTAACGGGTTTTAATTATCTAGGAAGTAAAACCTATCCGGTGTATTCTGGCCTGTAATTATGACTGTAAATTAGTGCGCGTCATACCTATACAGGAATTTGATAATTTCACGAATCGTACAACTCGGCAGTGTTGTGGATTATTATTATACCTGTAGGCGTGTATCGACGGATATATTATACGGAATAATACATAAGGGCGTTGAAAAAAAAATAAAAACGATTGTAAAACAGATAAACTTGACAGAAGTTTCAGATTCACTGCACAGAGCAAGTTCGCGAGTGTAATATTGCAAAAAAACAAAAAAAAAAAAAAAAAACTTGACATGGCGTGACGACACTTCAATCAATAATGGTTTTTAATTAACAGTCTATAGTAACGATGGGTGCAGATTAATTCGGGTGTCATTGTGAACCCTACGTAAAATGAATTTCAACGGTTGTTGGTCGGTGGTTATTTTATTTTCACTGATTTGTGAGATTTTACCAAGAGCTTGCGGAGCCGAGGTCCAAATTGAAAGGCCTAAGGAATTGGTGCGCCATCAACAAAAGCACAGGCCACCATTCATCGAAAGAAAACTAGTCCAAGATACGAGACTCGAAAAGCTTCCTGTGATGGATGAAGGACAGATAAAGCTGGGGGAATTTCAAAAACAGATGATCGAAGAATCGGACCAGGATCACGACGAATCTCTCGATGCTGAATTGGAAAGATCACCTGCGGGTACTCAAATAAGACACGGTAGATCTCGCGGTCATTTTTCTAGGCAGATAAAAATCGAAGAAGTTGATCAAGTTTTTGTTGCTGTAAAGGCAAAGCGCAAAAGTGGTGCAACGCCGATGAGAAACGTTAGTTCTATCGGTGAAGAGGCTGCTATAGTTTCCGAGGCAAATAATACCGATCAGATGAATATCACTGACCCCGAAGTTTCAGAGGAGAAGACAAATTTGACTCGAAGTATTCTTCAGGAACAGGCCGTGCAAAAATTGGGGAAAATTCTCAGTGACATGCATCCCAGACTGGACACGATTTCCGTGAAGGACGGACAGACTGGAAGAAACCAAAGAGTTCACACGAAACTTGGCGCTGGTGATACCGATGGATCTGGTGCTCGTGTTCTTGGTGCTGGGAGTGGTGGCTCGTTGGGAAAGTTGCGAAAAGCTTTTCCCCAGGAGAAAAAACAGACTCAGTTTAGTGTACAGAGAGAGAATGCGACCGATGAGTTTGGGACGTTGGTGCATACGTCGAAGGAAGAGAAACGGTTGAACGAGAATTTTGGAAAATTAAAATTCGAAGATTACGAGTCTTACGACGACGTGAATGAGTCGCGTAACTCCTCTAAGTGGCTGGACAAAAGTACAACGGACTATGACGAGGCTATAGACATTGTGACAAAGCGTACAGAGAAGCAAAGTGTCCAGGACGACATCGTTACACGTTTCTTAAGAATTATTGAGAACCAGCATCTTCTCGGTGAAAATTGTACAGCAGGTACTGATTTGAATCTTGGTGAAGGTGTCGTTGATCGTTATGCTCAAGAGAGATTTCGTCTTGAGGCAAACCTTGCTGTCAATCGAGCGAATATGCTTACCAGATTATGGAAGTACGCACCGGAAGTTATGCTTTCTTCAGAATATCTTCTTCACGCCAGTATTCAATCCATGGTTGAATTTGACGAGGATATTTTCGCTGCCGGAAATTGTTACGACAAACTTCAATATCGTGATCATTGGCTTTACTGTCCGTTTGCCCATCGTCTCGAGGATCAGGATGCTGTATTGGTCAAAGATCTTGCGGTGGAATACAAATATCTAAGTAATAGCAGCGAATGGTTCTACATAGCACGGAAAAATGCCGAGAGAGTGATCGCCAGCAATAATCAGTTTAGCCACGGTGAGTCCATTTCTTTGACATCATTTCAGCTTAAAAATAAGAAATATTATCGTGGTAAACCAGCTTTGTAGATATTATGCCATTTTAATAAACAATTTTCCCATCTCGGGAAGAATTTTAATTCGAAGTTCGCGATCGCCGTTTCGTTTGACAGAAATTGTCGTGTTTGTTTGATGTTTTTTCGTTTCATTTCTTGTATTTTCGTTCGAACTTTATCGAACCTTTTTTTTTTTAAATTTGGATTCAAGAATTTATTACAATTCCTCCTTGTTTAACGTTTCTTTTCTTTTCTTTTCTTTTTTTTCTCTTTTTTCATTCTCCAACTTTACATTCAATTCAGGTAATCAGATTTATAACGATCTGAACGGAATGTCAGGTTGGTAGTAATTTCGAAGGTTTAATTGAAAGAACCGTCACCGAACCGTAGCCCCCGTTTGTAAAAGTTCACGTAACGAATATCGGAATAAAAAAGTTGATTACGAAAAACGAGTTTGCTCCGAGCTCTGCACCAATATTCAGAAATTTTTTTTTGCATCTCTTGGTACATTAGTCATTCGTTACAGTGTGCTGCAACGAATAACGATACTCGTACGTTACGTGTACTTTTATTAGATAGTGACAATAAATCTTGTTAAAATAGATTATTAACGAGAGAAGAAAAAAAAAAAAAAAAAAATGACAATAAAATTGGTAGCTGATACGTATCTATAAATTCAACGAACATTTTTTATTCAATTTGCCAACCCCGCTTGAACCCCATACGGGTTTCTTTCGTTACAGTATATCGTTGAACCGAGTCTGCGCAAACTTTTTCCGTGAAACAGGAAGATATGTCGATAAAAACATGACCGAAAAAGCATTTTGCTAGGGTATAGTATAAGAAACAAGAAAAAAAAAAGATCAAAGGTTGCCTGAAACTCTGGCGGTTGACTGAGTTTGTTGGGAACTAGATTAGGTTCGTTTCAAAGTATAATTAATTGGTAATAGAAGGCTTATCAACAGAGCTTGAGGCTTGAAGACAGCGCGTGGCTAAAAGCAATTTGGGCTAAGCATCTGTTTCTCCTTTTCTCATTTCTCTGTTTTTCTTCCTCTCAGCTCATCATTTGTATCTCTTTTTCCCCCAATTATTTCAGCGGCTTTCTCCTGATCCCTCGTACAAATTTCCTGAATTTCATTCCGCCTTTTCTCTATCTCGAGCGCTACAAATCTAAATAATAATTGTCAAATTTATGACAGGCTTAAATTCGTCTCTTTTCTGTGTTTTTTTGTTTTTTGTTTTTTGGCTTAATTCAACCGTCAAGCCAGGGATATTTTATGACACAAAAAGAAAACTCAAATTTTAAATAAATCACTGTTTCGTATGAATGTACCAATCGAGTTAAGTTCTCTCTTTTCTCTTTTTCGAATGAGGCGAATGTCGGATTTCCTGAAATTAATTCATCAAATTGACGCATGTATTATTCCAAAGCCGGTACGTCATAGCAATCATTTATAATCAACGAACAGATGGACGGCACTATGCGTACTACCTCTCAGGCTGATATCGCATTAAGAGCGCCTGTCAGACTGTTATGAACTCAACGAACCCCTAACACCCGCGGGATTCTATCCGAACGGTGAAAATATACTTCTTCAACATTTGCCGTTTACTTGTCAGGATCATGTAATAGCTGTTAAGACGTTGTTCTATTTTCGATTTTCATCCCTTATTTTTTCATCTTTTTTTCTCGGTCTTAGCCCCATTCTTGCTACTTTTGTTGGCCAAAGATTTAAAGACGTGAGTCAGACAAATAAAGGTCTGAGTTTCGGAACATTTGAACACCCACGCGAGATTCGGTAGGATTTCTACTTATTTTTACTCTGGTTTCTTGGTCTTTATCTTTCATTCAATGTATTTAGCTCTCTTCCCGCTTACTTAGATTCTTTCGACCACAAACAGGTCTTAATTCACCGAAATCAAGACAGCGCTCTGCTCTGCAGTTGATTCTTTTTATTTCTTTCCATTAGATTTCTTCCTTTGGGTATTCTTCACCGCAGCTCTTTTTTGCCCTGATGTTTGAATAAAGTTCTAAAGCTCAACGTTTTAACTTTTACGATAGCTCTGGCCAATTCCCTAGTCTTCATCTTTCATTCCGTTCACCCCCTTCATTATTTTTTTTCTTTTTTCTTTTGCCATTTTTACATTTTTTTCATTTTTTTTCATCCACCCTACTCGTGTCAGCGGTGTTTTCTACTCTGGAACAAAATCGAATAACGAACGCGTTACCAGCCAAAATGGAGTTAGTGCTGGGCCATATTAGCGAATGAAAATTGCGACGGGAAATGGAAATTCGTGAGATCGTTTGGTGTTGATTGGCAGCTCGATGGTAGGACGTATAGGTACGAGGACTCGGGTTAGGCTGTGAGTTCGATCTCTCGTATCAAAATTCGGAGTGATTTACCCCTCCAGGTGTTTCGATTGCCGTCCTGTCACACGCGTGTTTATGTATACGTATTTTATACCCCACACTGTCACAGCATCAACACACTGGTCCAATGAATCTACGCATACGTATCTGTATATACATACACGCGGCTTAGATTCTCTCAGTATCTGTATATATAGTGGGTTGCTTTTGATTCCACGATGCCAACACGGCGTGTAAGCCAATCCGACGAGGGATCCCGTCAAGATTCTGACTTGCCCTTGTATATTCAGTTCGATGGAATTGCCAGATTTCAAAACACATCTACATACGGATATCTATACAGTATAGTGCCTATAGTGAGAAGGCCTCGTCGTTTTCAAAATAAAATTTCAACTTATGCCATTTTAAATCAAAGAAATTTTTTTTTTCTATTCAAGTTTCACGGCTCTGAGTTATCAAATCTCAATTTCATCGACCAAGATTGCGAGGCCGATTCCTCATCACGGGCTGATTGTCAGATTTAAGTTTATATATCTTCAGAATCCAATGGTTCAGGTGTGATATACGGAAATAATACTTAGGTATCTGTGATCCGCTAAAAGGTCCAATTTTCACAAGGAATCTTAGAGCTACTGGACTATTGACGGAATAAGAATTGAATTTCTTCTGAATGAACGATAATTTACAGGTAAATTTAAATTGTCTCTAGAGCCTCTAATATACGTGAATGTATGTAATTCGCGACAAATTCAAAGCTCTAGATAACTTATTTCTCATTGAATAAGACTATTGCATCTGTAGACATTCGTATTGATCTTTTTACCTATAAACCAATTTGAATGAGAAAAAGAAAGGATGAAGTGGAGCTTGTAGAACTAAGCGAGACGAATATTTGAGAAATAATATCGAAAATCGCGAATAATAAGATTGGCTATTACGGCAAGATTAGTTGGCAGTTTCGCAAGGAATATATGCGGGTACGTAACGTCGTACAGACAATAGCCATATGCACATCTGTGAATATTATCCTCGTTCAATAAAATTTTCTCATCTATATGTATATTGTTATATATATTATGCACATACATGTATGAGAGCAATAGGGAAACGTCACTTGCAATGCACGGAAGGAATGGTGAACGTCGTGGTAAAGTAGTCGAATTTAGTTGGTTTCTGGCAAGCGTCCCGGCGCGGGGCGGACGTCGCGTCGTGTCGTGTCGCGTCTCGTCGTTTCTTCTTTGGTATGCGAGTCGCGACGTCGAGGTTCTCGTCGCAGGGGCGAAGGGACACCTGGAGGCGACGAAAACCCGGACAAATATTTATGCGGGCTTTCATCGCTTTTTCATGGGTCGTTTCAAAGTGATTAGGATCCTGGATTTCCGAGATATAGCCTTCTACGTGTGGGGGAGTGGTGGAAGGAAAAAATCCGATTAACCTTTCCTCTTTGGGTATGAGTTGCTTATAACAAGAGTTTACTCACATTATACGATCAAGTTTACGTGTGTCTAATATCTTTTTACTTTATTCTTTTTGATTCACCTATAATTCCTCATTCCCCGGCGCGTTGTCGATCGAAAAACGCATCTTTTGTACATTAATCTTTGGATCTTTCGTATCGCGTAATTCGAAACGACACGCGCTACGGGAAAGAAAACGTGGGGAAAATTTCTTATCAAAAAAAAAAAAAAAAAAAGAACTCAGTCATCCCTCTACGTATTCTTTGAAAGATTTATATATGTAACAAGCGATCGGGTATAAGCAGTTTTCGATTGCCAAACATAGTCAGAATGAGAAGAAGAAGAATAAGAAGAAGGGAGAGTTGAATAGATGAGGGTGTGATGAACAAAGAGATAAAATAAGAGAGTGAGACGTCAATCGAGTCTGGAGTTGGGTCAGGGAAAACGTTTTGCACGAATTATAGTGCAAAAACTTTCCATATTGAACTTTCTACAAAAGTTCACACGTGAATCTAATCGAAGTTGGCTCGGTACTGATAAAAAATTCAAACCTTGCCTCGCGTGTTCGGGGTATGGCATAGAGCTCAGATATATACCCAATATAATTTCAAACGAATTTTTCGAAGAATTCGATTTCCCAAAAATTCCTTTGCCTCGCTCCGATTCGTTTATAGGGTAAGGCTCCGGGAACTGTCCACCATGAAAATCTATAGCCCTTTGATCGGGATGCCAAAATACTGTCATGAATCCGATGATAAAACCGAACCAGGCAGAAGATTAAAATATCCGAAAAACAACGTTGTATATAACGTAATTTCACACTTGTTATTTTACCTCACAAATTTAACGAGGATTCAGTACTGCGTTCGATTTCTGAAAGTCAGATAAACCTGGGTGCTCCTTTTTCAAGTATTTTCACCTCTCATTACGTGAAGTTGAACGTTGTGCGTCTTCGGCTAAAACAGTCTAATATTATTTTATCACTGCTTTGATAGACTGCGCGGACCAAGCGAGCCTTGAAGTTATCAAAGAGTGAAAAATGTTCACGCTTCATTTTTCGCTCTTCGATAACTTTTATTCCATCATCCACTCCACTTTGTGGGAGTAAGAAAGACAAAGGAACAAAAAATCATCTTCCCTGTTATTCGAGCGTATAATTTTATCTCCTGATCTTTGCCTTTTATTGTTACACCTACATCTACACCGAGGCTGGATCTTCAGTGAAACGTAAACTCGGAGTATAAACGGCGATGATAAATAAAAGTCATGTCAAAGTTTACTTTCCCTCTGACTACCTGGGCATTTCATCCGTAAACTCAGAGACAAATCTTTTCTGTTTTACACGATAAATAAACAACGTGCAATACCGCGATTTTACTTCACTTTACTTTCTCAGACTCTTCTTCCACCTCTTGGCGTCGATAAAATGGTATCTCGTATGTTCCTCAGCGCTTACCTACCTTACTGGTAAATCTCCAAAACCCGAACCCTCCTTTGTCAAGCGTTGAATAGCCAGCTCGGTTTAATCAGCCCTGATTTTTTCCGCATAATTTTCACGTATAGAATTTATACAGCCGCGGTATACGCGACCTACATAATCTTACATATACCCATACCTAAATGTTGGGTTCGTCGAAAAGGGCTGCAGGTCTATATATGTGTCTTAAAATCTAAAACTGCGCTGGGTTTTACGGACCATTTTTTACCCGCTGAAAAGATTTTTTGCTTTTCCACGGAGTTATCGATCGAGCCACAGCCCTTTAATTACCAACAATCACATGCATGCAATTTTTCCAACCGCGGTATCGCGTGGAGCAAAATTTCTATAATTAATGAAATTCAAAAATATTACTAGAGCTTTTTACCGAACTTTATACCCATACAAATCAAATTTCTACCCTTAACAGAATATAGTTTTAATATGCATCACGTAAATACTTTTCGCATATTAGAGCGAAGAGTAAAATATGTTATTTTAGCCAGCGACATGCATTCGCGATCATGTATCACGTTGCAGGTGAAATGAAAGGTTGATATAAATAAAGGTAAAGGCTAGGGCATAGAAAGGGATGTGAATATAGGACAGAGTAAACCGGATGTGTTATTGAAATGCGAGACAAAATATAATGCGAGGCTCGCAATTTCCCCCGAGATCTGAAAGCCGTTGAGCGCATTCCGGTGGCTTGGAAACTGGGGGTTGAGAGGGTGAGTTGTGAGGCGCGAGTTATGAAATATCGACTTCTTTCCTGTCTATATTCAGAAAATCGTGTGCCAGCGTAACCGAGTGGCGGTTTGATACAATCTCAACTAAATCGGCCCGAGTCTCGAAACTGTTTTACTGTAGTTGCGTGGTGCGATCGAATAACCGCGTCTTCGGCTGTTGATTTTAAAAGTTGAAAAAGGGCGACCCATTATTTTCTCCTCACGATATACTACGAAACAGATTTATCTTCAGGGACGATCTATTCCGAAAGTATTTCTTGCTACAATCAACTCCTTCGCTCCTTCGTAGTCTGGAGAATTTTTTACGCTTTTCCCACGGGCCTTTCTTCTTTCGACAGTCTACAAAATGACTACGAGATTCACTTTCTCCATCTCCCCAAACTCCGAAAACCTAAAAAAATAGAAAAAGAATCTGCTTTGTATTTTTTTTTTTGGGACAACTTAACGCCAATACTCGTCACCAATACGTTATCGCGATTACCTCATTCGGTATCACGATACAGACATTTAGGGACGAATTAGTATTTCTAAAATCTCATTATTACGCGGTGTTGATGAAAATTCAACATTACAGACCAACTTCTTTCATTCCTCATTTTGAATAGGTCAGGATATGGCCCCTGCTCGCCTAGGCTCTTATTGTTAAGGAAAAGTAAGTTCTGAGTACTTTCCGTAGTGCCGGTGGAGCTAAGAAACGTTTACTCCCTTATGAGGTCTTGTTCTACGTCGGTACCCACACGTACCTACCCTACCTAGTGTAAAAATCGATTCTCTCAGAAAAGAAGTTGCATAAGTATTGGAAGAACTTTTATGATTACTCGGAAGATCTAGTTTATCACGTTCCCGGAATGACGATGACCGAGAAAATGTAGTTCCGGGTTAGATGGTGCGGTGCTGCAGTTCGCCCACAGGCATGCTGGAAAGTCTAACGACCGGGAAAACTTGTTCATTCAAGTCGGGAACTTTGTTGATTTAATTTGCAAGTTTGTCCCAGCATCGGACCGGCGGGTATATGGCCTTCTGGAAAATAGATGGCGGTTTTGGTAGGCTGGGGGAATATTATAAATCGAACTAAATGGGCCGAGGGAAATGGTTCGTTAGAATGTCATGCGGGGGGTCAAAGTCCGTTGCGGGCAAAAAGTTAAAAGTTTTTCGTTTATTTTATTTTATTAATTTTTTTTTTTTTTTTCATTCTCCCCAATTTTTTATAGCAGTTCGCTGACAAATGGAGCCATTAAGGCTGGGGAATTTCGACGAAATTTTTTTTCTTCTTTCATTTTCTTTTTTTCTTTATACCGATCGGCATATTTTTTAAAAGCATTCTCATACGGCCTTCACAATCAGTTTCAAAGCCGAATAAACTATTCCCTCCTATCTCCACCCCCGAACAAAGATTCAGAAAATGAAATTACACGGTCATATTCACTTTTCAATTATCTCACTCAAATTAGTCCGTTTTTTACTGGATAAACGGAGACAAAGAAGAAGTGCCCTTCTTATCAAAAAGCTGCAGTAAAACAACATTGCGCCGCGTTAATGAATCGTAGACGTAGCCAAGTTTTCGTTTAAATTTTTACTTAATTTAGTTCTTAGTATTATTAATACCTACTACGCGGTAGCAGGAAATCATCGTCACCTGGTCTCTTCGCCCCTTGCAAGTATAAGACGTACGCGGCAGCGGGAGGTGGTGACTAGGAAATTAACGCTTGCCTCGGCAAGAGAAGCGAGGGTGGAGATAAAACTAAGATACTACTTAAGAAACTGAATAAGAAAACTAAGATAAGGTGGTGTGATGTTAAATAGTTATTCTTGTTGAGATAATTTTTTACCCTGAAACTTATTTAGGAAGGGTGCAGAGCTGTAATATTTCAAAGTCCGGATATTAAAATTTCGCAATTGGTAAGATTTGGATGAATTATAATTCGTCGTTTTGGTATTCAAATTTGGGCAATAAATAATAATCACATTAGCTTCTAATCGTGTGAAATGGTCAAGGGGATTAGCGATTTATATTTTACAATTAGTTTTCATTTGGTCCCCAACGTGGGAAAACGGTTAGAAATTCCCAAAGAGAATTATTCGTACACTCCCTTTTTCGCTCTCTGCCCCCTTCGTTGTCTTTGAAAATGAAGGGTTGGTAGGTAGGTAGGTAAATCGTAAACTTCATCCGATGAAAATTACAGAGTCAAAGTTTGCCTTACAAAGTTAGGTGTAGTCGCATTAGATTACGTTGGGATACGCCAAAAGTCACTTGCCAGTAATTTGTCACCAAGTTCTGTTGAGATTCGTTGAAAAGCCTACCTACTGTTCCATGCCAACAACCACCGTACATATACATAAAATATGTAAAGGCGATAACGAAAAGCTAGCACCACTCTCGCCACATTAATAATGGAAACATGTTGCCCGGTTTAACGGACTGGTTGGTCATTCAATTTTATATTTCACTTGGACGCGTAATTCGTGGCTTAGGCCACATATCATAAATATAATAATAACGCGACTGAAATAAAATATTGAACAACTTTGTATTAAAAATACTCAACTCCCAGCCTAAACCCACGACAAATATTGCGAGAACCTTAATAGAAATTGCAGAATTTGGTTCGCCCTTAACTAATACCATGCCACATTATCTATTCTCTTGCCTTTGAAACGTTACTAATTGTTTTGTAGTACACAGTCGACCAAGTGTTTTGATGGTATAATTAATGGTTTCGCAACCCCGGCGTCCATCTTATTGTTAGTTATGTACGTCTTGATAGAGCCTCGGATGGAGGTTGAGAAATTCATTTATAATTCATCAATTTCACGCGATATACAATAGCAGCTGAGCAACGTGACTTCGCAACAGGTCAACCCTGTTGGTTTACGAGAGGAGGGTTGGCTGGATTCGTTGTCATATATAATTTCGACGAAATATCGTGTGACACCAAGCTTTGGTTCAACTTTTGAATAATAAACAGAACTCCGTTATTTTTATTGATTTACTTCGATACCACCAGAATTTTTTTAGCGATTAGATTATACAATTCTCGAACTCTTTTCATGATAACTAAGGCATTATTTGAAAGACAGATCAGCACAACTTCGATCACAATCCCGGATGAAATAAATCAAGAAATTATTGTTCTAATTTATAAATTTATCTTCTTTCTTGTATCAGTTGAAAATTACAGATGCTTTGATAGGGGGAATTTCAGCTAGTGCTGAATAAGGGCTTTAGTCTTGCGGTGATATTTATTCCGGTGTCTGAAAAAAAAAAAAAAAAAATGCCGGAAAATGTTGCGATTTTAGGCAGGGAGAAGGAAGGAAGGAAGGACAGGTTGCGTTGGGAGGGATCGTATTCCCTCGTATATAATATCGCGACCACAGAATTAGTTAACTATAGGTAATCATGGAGGCTTCACCTCTACGCGTAGGTATAATAGTCTTCATATAATTATAAGTTCGTATACGAACCGAGGGAGGAATATGGAAACCTGGCCAGGTCGGTATGGCATGTATTTTACCGAGAATGGTTTAATTTGCATTCCATCGACCCGCGTCATTTCTGAATCGCGTGACGTTCGTGACCCTAATTTCTTCCTACAGACTTGATGCACACGGCTTTTGGTATGCTTGAACTTGGTGATTTTCTTATCCTCCACGGAAATCGAATTTCTTGTAATTATATGAAGTTTTCTACGTACATATACATACGTTAGTACAGTGTATCTGTATACATATACATACCAGCTATTGTAGCTAGAAAATTTCAAATTCGTTCGATAATCGCCGCTGCAGAAATACTGGTGCAATCATTTTCCGATCCAATCCGCAGCGGTTTTTGCTATTCCGCGTTTCACCTGGACCTTGCTTTTTTCCTATTCAAAATATAAAACTGGTTATACAATCTCTCGAGAGAAACGTGCGAAACGGATTGTCAGAAAATAATTTACGCTTTTCGATTCTGCAGCACCACGTGTCGGCGGTTTGAAATTTTGTCAATTTTTGTTTTGTATAAAACATGCGTATACAGGGATATGAAAGAGGAAGGGGGAGAGATGTGAAAATGAAAATGAAAAAAATGAAAAAAAAAATTGAAAGAACCGAAGCAAATACGAACACAAACGATTTGTCGATATAAATAATCGCCGAACATACGGGGAGCAATGAAATAGGAAAAAAAAATTCTAGATTTCATCCAACCAAACGGAACTGATGAAGATATTAGTTAGTTATTCTTAAGGTCTATCACGTAATCGCATGTGACCAACTGATGAAGATATTGAAAATTTACTTCGTACGCCGATCATCGATTTAATAGAACATATAGAAACGGTTTTTGGATCATAAAACTTGTCAATTTTTTTTCTTTGGATGAAAACTTTCCACCTCGAGTTTTTCATATGGAAATATTTGACAACCATAAAGGATTGACCTTGGCCTCCCGACCTTTTGCTGACCTCTGACTAACCCTAGGTCCTTTTTCGACCCTTTTCGCATAACTATGATGACAGCTGCAAACCAAAAACGGGACTCGGTATCCCGAGCATTTTGCGATCAGGAAACGCCCAAGTTTCCCAGCAACACTATTCTCGAATTTATTCTTGGAATAACGTTAATTCAACCGAAAGCTTTCTCTCGGCAATTTCATATAATTATTTGTAGAGTTTCATCATTATGGCGTCGAGCCCTTATATCTGAAATATATAGGATGAGTATTCGCCGTTATAGAGTTCACCAGATCGTTAACGCGCTTTTATACTGAAAGTCTGGCATAGTTACTCACAATCAACGGGAAAATTGACGGAGGGATCAGACTGGAGGGGGTCAATCTTAGCATTCCAAATAACTGTGGAACCAATACCACATTTTCAGTACCAATTGGGTTGAAAGCACTCATAAAAAAAGCTCGACTTTCGTCGTTCTAAGTTCGAAGATCAGAATTCGCGAGAAAAGCTTTCACTTATTGGTTCAGGGAAGTAATCGATCAAGTCGAGCTTCTACTTATTGTTATTTACGTAGTGTCTATACTGTAGGGATATCACTTTTTCTATAAACGCGAACCCTAATATTCGTGTGCAGTATAGTATGCTGGCTGAGATAATCACTCATAAATCTCCAGATCTATCTTCTTATCCCTCGCGATGGGTCAGCTCTATTTTCGTTTCATCTCTCCGTCGCTTTATCTCCTCTTTTTATTAAACCTTGACACAGATTCCTGATATCGTGTAATAAAAATGTGGGAAAAATTTAATCCCGAATTTCAAGAGGATGAGTTTCGGTTTGGCTCTTCTCTTTCCTGCAGCAAACGCGACGTACGTTCCGACGTTGGGTATATATCTACTCCGGTATTCACGTGTGAGTAAAGCTTTTCATCTCCAAGCCTCGTCTATACATATAGAGGCTGATAATCTCTCGGCGACAATTTTAGTTGAAAATTTGTACGTTGATGAACGAGAAAGGATCTTATCGAACGACTGACAACTAGGGGTGCTCGAAGCTCGATATACGGCTCGCTTATTTAGAAAAGGTGTTCAATGGTAAACCGATACACAAACACAGCTGACGTGTACATTTCTATATATGTATAACATGTTTGTGTGGTTTACCCGCATGACTACTTTTACCGACAGACATAAAAGTTTATCGGTTTGTGAGGGGATGTTGCGGGATGGTTTTTTTTTCACCCCTTCCGGGTTTTTTTTTTTTTTTTTTTTTCTTTCAAAGCTTTCGAACGTTCGAGTCCTATACAGTTACGATAAGTCTTCTACAAGTTAAACGATTCCAGTAAGTGTTCTACGTGTACATGTTTGATCAAGTTTATATTGAATGTGTCTATTAAATCCGCATTTCCTGCTACTTGTGTACTTTTACATATGAAATTAATATGAGGAAAAATTCGTTTTATGCCAATATTCATGAACATAATATCTTCGTCTATATGCGGTATCCCGGTATTGTCTTAATTCCCATGGAGTAGGTATAACCATTGTGCATAAAATTATCGTTAACATTTTTTATTCAGCTTAATAATAAGTTAGGTATATTGAGCGTAAATTTTTATGATAAACCACTCTGTATTACCTAATTATGTACAGCTAAGGTCTGCGTATATCTTATCCAGCTGTGATATGGCAAGGTGGTTGCTTTAAAAAGCACACCGCGGTCTTATCTTCAGCTACAGTTTCCACTAATACTCAGCCCGCGAGCAATCTTAACTCTCCCTTCCGACACTTTCGGCTCTAATCAAAATGTACAACGTGGTATTAGGATAATTAGACCATTACTGGTGTCGCGAAAAGAGCCATTGTTTCCCCCCCCCCCCTTTCTTTTTCCATTTTCTTTCTTTCTGTAATTTCTTTCTTATTACCAACTCATGTAATTGCGCGTGCAGGTAGTTATGCCGTCAAAGCCAGCACGGTAGCAGTAAATTTGTCGATAAAAATTGATCCAGAACTTGAAGATCCAAAATTTGAAAAGTTTAAGACCGAAAGAAAAAGAAAAAAAAAACTTTTTGAAATTTGATTGAAAACAGTAAATTGATTGCGAGATGAAATTCGAAGAAGTTTTGTAAGATTTCACTCGGTTCAAAATAAAGTAGGTATAGGCACCAGAGTTTCGGGCGAGAGTTTCACCCCGTAATAATTATACTCGGCACGATTCGTAGTTAGTTTGAGGTATATTAATAAGAGACATACAATACCACAACACGTCAGGTTCAATTTCGCTGTACACATCTCAAACTTCATCGTTCTAATGACTGCTCGATCTAATATAAACCAGGGTGAACCAGACCAGCCTTCTGAAGCTTCTCAACTGTCTAGATAATATATACGTGTAATTTAATTTACATAATACACAAATACATAAATAGGTATATATACGCATAATATATGTAGAAGCCAGAACGCGCGCTACGACATAATAACCCTTTAATATGCCCCAAGTTTGAGGAAAGTTTTTCTATCACCCGACATTACATATGTAACACGAACACACGTTCAGGGTATCTACATGAAACAGATAAAATTTGAATAAGATTTGTCCCTGTCAGAAGATGATATCTAATTAGCTGTAATTATCGAATGTTGAATAGCTCTTATCGGTATTACAGTGTGATCAAAGTAATTTTTTCGCTGGCAATCAGCACAATGAAGAATGGGAACTACGAGAGTAAAAAAAACTGTCTCTTTGATTGGCTTGGAGCTAATTACGGCGACAGAGCATAGAAATTTTTTTTTGTCATAAAAAAAAAACTGTTCGTTTTTATTCTATATTCAATATTGTTGTTAATTAAAATACTCAATTGGTTCTTTGGTGAGACTATAGTTTCTTTGAAGACGAGTTCGTTCTCTATGGTACAGACTTTATTCTCGCTCTAACTTTCACGTACCGCAAAACCAATAAATTTATTATATAGCTTTATCGTGATGGAAGATCGTGATCACCGGTTCTGATCTATTTTAAGGGATATAAAACCCCTAATATCCGACACACTGACATTTCGCGCTCGTCATCTGACTGCGATCGTAAAGACAATATATTTTCCTCGTATACTCCGACTGGATGTACCCAAAATGGATATTCGTTGCTACAAAATTTCTGTAAAAATTGGAACGGCAGAAAAACTGCAGATTTTGTATTATCTCCAAAGTAAAAAGATTCTTTTTTTATTGGTTAGAGTTTAGGAAAAATGTGTCGAGAAATTTGTGTAGTGCGAATTTTTGAAAAACTATATAATATGTACTCGTATGTATGTATAACATATCCCACTGAAGATCCGTACGAAAAGTAAAAATTCTTTTTTTTTTGTTTTACGAAAGGTCCTCCCGTGGCCAACGACGGGACTGCAATCCCCAATTTTCTGCTTCTCGAAATGTCTCTTGTTTTATTCATGTATCCGAGTGAACATCCGACTAAGACCACTCCTCCCTTGTAATTTATTCGGTCCTATAATATTGAAATAACATTCGTTCGAGTCCTCTCGCGATTTTTTTTCTTCCCTCGTCCCTTTTCTTCTCGTTTTTTTCTTTTTTTTTCATTTTAATTCAGACGCCGAACTCGATTCCATCATGTTTGACAGTAAAAAATACACTCAAGTGTAAATCTAACGTGTATTTTCTTAAATGAGTTTCTACTACATCCTGTACCTATCGATAATTGAAATTAAACATCTGCGTGTAGCTATTACATTAACATCCTAAATTCGTTTTTGTTTTTCATATATTTTCAAATCTCCGTAGGTTTCATAAGTCTCGAGAGGTTGTAATTAGATACGATTACGTGATCAGATGTCTCGCAGGTTAATTAACACTCGAGACTGAAGAGGCTTGATAATAATTACTGACTACTATGTCTCAATCTTATCGGTGAAAACTTGCTTGGGTACATTCTGGGCAAGATCAAGCCAAGGTCAATGCGAAAATGTAAAGATTACGAAACGTGACTCGACGAAGTAGTCGCACCCTCGGTGTTAAGTTGGTATAATCACTTAAGTAGGCACCTTGAGAACCGGGAAAGATAAACACTCGAGTGTCGTGCTCGGGCAGCCTGTGATAATGAGAAAATAACGCAGAATCCGTGAATTAAAAAAAAAAAAAAAAATAAAAAAAGTTTCCGGCCGATGTAAGATTCGAATTTACGAAGGGGAAAGTATACCTTCCGCGCTTTTTTTAGAAAATTATACAAACAATCGCGTAGGGGATATACCGATTGAATAATTGTGGGTGTGCATGGGGATGCGGATTCGGAAAGGCCGGACGATCACCACCGATCATCCGTTTCCATTTGTATTCCGTGAAGGCTCCTTATCGCTAAAGCACTATTTTACGCCTGTTACGAGAATCCTCGACGCCATGCCAACCCCAACGCTTCAAGAGTTTGTTTTCGTGCTTTACTTTTCCTTTACAACGCTCGTATTTTTATCAAACCGTTTCGTATAGCCGTCGACCCAGCCCGCACACGTTCGCTTTTTCCGAAGTGCTTTTAGAGTGTACCTTACAGGTGTTTCCTACCTCGCAGATACCGATCACTTCTACGAGTGCAAGTCTAACGTCAAATTAGATTTCACGTGAAATGATTCTATAACTGTTTCGAACCATTCAAGTAAAGTACATGCACGACGGAAAAGCGAACTTATCTATTCTACGAGCCCATGAATTTTATATTATGTGAAAATTAGATGTTCTATGTGAGATGAAAAAAAAATTTCGTTTAGGGGTTGAGTGCAGAATTATTATTGGATAGACAGACTGGAAGGTGAAAAAGTAACAGATAATTGTTAATTTGTTAAATTACGCTAAAACCTGGTTCGTCACGTCATCACTCAACGATATCCTCGAATCCTCGATAAACTTAGGAGAATAATTGTTCGAACCCGGAAAGAGGATTATCGGAGTGCCTCTGACTGAATAAGGAAAAAGAGAATCCCTTAGGTCGCTGATCGAGATAATCTGATAGAGACTGAAAGCTTGCCTCGAGAAGTGGCATAATGGAACGAAATGGAATAATTTAAATATTCGTTCTTATACTTATTTCCCACTAACTTCATTTCCTAGTGAATAATAATAATAATAATAATGACAATAATAGTAATGCAGGTTGAAAATGTATTTTCGAAGATTGCACGTTTTCAGTATTTTATGGATATGTATATTTGCTTTAATTGCTAGTAGTTTTGTCCTCCTGCAGGTGAAACAAGTGGGGTTTACTATAGTTTTGGATTTATCTCGGTCTGTTGGAATCATGGCATAGCGAACAACCGGGGGCAGTAGAGTCGCATTTGGGTTAAACAAAGCGAACGTAAATGGCAGAAAGCTGGGTAGAACAAAAGATAACATAAAAAGTCAAAGCTTGTATAGCGAGGACGATAAAGAGCTGAAAGTATACGTATTATATGTATATACGTATATTGTACATACCTGTACATACATATACTGCACATAAAATATGACAAAGAAAAAAAAAAAAGAAAATGTTGGAAAAAACAATTGTTTTAATAGTCAATTCCTTCGCCTGTTTCGACATAAAGAGATTTCAACGAGCTTTCAAGCTCGGAGATTAATTCGAACGTTAAGTTTTGAAGTTAGATTATTTTCAACGTTGTGTACGAAAGTCGTAAGGTTTAATTATGCCTTTTTTTTGGCCCACTCTATACGGACAACTGCTAATAAAAAATGTATCGCGTTTTGAAAAGGGCCGCCGTCACATCAGCGGGCTGTTTAATTATAACACGACAGGCTCCAATAATGAAGTGGATGAACATTATACGAAGCTGAAATGGCTTCAATTCAGCTTTCAACCTCTTCGTATATAATTGTGGGTAAAATTGTCGCGTACATATCCCGCGGTTGGTTAATTCTTCTACTTTTCATTCCTATAATATTTATTTCTCCACGTATTTGAATTTCTCTCAGAAAAATTATATTTTTATCGAATCATGGATCGAGTCTTGTCGAAACAAAAAAATACAATCATTTTTCGTTATATCTGCATATACATATATACCCTAGACATAAAACAACCACCAAACTATATGGTCCTATAATTAGTTTAAAAGAATTGATAAAGTATGTACATATTCGCTTGTTGAGGGGTTGTTTTTAAATTCTTCAACATCCTCAAGCAAGTTTGTTCAAAGCCAGGATCCGATATACCGAAAAATTGATTAAAATTTTAATATAATCTCTTTGAAGTAAACATGTTTCGCGGTTTTTCATATTTCTTCGACCAAGTAATGCAGAAAAAAAAATTGAAAAAAAAAAAATTAAAAAACTAATCCATTTACCAAGATAAGAAGGATTATCGGCGTAGATGAAGAAAAAAAACAACCCAGCAGATTTCCGTCACCGACCTAAGAAACAAGGGTCGGTATATATGTATATGAAAAGGGGTAAAAAAAAGTCCAAGCATATAGCAATTTCCGATTTCCAAGCATTTAATTTTCACCACTATTTATCATTAGCTGGTCTCGCAGTATCTGGTATAAGGTACCCATACCCGTGGAGGCTCAAACGTCGCAGATTTCTTCTTTTTGCTGTTTTCCCGTTTTTTTTATCTTCGTTCCTTTTTTTGTTTTCCTGAAAACTTTGGCAAAGCTAAAGTTCAAAGTATGTACTAAAGTTAACAAAAACTAAGAACACATTGTCAGTCCCAATTGTGCAACTTCGAAAGTGTCAGGGCCATTCACATATACTAAACAAGTATACTATAAGCGTAACTCTGTGATAAAAGGTAGTCCGTAAAAAATACGGTAAGAAAAAGAATAAGGGACAGCAAGAAGTAGGCAACTAGCAGCCTAGTCAACCTCAATTTGTCAATGTCCAAAACCCACGGGGGTAGTTTATTTATTTCGTCGTTGGAAACTCTCTTTAAAATAGCGTTAACGTGACACCAAGCGAACGTGAAACGTTGAGCGTGACCAAAATCGGCATTCTTATCGTAATATTTTATATTTTATATCTCAATATTACGAAAGTTTTCTACGTTGATTACATTGATCGCACCCCTTAACGATGACCTTGGAGAGGTATACCGCGGCAGATACGATCTCTCAAGAGTTAACTGGAGCTTCGGTATATACCTATACCTATAAGGAAGTTCGGGTCCGTCAATGAGGCAGTTAATTTCAGTTAACAATCCTTTGTTAAACAGTCTATGGTCCTTTGTGTCTCACGGATACATCCAAAGTATCTAAATATCTACTTGCTTTCCCGAAATTGACAGACTTTCGCCAAGATGTTAAACAGATTTTAACATCTTATATTGTATTATCAAATATTTCTAAAAGACGAGGGGCTCTTCTTCCTTTGAGGTATTACAATTTATAAATAATTTCATAATTAGCAGAACAGCTGCTTTACACTCAAGACAAAATTCATTCATTCAATGAACACTGTTTTTACTTTCACTGAAAACAGTTCGGAGAAGGGAGGTTGCCGATAAATCTCTGCAGGTACTTCGAGCTGACGTACTCACATTCTCCAAGGATCTGCCATCTTAGCTCTGGGTCTAATATAGATGTGTGTAGATTGTAGGGTGCTGAGAGAATTAAACATTGAGAATTTTGTAGGAATGATGAATGTGTAGGACAAGGTGTTTAATCGAGTACTTGGAAAATACTCTATTCGTTCGCAGAAAATATTAAGGATTTGCCCAAATCTCTGATTATGAAAGATTCCGATCTTTTTGAAAACTGAGGCTCTTTGATAACGCCCTTTGCACGCTTTG
This sequence comes from Macrophya alboannulata, assembly GCA_949628255.1. Taxonomy (NCBI): domain Eukaryota; kingdom Metazoa; phylum Arthropoda; class Insecta; order Hymenoptera; family Tenthredinidae; genus Macrophya; species Macrophya alboannulata. Next base: position 13,063,802 of record OX451207.1, on the reverse strand, counting down.
TGGCTTATATTTCGTCCTTGCCAATAGAGTCTGTTGCTTTTAACGGGAGCAGCTGATTTCCGATATCTCTTTTCACTTCCTTATCGTATTTCTTACTGCCTAAGGGATGAAAAATAAAGTAACCCATCTCCGTAGAGCTTAAAAAATCTCCTTAAAGAACTCCTCGCTTTGAACCTTCGAGCTATAAGGACGAATTTTCGACGCCATAATATACAGGGTGAGTCTCATTGAAGGTTCAAAATTGACGTTCATCAGCTATGCTAAAATGCAGTTTTTCGGCTGATTGAACTACCGAAGGCTGAAAAATTAAGCGTAATTTTCACACTGTGGATGCCTGAGTCCTGTGAATCCAACTTTTACGGGTTCCCACGTTTTATTTTCCCGAAAAATATGTTTTTATAGCAACTGAAGCTAGACCGTTGATAAGACTCACCCTCTATACAAGACAGCTATTTGAATACGGGATACCAAGTTACCCGAGGAGTTTTGGGACACCTTAAATGACATAGGCACGCGAAACATATTCGCTATTACATCGTCGGCTGACAAGCATGGAAGTGAGCAAAATCCTCAGGAAATTGTTGGAAATGCTGGGAGTCTTGTAGGTATACCGCAAAAATACTACTGTGGCAAAAGGTATAACGGCTGGCACTGTCCGCGTAACGAGGGTTTTGAATACTTCGAATTTTATCGATCCGTCCCAAGACTTTTATGTACGATCAAATTATTCAGCACGTAACAAATGGCGGCACAGATTTTGTGCAAATTATTACACGACTGTACAATGAGTATAGGGTTTGAAGTGATCGGTATAGAGAGAAAAGTTTCTGTAATAATTTCGAAAATAATACGGTCATGGGACGTTAACTAAAAAGCAATCTAATATGGTTTGAGAATATAGTAATGAGTTAGAGATAAGCTAGAGATAAGGATACGGAGGAACTCCTGGTAAAACAGTACATCTAAAATCCCGTCACGAACTCGGGTTTAAAATTTCATTTCCATCTACATCTTATACCCTCATACATATAGGTATACGTAGCCCGTGAGTTTAACCTCCCAGTTATTGGCCGTATTCGTATTATTGGTAGCAACGGAAGTCCCAACCCGAGTGGTTTTACGACGTGGTAGTAAAAGGGTTGTAAAGTTCGTCTGGATGATAACCTTGGTGACTGGAACGTCTGCCACACAATCAACGATGAATCTGCAATTAAACGTAGAAATGATTGTGCTGACTACCTCATTTGTGTTAAACAGTTTATAGAACTACATTCCATACATATACTGCTACTAATATCCAGTGCAGTACGTGGCAACAAATAAAGCACCCATTAATTAATATATACCACAAATATACGTATACAGGTATAATGGCAAGCCTCGGACCAGAAATTGTGTTGGTTAAATCCCACGGCGCGTAGACTGCTATATAGACAACGACCACCATACGTTCAGGGGAAAATCGCGGTGAAATCTGGGTCTGAGCCAGGATCGAGGACAAAGATTAACCCTTAATTATTGTCTCGTCTCTAATTAAATACAGATATGATTAGGATGTTTTAGTCATGGCTTTATCACTACTCGAAGGACTTTGGATTAAGTGGTAGCTCATTCGAAGGGCAATCACCTTGCATATGTGAGTTAGTTTAGACTTTATCACTACAGCCACGCAGGTCGATAATATCGATTTAATTAGGCTCCAATTTTCCGTGGAAAACTTCGGATCAAAATTTTGACTTGTGTATCTACTTAGATGACCGGAAAAAATTACCAGACATGGTATAGGCATTTTATATCGAGGGAGGACAGCTGAGTGGATAGAGGACAAATTGGACCCTGCTATGCATAAAGATTCATAAAGATGAAGCTAAGAGACTAAATAATTCATGAGAAATTTTCATTGTGGCAGAAGGAAGGAACCACTTCGCGAATGGGTTGTCAAAACTTTAAAAATTACATATACCTTATTTATTATCGGAGATATTATATTCAAAGAATTCATCTTTAGGTCTTAGAATCAGACTTCTACGACTCCCCTCATATACCATTTCCCAAAATATTTCGACAATTATATTTCCGGCTGAGCCTCTGAAGTCTGGACGTGTTTGTCACGCAAGATTCTTTCCTCGGTTTTCCTCTTATTTTCATTTTATATATTATATGCGTGTCGCATTAGTGCCTCTATGTATATAGGGTATGTACGTATTTGTACATAGCGTACGGAGTCACGTATATGAACGGAGAACTCAAACTTGCCGCGTAGGTCTCACTTAAGGCTGAGCATTACCACTGGTTTAGTGCCGAGACGTGATCGCAGTGAAATGTCCTTTTTTCCTTGAGAAATAAGAACCTCTAACTTATTTTCTGCCATTTTTATACCTTCATTTCTTTCATTTAAAAAGGAATGTTATTGCCCTCTTTTGGTGGCCACCCCTCGTCACCTCTTGCCTTAATATAATATAATCAATTCGTATTAACCAGATAATAGCTTGAATTTTTTTTTTTTTTTTTTTTGTTTTGTTTTTTATCTCTCCCTCAAAGGGCGCAGACAAATTGGATGGATCCGTTGTCTTGATTAAGCACACCGATAAATTGCCCATTATTGTTTTTTATTTTGTCTCCTCGAATCATCGCCGCAACTTAATACTCGCCAGGTGCTCAAAGCGGGACCCCTCACTTTTACGGTTTGATCGATAACTCAACGAAAACCTATATACTGTACATACACAGCTATATACATATATCTATGTTTACCTAAAAGGTTGACAATAAGGGGTTCGCGTGACGAGAAAACGGAAAGGAAGAAAGGAAACTGGTACTATTTATGATTTAATTCACCCCTAAATATACACCGACAGTGATTGCTTCTGTCTGACCACATCTCCGTTATACTACTTCCTCTTTCGTGAGTCAATATACCTGCGTACTTGTTCCAGGCTTTAGCGTAGTGGATGGATATATTTAATGCACGTATAATCCGCTTTTGTTCGGATATAGCAGCTAGAGGCACATACCTATAGGTATAAAAAACAAACGTTTTTTTAGCATTTTATTTTTGGGATCATTCGCCTGATAAATAAATCCTGTACTGTATGTTCGTGCCTGTGTTTAAATACTTCGAATAACACTATCCGTGAAGATGAGTAAATATACGTATCTAGGAATAGGTAAATACTAAAAGTAGGCATGACAAAATCGTCTCCAAGGGGCTTATGTGTGAAAAAAAAATTGATACGGTATGTATGTAGTACATACAATACGTATGGTACTTGAATAAGTGAAAAATTGTACCGTTCGTATTGGTTATTGGTTTGTTTATTCGGGTGGTACTTGGGTGTCAGTTTATTTGTGGGTAGAATTCGATTCACGAGATTTTGATTGAATTTCGTCGAATATCTATCTATTTCGAAATTTTTGATGCAAATTGAAATTTATTGATCCGAATTTTGAGTCGAGAATGCTCTTGGCGGAGTGATAAATGAAAGTGTGTTTTATTTCTTTTTTTTTTTTTTTTTTTGAGGTATACTGGGTAGCTATTTTGGCTGGGTGTGATGTGCGAATTTAATATCGTAGAATAGGGTATATTTATGAAGATTTTCGTTCCAGTTTATCGCAATTGATTTCATAGATACAACGTGACGTGGATAACCTTCGAAAAAGCCGATTTCTCATTCGCATGCAATGAACCATGAAACTAAGTTCGAAGGTAAATACTTCGTCGACTTCTCTAAGCAGTGGAGGAAAATTAATTCAACGGTAATTGATAGTTCTAAAATTAGATCGACAACCACGTTTACCAACTAATCGAATCTATGCTTTGATTAATTCTCTCACGTCTACTGTTAGTTAACCTTAGACAAGGTCGCGAGATCGCGCAAGGTCGACTATAAACTTTAGTTCCAAGAATCTTGACGAGGAAAATTGACGCCGGAAGCGTAGCTTTCCTCCTTTGAATTTCCCCTACGCCATTTCGATTCAGTATGCCGGGGGTTTGGGAATGTATAATTGTTTAGGGACAAGAGTTGCTGACAGTGCCTGATTGCCTACTGGTTGACAAGTCAAATCATCTCAAAGATCGATCACGGTTTACATATATTATTTTAGATCTTGAAATGAGCCAAACTTCGTCTTCGCACTTTTCGAAGTTTGGGTAGATACAAAAGTTTGCAATATAATTTGCACTGGGATAAGCAAAATATTATATTTTGAATACATGCGTTTATCTAGGCAAGATGAAGACAGAGGAATATAACTTGGAGATACATAATGTAATATAAAGGGTACAGCAGATGAAGTAGTGTCTTATTAAAAGCTAGTTTTTCGTCTTCTCAAAGACTTGACAGCTGATGATAAATCACTCTTTATGTAATTCAGGATTTCCCCGTCTGTCAAATCCCTCTCCAAGCTCGTTCGAAACGCGACTCTTGATACATTGACAAATCTCCTCTCTCCGAAGGCGGATGAAAATAATGAAAAGAGAGAGAAAGAGGAAAATTTTTTTTTTTCCACAAAATTTTCACGAAGTTCAAGAGGAACGAATTTTTCGTATGAAACATGGGAAGGCTTATCACTGGTATAACGAATAACTTTGATGCGAATCGAGATTTTTATAGAAATATCTATGTTTCTTTCAACATTTCGTTTTCACGTGAATTGAAATAAACTTAACCACGAATGAAAAAAGAATTTCAATTAGTAATTCAAGCACAACGTGAAAATAGCTCTCGACATTATATGACGCGATGCTGCAGTGAAAACGTTGTGTAATCTGTTCTAAGTGCAGGATGGAGCTTTTGTTAACAGAAGTTCTCATAAAGTATAAAAGCAATGCAAATACCAAACTGTTCACATACCTCGAAATTGCTATTTCTATTAATTAATTTGAAAGGTTCCCTTTGCTACTTGCTTATCTATGGCTATATTTTACATTTGTCCATTCTAAACCGAATGCATTATACTTATGGACAGGCATTGTTCACTGTCAAGCGTCCATTACGATATTAATAAGGAGTCTCGAATTTTTTTTCTTGTGAACCCGAAATTGAATTTGATTAATAAAAATTAGTAGTCTGTGAAAATTAATTAAGAAAAGGCGGGAGAACGTGGACCCAACGGCGTTGTTTCTCACGCTCACAATGACGGGCTCTTTGAAGTGAATAACTTGGATAATTATTCAATTTATAAAATTACGAAAACACTGGGCGTCGTCTCTTGGTCTATCTCTTTTCTCACCCTTCTGTTTTTTCTTTCTTTCCCCCTTTTTTTATCACTTTCCCTCGGGTCAGTGTTGGCGTCGACGTTGACGTCTGCGTGGGATGAGAACATGTCAAGGTTCTGCGAACTCGCTTCAATGGATTAAGCGTAATTCTACAATAATTATGAAAAAAACGGTCATGGTAAAAAGCTCTTAGTTTACAGAGCACGTATTATTGGTCGCAAAACGGATTACGCATTGTAGACTTATAAAGGGCGGAACGGTCAATTGCTTTATTCCGGTTTTCATCGCCGCATAACCACTTTTGCTAAACGACAAACTGCTCCGGTAAAAGAACATCAGGAAGACGAATGTGTATCAATTTCACAAGTACATGTTCGCATTTATTATGCTGCAGGGAAAGCCCGCAGAGTCCTGCAGAGCTGCGCTTGTTAAAATGGTGCGAATTTTATCCAACAAAAATTTCGACGAGACTTCAGTCTGCTGAAAATGCGATGCGAAATTACTGTCATTGAGAAATTCGGAAAGTCTTTTTAAGTGTCAAATATTCTAACGCCTTTTGCCTGGGTCTTTTACCTTCGACATATACCGTCAAAAAGATACGTCGGCTTATATGTATACACACTTTTTTTTTAGATAGGTATACCGCGCTATATACCCACAAGAGCTAAAATTACTTTCTGCGGAAAAAAATAGAAGCATAAAATTGCCTTTGGTAACTTCGCTCGTATGTATTTGAAAAATTCAAGAGAGTACAGAAATATGAAAGGAATTTGTTCGTAGGGATTTTAAATGCGTCAAGTTTTCAGGGAATGTTCAATGCAGTGGTACGGTAGATTAAAGTGTGTGTACAGCGCAGGTACTTAGACTGGAAGATATTATAACGAAGTTTAGTTGCGGAAGAGGTTCAATAATTGAATCTGTTTTTGTATTAAGTGCATTAGACAACAAAGAATGCTTGAAGACGGCTTGTTCTCCCTCAGACAATGGACCAACAATATATCCAATTTACTGAAAACGAGAATAATGTAGAATATTATGAAATAGTGGCGTTTGCATACCGCGAATGGAAATTATCTGTCGATTGCGGCAAAAGTAAATTGTCGATTTCCTGGATATTTCACCGTCCTGTTAGACCCGATAAGTTAACATCGGTTGTTGATATTTATACAGAAAAACGGAGACATCGAATGGGAGAACGGGATTGAACAAATATTGGTCCCGTCCGCTCGTGCGTTTATATTCTTATAATATTTGCAGTTGAGTATTGCTTGAAGTCTTCTCAAGTCGAAAGCTCGAGGGTTTCATTGCTGTACCTATACGCAAGGGGGAGTTAAACGGGCTTGAAGGTTTATTAAACTTTGTCTCTCTTTCTCTTTCTTGACCCCGTATTGTTTTTATTCCCTGAAGAGAACGTTAACCCGCAAATAGCGGTATATGTACCAAGTCAAAAGTTTTGCGCTTAAATGAAATCTCGACTCGGTTTTCGAAGTATGACTCAGTACTCAGGATGAAAAAGTTTTATTCTTTTATTTCCTTTATCATCTCCAACTCGGTGGTAATACCCGCACGAGATTTTCATTCTGTCAAATGAATGAGGCTATACAATCGAGAGATTAACGTTCACCGCCTCGATCTGTACGTAGGATAAAATACCCTCAGCGGTGGTGTTCGTACGACCACAAGGCGAGAGGCGGACGGAAAATGAAAATTATTAGCCCGCATAAATCGAAAACGTACTGACAATGACTTATATTACACCTGGGGTAAGGACCCGCAGCTTTTAACACGCATTGCTAGAAATCAGACACTCTGCGACGCCCACAAGCGTCTATATTTATAAAAAAAAATTTAACGTTCTAACCGAGGATAAATTTCAAATTATTCGAGGGATAAAAAGCTCTTATATACTACATTCATACGAAATACTACATTTTCGACAATATCGTTTTTAATGTGACTCTAAAAAGTTTTTAAAGAAACTCGATCAGAATCACAGATTCTTCCGCAGGATCTTTTTTTTTTTTTTTCCGGTTACGGTCAACTTCAGAGTTAACATCTTGTCCAGAGAGATCGCGATTAACCTTTCTAGCGCCTTCAGTGCTGGTTGAGCGATCGTCGTAGAGATACGCCACCCTGGCAGAGTCTCTTAATTGCATTTAGCTCGAGCCAAAGGTTCTGCGTTTGGCTGAAAACGGCAGTGGTTGGGGTTGGATATAGGAAAACACACGTCCCCGCTAATTGTAGGTCACGAAATGACCTGGGCTAAGTTTCTATAGATACATCGATAAAACGTCGAGAGTTACATTCGGCGGATCCATATAATCAACGATCACGAGCAACGTGTGGATCATAATTATCCTTATAACTTTAGAGCTGGCAAACGCACATGCGAACAGAAACGACCTGAAGTTGAAATGCTGAAATTCTGCGGGGGTAAGTTTTCGAACTTTGCAACGTATCTGCGTGACTAGATAACGGCGATGGAATACCCGACGATAATATAAGTTGATAAATTCGTAAGGCAGTTCAATAACAAAATATCGAGTGTTGCAGATAATTGCGCCAACATTACCCGTATAAAACTCTGAAAGCTTTTAGAAACTTCGTTTAGTTACTTCGATCAAGTTTGAAAAAAAAAAATGAAAAAAATACAAAAACAAATAGAAGAGAAGAAAAATAGAAAGAAAATTTGTTTGCACAATGCAGCATGGATCTTTTTGAAATTCAGGATATTCCGATAAAACATTGGAATGGATGAGTGGTTGTTTTAATAACAAGCATGGATTTTTCTCTGCCAATCCATTATTGTGTAGCTAAAAGCCAGAATAATGTTTCACGTAACTTTAAACGTAAATAGAAAACGGGAAATCCGATTCTATTGAATATATAGAGTTTCGCCAGATTTAGTGGCTACTACTGTGTCAGTGATTGTTACTCGGACGGTGGTGAAATGTTCAATTTGAAATTGAACGAAGGGAGGTTTCGAATCGAAGACAGCTAAGCGATTCGTAAATTAATTGCCGTTGGTCCAGGCCTCAATGGGTTACGTGAACGACAGACAGCGTAGACTACCTTGTCGCGGACAAGGGCGCATTAGACTCCTGGACCATCCATATAGAATCTCCATTCCTCCGGGAGATTGAGGGTCCAAATGGTCCACGGGTAACGTGATGTATTACCGTATTTCCGAAATTACGAACAAATTCCCGCAGGATTTACCCTTCGTTGGCCTTTGCCGTTTTCGCTGGGAAAATACCAGCTTCAATTCAAGTAACACGATCATTAAACAGCAAGTATGCCATTCGATGCAGATGACGAATTCAGAATCCACAAAAAAATAAAAAAAATTAACTAAAATGAAGTTCAGTTTCAAGTTCTAAATACTAACAGATCTTGAACCAACGGAATATATGCAATTATTGTTCAACATCTATCGTAAATGCATTTGGATTATAGATACGAATGTATACGTGACTTAGATATCACGTCTATGCGATTGGGAATTGCTTGTATGAATATTCATGTGCAATTTAGATTAAAGTTTAGTATCGAACTTGGGGAGGATCTACCTTTTGTTCATTACGGATAGGAACAGCGAAGTCATAACCGAATTGGATGATACAGTTCACTCGTGGTTTGACTATTACCGTGCCACCATTAGGCAACGTGTATCATTTTAGGTCGGAGCTGCAGGTGGGGGCGGGTGTAGCTGAGCTATAAACCGACTACGATTCGTCGAGCCAGCCCAAAATTACTTCCACCCAAGGGAGCCTCGTCGAAACAACCTACGAAGACATCCTCGAGGACGTTAACGTTGACGTTAGCTTCTCTAACGACCGGCACTCGGAGGCGTAACGACTTTAAAAAAAGTAACAAAAAATTAAAGACAAAGGTTGCTCCGTAACACGAGTCCCGAGTTCCCTAACCCAGGGACTCTGCTGTAGAGTCGAAGCCAAATACCACAGGCCCAAGTATCTCCGTTCTTCCTTCTTTTTCATTTATTTTGTTCATTTTCATTTCTCTTTTTGGCTTTTCTCATTTCCGTTTACCCGACAAACTTTCTAACCTTCGTATAAACGACCGTAAGTTTTTCCCTAAATCGGATGACTTAGTTCTGCCACCTAGTTGCTGTAATTAAAACAAAAATATACAGGGTGTCCCGGAACTAAATGTCCAAAATGAAAGGTGTCCTAGAGGAGGTCGAACTGAGTAAATTTGCCCGAAGAACATGGGGTCTGCGAAGTCGCGTTCGCGAGATATCACAAGTTGAAAAAAAGTATCGCTTTGCGCCGCGTCGCGGCGGCGCAAAGCGATACTTTTTTTCAACTTGTGATATCTCGCGAACGCGACTTCGCAGACGCCATGTTCTTCGGGCAAATTTACTCAGTTCGACCTCCTCTAGGACACCTTTCATTTTGGACATTTAGTTCCGGGACACCCTGTATATAGAAACTTTGCTAGATGATCAAAATTGTGAATGTGTGCTGGAAAATTTTTGACTAATATAAGATTAAATTAAAAACATGGGAAACTCCGAGTGGTTATAAATATTTCTTCTTCTTCTGCCACACGAATGAAACCATAAGCAACTAACACAATACCTCTGCGTATAAAACCCAATAAATTAATTAGGCGTTATGCACCGAGCTATAGCGTGCAATACTGCAATTATATAAGTGGTAGTCTCAAGCTGTTACATAAGTACATACGTACAATATATATGTGTGCATTATATAATTATAAATTTCAATTACGAAGCAGCAATGGCTTGGTCGAGAGGATGTTCTCATCCGGGTGGTAGATAGAGGCTTGATCTGTTCTCCACCCCATCCTCGATAACGGGAGAAACCCTGGACTGAAGCGTCAACTCGACTTGACTCAACGGTTGCAGAAGCTTTCAACAGGGCTTCATACTTCCGCTTTAGAACATACCTATACCTCGAAGCTCTGTTCGCCTTCGTCGTTACTGATATGCACTTATGTTAGTGTACTGGGGTTGGGCTAGTACTTAGATATAGATAGTTGTACATTGGGTATTAACTTACCCTGCAGTGCACGATAATACATATAAACTTGGTATTTGGCTAGCTTGAGGAAAGGGCGACGGTTATGACTTCCGTGTCTTTTATCAAGGACCGTTTTCAACTCTCAAGAGCCCGATGGATGAAAATAGAAATGAAAAAAAAAATGAACATTCTACGCTTTTCACCTACCCGGATATACATATACTATAATATAGCCTATAGCTCGCACAACAGTATTGTCGGTGAATTATTATTTTATCGGTCTTTTAACCAGCTGTACCAGTTTACGAGACACAGATGGGGTAGGTGGGTATATATACGCCGAGGTACGAGCAGCAGGGTTGGTGTGCTGCAGGAGTTGAAGTGTTTATGTCTACTAAACGCCAGAGAATTTTAATACCCATTTACTTTATCTCATTATTTCGCGCTTACAACGTTTCACGGAATACAAAGCATTCGGTGCTGCAGTTAGCACTGCGATTATATAACGAGACAATGTTTGCATATTCTGCACGAGTCGCCGCAAGTGACCTCGCTTGTTTGGTAACAAAAAATGAAAAAAAAAAAGGAGCAGTACTTCTTTAGTCTCGGACATTAATACGTGTGCATTGTGTAAACTCTTTTTTTCATTTTCGACCAACCTCGACCAGAGCCCGGGGTGAATGCTAATTGAGTTTTTTTGAAAATGTATATTTCCAAGAACATAAATCACGGAATAACTAATCAAAGTTCAAGTTAGATCATTACGTATTATAGCGATACTCTCGAAAATCGATTGATACAATTTTTTCAGCACTTGGAACTTTTGATTATTAATCAGTAGCCAATCACAGGTCAGAACATTTTTTTTTCTGGAAGTTCCTCCAGAAATCGGGATAAAAATCAAAGATTTTGTGATGTTTGATATGAAAAGGGTCGACAAATTTATAATAAATTTTTGGAATATGACTTCGATCTCAAGACTCGGTCATTATTATGTTAGAGAATTGTATCCGCGTATAGAGACGGTGTTTCTTTTTGTCTACGGAGAGTGCATACCGCTGTTGAAGAGGTCTTCAGAATGTCACAGTTATCTATACGTGTGCTTTCGAGTGGTCCAGAGGATAAAGACGATCCGAGAGATGCTGCGTCGTCTCGAAAGATTCCATATGTGGTTGAGACAGCCGAATAAAGACCGCAAACACTTCGATCCAAGATTGTCTTGTAATGGCGAAACTATATCTGAAGTGAATCCATCTATATTCTCAAAAAAGAAAAAAAAAAAGGATTAAAAAAAAAAAAAACAGATCGCTAGTTATTTCAAATAATGTAGGAATATCGCAGCTTCATATTTTCATTCCACGAATACCGGTAATGAGATATTTGCTATTTTTTTTGCTTCCACCATCCTCGATTTTTTTTTTTGTTTTTTTTTTTTTCTAGTATACGCGTAATATGAACTCTCGCGAATTTTTTCGAAGCCTTTTAATATTAGCTGTAACAGATATTTATACCTGTATATATTAAAATGAACCTGAGCCAAGTCTCGTTGGGTGATAAAAGTTATACCTACCTTGAGAGACGAGTGTTTTCTAAGATATTTTTTTTTTTTTTTGCTGTCAAAAAAAGCTCATCTGAATTTTTTTCACCTGGGGAAAGCAGAAAAATCTCATTAAACTTCACTTAACGGTGATCGTCTATAAGATCATATTGGTGTTAAATAATATGTATTTTCATGTGTCAATTCTTTTTGTTAGTATAATTTGATTGTTGGGTGGTATTTCTATATGCGGCTTGTTACAATTTTAGTATCATTACCAGAAAAGAAGAAGTCCCAAATCTAAGATCTCTTGATATCATGTATAATGTATATAATATGATATTCTAGTATATTTGTGCCTCTGAGATGTAAATGTATATCTTGGATCCCGGAGAAAATTTCTAATAAACATTTTAGAGCGTCCTTCCCGCGTCTCTTTCGAGCCCTACGGGGGAAAAATGAGAAAAAAAAAATCATAAAATTGTATTTCCTAGGCTTTGGTCTTTATGCTGCATCGGGGAAGACTTTTCTTCCTGATTCTCTCTTACTGCTTCGAGCGGTACTCTCGTTCTACCTTTTATACTCGTCCGTCCGTATCTATATAACTACAATATACATATATGTATACTTTGAAAAATATATATCTATACAAAACGGACGAGAGCCTCCGGCTGTGAACTCGTTTCATTCATATTGGTTGTAAAAAGGACGTGCAAGTTTGCTTGAGCTCGGTTCTTCGACTATAAGAAGTCATCAAACTTACGTAGCTATGTATGTATGTTCATAAAACTTCGCTCAGGTGTCTTGATTCAACGATAAAAATAGTTGCAGTTATTATAATATGATTTCATACAATTTTTACGAGCGATGCGGTACCATCGGTTTTTATACCACGACTCGCGATCATACGTAGGTATATCCAGCATAACTTATTTCCTCGGTTACTTACCTAACTATAACGTAAGCTCTATGTCCCAGTATTATTCCTAGACAGAAAATTTCTCCTTCCATGAAATTCAGATGAGTAAGTATAATGCTCGAGAAACTTTTACGATGCAGTCAAGTTTGTATGGTTAATGAACAATTTAAGGGTACAGTGTGTTTTCAATGTTGAAATGACAATCGGAATCTGAGCTTCTGATCGGGGGGATGAATTATTTTTTTACAATACAGTACGCGGCATTATAAAGTTAAAACTGGAGTGGAATCACAGTTTTGAGAGTACAGCAACAGGTTTTGACGGGTGTGCTTTTACCGTTTTTGTATTCTGCGATCTCTGAATCGTTTCAATTTCCTTCAAGCACTTTTAAGTACTTCTAGTGTATTATGGAATTCGGTGCCTCGTATACTACCCGAAGAAAAAATTATGGTAAATGAGAACTCATCGAGCCACTTTCTCAATATCTGTAACGGACGTTTTTCCTTTATTCAAGTGAGTAAATTAACTCTATTTTCCCCAACAATAACCTGCAACCGTCTTGTTTCACCGCCACTCCGTTTACAGCTGACGCGGTATTGGCCCTTCGCCAAAAATTCCCATCCACCTGAAATAAGTATACGTGTTTCAATAAAAAATTAAAAATTAATAATTACATTTTTCAATCAGCTAGCGGATAATTGGTAAAAATTATACTTCGTATTGTGTGAAAATTCACGGCATTTGTCAACCCCTAGCTCACCCTTGAAATTTTGTCTACGTTTAATATTGGGCTGAATAACCGTATACCGAAATGCATAAAACGTGACAGCGTTACAAGTGTAACGGGTCTTTCGCAACAAATATTTCACGGGGCTTGTAAAAGAAAAGTACCGTAAATAGCGCTGAAACCGCGCGAAGATAATCTCCAGAGGTTTGTCGTGCGGAAAGATTTGACGGGAATAACTTTCCACCGTTTTTATACGACGCCTGACGGATATGCCGAGATAGAAGGTGCTGGATTTTAAAATCGTAATGACAAATGGCGAATGAAGATAAGTGAAAATAAAAGATACAATATGTATATCTGTGCATATTGCGATGCGTTTTTGTAACGATGCAAAAAATTATGAAATGATACGAAAAGAAACGAAAAAAAAAAATGATAATGATATCACCGCGGTATACGAAGATGTGTAGCCGTTTGTATATCTGTGGACGACGTCACTGCTTCGCCGTTCTCCAACTTTTTGTTCACTCACCCGTTCGCAGATTCTATTGTTTGTTACTTCATCGAGCGAGCGAAGCTTTTATCCTTTTCACAGTTGAAACGTGTCAACCTCTAGCATTCTTCCCTGTACGTACTACGTACCAGCCCTGATGCCTATTGTGTGTATCTCAATCGCGTCCTTTCCGTATTCCTCTTTGATTCTAGAACCGTTTCCTTTCCAGAAGTTTTCAGTTCCCATAATCATGTAGAATATTTTCCAGAAATACGTGTATCACGATAAAACAACATAACAAAATAAAATACGAATATTAACATCAACTTTTTCACTTTTCAATTATGGCGTATGATTGATCCTTCATTAGATCCAATCACGGTTCCTTTTCAAATTTCGGAGATGTAGCGTCGAATTAATTATACATTAATTGAGAGCTTGTGCTCATGGCTGTGCATTTTGTCCTCGGCATTATTCATCGGTGATGGTCTCATAATTGTATCGCCAGCGTTCTGTTATAAAAACGTATTGGTCCGAGGTCTGGCTGACTTCCGGTCGAAATACTAATCGGGTATATCGTAGACAGCGAAATCCTCCCCTATTGTGAAATCCTCCGTACGCAATTTATTATTCGTCGGGTTTCGTGCAACAAATCAACGTCCGATTTAGTTTTTGCGGCTGGTAAAACAGACCTTTGAATAATGCATGGGGATCATTGGGGACTGACGGTATAGCTATACTCGACGTTTTTTTCGTTTTTGTCCTTCATTGATAGATTCCCATTAGCCTCCCGATTCTAGACACGTCAGTAAGTCGAATAAACGTAACAACGTTTAATATAAAATTTGACTTTGGTTCGATAAAATGACTATAGCGGATATTTATTGGGTAAATAATTGTAAGCCATCATTGAAACTGTTGGGCAATAAATAAACCCAGTTTATGTATAATTATTAATTAGTTACGGTCGAAGGCATCTCGAAGTTCGCAATCATTCAAACGACCGTCTAGCGAAGAGACGACATTTTCGAGGAAGTGACGTAACTTAGAACCCAAGTCGTACGTGGTTGTATTAGCATAATAACGAGCCCTCGCGCGAAAACTAGGGTAAGCCCAGGCACCCTCTCGATTATTCATTACCCCCGTAGCTAAATTATCCGAGCTGCGTTCTCAAAACTCAGCACTGCGAAACGCGTTCCTTATACCTTCCAGGGGCGGGATTTTATTTATATCAAGCTTTTATGCTCGAGATTGTTAACGGCAATGGAACGTAGCCTATGGAGTGGAGATTTTCAAATCTTTAGGGGGCGAAAAACCCCTGCTTTCAACCCCTCGCTCTGATTCTGAGCGGTTTTTACCTCAGGCGAGAAAAATTGGAGACACAAAGTATCACGGGATACAGAAATCTGCAAAAGATTTCGAGGATTTTTGCTTCCGATAAAACGTCGATCATTACTCGACTTACATCGTGTCATTTAATCGTGTTCCTCTTTTCTGCGAGATCTGAATGCGAGAATTCTTGTTATATGTAGCTGTAAGAATATGGCAGAAAACACATTCAAATGATATCAAACGTCAATGGGATGGTCTTGTAAACTTCCGAGAAGGCCGGGGAACACTTTGGTCTTGTCTGATACAAAATGTATGTATGTATGGCAAGGAAAACATACAGCTTGTTGTCGTTTGTCTGTTATTTGAATAAACAACGATAAAAGGTTATACCCGAGTCAACCGTCACCCTCGCTTTTTCGCTCAAGAAAAGTGGATTTTTCCTTTACTCTGAAAGTCTTAAACACTTTGATTCACGGAACTGAGTATATCCTCGCTGAAACATCGCTCATGACAATATCCAGAAAAATTTCCATAATTTTCATAATTTATATTACGTTATTTCTTAGATCGAAATTGAAGATTCGCTGACCTCGCTTGGTCAGGAAATACCTATGGTTATAAATTTTCTCATTTCTGGATAGCCACGTATTTGTATACCTATACATGTGATAAGTTTGACTTCTGTATTTCTGTGTTTCTCTCGCAACGGGTTGGGATTGCAGTATTTGCAATACCTTTGTTGGTATACGAGGAAACTTTGTAACCTGTCACTTTGAGTACGTTACCTAACGTTAGCAGTTTGTGACAGTCCACAAGTCAGACGAAACTATTTAACGCAATGTCCTAGTAATTGAAGTCAAAGAGACAGAGTTACAGTTCATACATCGGGGTGGGTGACAATTGTGGTTTCATGTGGAAAATGGACATTTCATACAAAATTAAATGCACAACAAATGATAATATTGAACAGTCGCGAATTGGTCAAGGAATTGGAATTTTGAGACATGAATAACGTCAAAAAATTGAACATGCAGCCCTGATATCTTGTCAGAAAGAGGTAAGAGAGAAGTTCACGTGCCTCCGAAATCTTCCTAAATTAAAAATACATACCTACCATATTTCTTTATTCTGTTAAATGTTTGTCATGTTTCTTTCGGGCAGGGGGTGTACTTCTGAGGCAAGACTAGGTAATTAAATGTTTCTGCATTATGAGCCAGAGGGCTACTTTATACCATTGAATAATCCCTCTGGTGTAATCAAAAGTTCTTTGTTCGAATGGGTGTTCGAATTACCTTAGTTAAAAAGCGGAATAATTTGATGAATATCTATTGTTTTAATTTAACGCAGTTTTTCATCCATAAAAACGCGCCGGAGTTTCGTACTTAAATTATTATCGACAATATGAAAAAAAAAAAATCGTATTCGTTGATGTTTCTTGATGATCACCCAGTGGAGTATTCATTTTCCTTGAGCCGAGAATTAATGAAATTCGAACCAGAGTCTCAAAAGTAGATCCACGACGACGGTATAGTTCCTTCTGCCAGCTGTTTCAAAGCTTCGAATGATATCCCTGCAGACCTGAAAGCCCAAGAAAAACAAAAAGCGTTTACTTAATTGTTATATAATTCAGGGTCCTCGAAGCGTGAAAAGAGGCGGTCTAATTTACTCGACTAATAAAATGTGGTAATTCGGAACATTTGGGGATGAAAATGGAGCTGAATAAAACACTGGTACATTGAACAATACCCTCCTTATACCCTTTGCGTTTGTGTAATTATACAGTGTACAGTGTATGGATATAAGTCCGTCTGTCTGGATATTTAATCATAAAACATTTGGTGGATTTGTTTTATGTTGGGACTGGAAAACGGGGGAACCTCGTACAAAGTATAGCTCTTCGTTTGACTAGCAATAAGCTTGAAGCCAGACGTCAAGGTGCCCCGTAAAATACGGAATAGAACGGAATAAAATGGGATAAAACGGTATTAGACGCGCGGACTGAGAAGGTTCCTTAGGTGATATTTCAGTGTTCAGAGGCGAACAGGCTTTGCTGAATAAGCTGAGATAGAAATACGCCGAAGAAGAACAAGGAGAACAAGAAGAAGAACAAAAGGAATAAAAAGAAGATGAAGACGGACTAAAACATTTTTCTTCTCATGTTCGGAAAAGCCGATGGAATAGGATAGCCGTGAATATGTATGTACACAGTTGGTGAATATGACGAATGATGAGCATAGTTCAGAAAGTATATTTTTCAAAGACAAACACGATTTCGGAACAAACTGTTACTTCGCAGATGTAAATTTTTTTTTTCTTACGTTTTCTTTGATTTTTCATACCCTTTTCTCGGATATAATTATAAGTTGAAAATTAAGCCTTGGCTACTCCAGTTTTTTCAGCTATAAAATCAAGCTGGCATGATTGTAGGGGTAGGTGGATTTTATTAGTCAAAGTTCGTCGGAAGTGTGACGAGAGAGCGTTATATAAAAGTTGCTTTAAAAGTCTACGTTAATTAACTGGCGTCGTATTGTTTACTCAATAATAGGGAAGAAACGTCGTACCACGCCATGGGTTGGGTTCTCCATAAAGTAATTGGTTCCAAAAAGAAAAAAGAAAACGATTCTTTTCCTCATAAATTATAATGAATTAATTTCTTCAAGCACGGGCCAAACAAACGAGCAAACAACCGACCAGATAGAACCCGAATAACAGCGTCACTTCCTCAACTTCCACCAATGAAATCGATTCCGAAAATCTTATAGGTATATAGCCGCGAGACGATTTTACTTACAAAGATAAATCTCGCTCTTCGTTTTTCCTTAAAGATCAAAGTATGCTGCAGTAAAAATAACGCAATTTTTTGAGCAGTTAATGAGCAGGTGATATAGGGGTGTTATAGTGAACGGTGATTACGAGACAGTCAAAGTGCACTTTGCGTTTTAATTCTACAAAGTATGTCGCACCAATGTCCATAGAAAAGGAATAAAAAGAAACCCGCTCCATACACTTGAACCTCATTTCCCGATTATATTATATTCATAGAAAACCCAATATACCTGTATATGGTAAGAATATATGTAAGTGACGTTTAATTTAAAATTTATTATGTTTTTTATCAAAGCTGCCAGGAGCTGCACTTGCAATATTTGATTAAAAACTGATTTAATATTATTATAGTGTCGCCAGGTAGGAGCGTTATTAGTCAACTCTCGTAGTAGGTAGCTACACACGTAAAGAAGAAGGTCCTTAAATTTAATTAATAAATAAATTCTAAGGGAGCTATAACGTCCCAAGAGTGTAAAAGGTTGTGAGACGTGGCTAATGGTTGAAATTAATATTTGCACGTCCGGACGCGATATCGAGAATCCGAAACCACCGTCCCTTATTTTCTCAAATTCGCCCTTACCACGTCGAGATTTTTTTCTCCCCCTAATTTATGATAAACCGTTGGATAAAACCTGAGCGAAATTATCGTAATGCTTTTAATCAACATCGAAAGTGGGAATAAATTCATTTGGGCAAAATTAAATCCGCGAAGACAAATGATTCCTGGACAAAATGCAAATTATACTCAAATAATAAAGGTATATAGGTATATACGAAGGCAGGACATCGGGTCGATAAATTATTTATAAAATTACCCCTCCATTTCACATTTCCTCGAATCTCAAAATCTTGCGTGGCAAATACGGAGATGTATATCTACGCATATATAGGCATATAAATTGTACGCATAATATTATACACGTACTCACACAATTACAACGATGAAAATATCAAAGCTGCATGTATGTGTTATATATTATTACAACAAGGTGCCGTTTGTTGTTGAAAAAATTTCATTATTTTGAGAGATAACCGGTTAATTTCCATACAGAAATCACCGTGGCGTAATCAAAAACAATATAAACAAAAGAATGCCTGCGAACGAGTCAAAGGTTAGCGATGCCAATATTTCGAATATCGTGGAATAATTATTAAGGGCGTCGATGTTGACGAAGACCGGGGTATAGGTATGATGCGATGATGTTCGCGACCCTCAGCCTGCCAGCATGTGGACTTCAAAGCCCGATTTTTTTTTGATTTTTTTTGCAAATGCAGCTTGGGTAGATAATAAATCAGTTTTAGAACGATTTCATTCATCGTACAGAAATTTTTATCGCACAGTTTCGATCATACAACTCTTGGGCTTGCGATAGCAGCCGTGAATTTTGCTTGAGTTATTATTTAAAGAAGATTTTCTAACGGTCGCGAGTTAAGTGTGTGGGAGCTTTTAGGGTCGCGTATGATATCCTGTGGGAAAGGTTTAACCGGATAATTACCAAGGACTTTAGGGATAGCGTAGTGCAGGGCGGCTGAGTGGTACACTTGGGACAACTTCGTCCTGAATTTCGATTACATATACTCGTTTCGTTGATGCGAGCGAATCCGAGAACCATTTAGAGAACATGTACCGAAAATATGGTACGTATGTACATACTTGTACAACTGGTTGTACCGAATATATCTGCTGCAGCAGCCACTGCACTTAGCACGTATACAAGAATATACTATACATTTTTCTATTAGATACAAACTGGATTTACCAAGGAATTTACAGTCTGCAGCTAGCAGCAGCACTTCACCGCTGAATAGTAAAGCCGGTCTGAATTCATGCGAAATTTATATGTTGCTCGTTTTTACGTATAAGTCATAAAAATACTTCGTTCATTTATCATTTGATGAATAATTTTATAACTTTGGAGCGATAACTGAATTTCTATAATTATGCTAATTGATATTACAGACGTAATCGTGTATTTAATCCATGGGGCAAATAATGGATGATCCTTTATATTCTGACGATGAATCTTTCTGATTTTAATTAGACGCGTTTTAAATTTGTTCCAGGCCTTCATTCTTACACCCACAACGAAAGTGCTCATACGGTACGCGTGGAGGATGAAATTTTAACAGTAAAATACGAGGATGGTCGCTGGTCAAAGCCCTACTACGATTGTGGAGGTGGTAACATCTGGATGCTCACGTACACGGTTCCTTTCTTTGGATACGCCAACGACACGTACTTCTTCAAGTACGTACTCGTCAGACGCCCTTTATTCTCTGCTTTTTACCCTTACATCTTATATCCTTAGTCCTTCTCTGAATCGGACGTCACGAATGGGTCAAATAACCTAAGAAAAAAATGATAGGTGTCTATACAGATCTGCAGGCGATTTTCTATTTTATTTTCTTTATTTTACTTTTTTTTTTTTTTAACACGAGAGAAAAATCCATCTCGCAATATTTCCTCGATTCATATATAAATCCCGCATGATTCTATCAATGAACAGAAATATTTCACTGATTTTTTAATCATAGAGGAATGCAGGCGTGCTTTAATAAAAATTAACGTTTTCAATAAGATGAATATCACTGCTGCAGGAATATTTCACGGTGAAAATAGGTATTTCACTTGCGATATATAAACGCGTTTAAGAAAAAGCTGATGATTATAGGGTGAGAGAAAATTTATTATACCCGTAAAGGTGTTGTAGTATGTACGCAGTATATGTATACCCTGCACGTCACCTCGACAAGTGTTCGACTTGTATATACTTCGGTTTAATTCTAGGTGAAATAAAATTTGCCTGAAAGTTTTTGAGGCAGTGTTTTCCCTACCGTAAAAGCTCTCCGCGTATTCAACGCTGCAATCCTTGTAATTACACTTTTTTTTTCTTTTTTTTTTTGTTTTCACGTTCTTTATCCTCGTGACTTGATGCCGTTATTTTATTCTGCTGCGGAAACAATGGTCCTCGAAACTTCATAAGACACGTTTGTAAGTCCATTCGTGGTTGTTGTCAACGACAAACATACATATAGTGCAGGTATTCATTATTTTTAATCTCGCCATTGGCACAGAGGGAAAACAGCTGTTTTTCAATTCTCTTCTGATTGCAGTTGGTGAGAAATTTAATCACCTCTTTAATAGTTAGCAGTTGTGGCATGCACAGCTTTTCTTTAATACTAAAAATCCCGTCGTGTTAAGTATTGCCTTTGAACAGCCTTTCCATAGCTGTATAAAATTTTTACGCAGTTTTTTTTTTTTTCTTTTTTTAATCATTGCTCTCGTTATGAAACTCGTGTGAAAATAGATGCGAATTTTAGTAGAAATTTTTAGGAAATAATTATAAACGTGTACAGCTCCTTTTGTATATACGCCTTGTGAAAAATTCGCGGGGTTAATAGTAATTAAAATTTTACCCGGGGTATTCCATCTTTTACAAATATTTTTATACCGAGAGATATACATATATATATATATCCTGAAAAGGAAACGGAAAATATGCAAAAACTTGAATAGACAGCTGCTCTCGCGGTTAAAAAAGAGTATTTCCTAATTGTTTTTTTTTTTCTTCAGTTTTTGTTCATTGAAGATTCTACGCTCTCTCAGTCACTGCAGGTCTAGCTGCAATTTGCCGTTGATTAAATTTTCAAAAGATAAATAAATTAGCAACTGGATGAAATGTGTGCAGGGTAAACGTAATTCGCTCGATTCCTTACACCGTGGTATGTATGTATGTACATACGTATGTTTGTGCATACCTGTTTACCTGGCTATCTAAAGCGTTCACGCCTAATAAATATTGACTCGAATTTATAACGCGTATATATTTCGCAAGACGAGAGAAGAAGAAGAAGTAAATTAAGAAGAAGATGCAAGAAGAAGAATAATAAAAAAACATAATATCGTCAAAGTGATCTTAGGCTGTCGCAAGGCACACCGTTCCACCCTTATGTTGCGTGTTGAAATTTATTAGGGTACTGGCACTTTCACTATATAGATGCAATTCTACCCAAATCGTTCCAAATTGAGACGACCAGCGCGGTGTTTTTACAGCAAAATTGGTCGGAAGTGATCTAGAGTCTTTCGAAAAAGAAGTAATAAGACAAAAAGGGTATTACCTGAGTTTCGCGGGTTAAAACTGAACAAACAAAATTGCGGTTCAAACGAACTGACTAAACGATGAAAAATTACCTGTACGGATTTCACGAACAGTCTATATCAGTTTTCTCTTCACTATATTAGAACAAGGGAAAAAAAGGCACAAAAAATGTTATAACAACTCATGAAAACAGTCAATTCGTGAACAAAGAACAATATAAGCATCTACCGCTATAAATATATAAAAATGTATTTAGTATAGCTCCGCCACCAGAGATACGAAGTTGGGGTGAATTTTTTTATTCGCTCTGTCCCACCGGGAGAAATCATTGTTTTTTTTTTTTTTTTTTTCCTTTGGCTTATCTCCGTTAGGAATGTTAGGAACCCGAGGAGAAATCATTGTATTATTTTATCGCCATGAAAGATAGGTATACATAATATACTATAAAAAGTAAGAGTTTGGTGAATTATAGAAAATAAACTGGCTACGACCAGCGGTCAAACTGAAATAGCCTAGAGAACCTGAAGCAAAAAATAATTAATACTGGACAGTATAATGGAGTTAAGTCACTCTCACTCTGACTCTTGACCTAATGTCTCTATATGTTTCTACCTCACGATCCGGCCCACGCAGTCTGACCTAAACTGAAAGACTTTTCTTGTTCAGTCCGTGGTTTTGATGAGGATAAAAGCACTACATACCTTTTCTTTTAATCTCACTTTTCGGAACAAGTTCGCGAAATATATGTTATGTATCGTGTATGTACACTGGTTATGGCTGCTTATATACATAAATTTCGTTATGTATATAAACGTACGCTGAGAAAGTAGAAAATATTTCGTAAACTCACATCACGGGTTAGCCTTCATCAAAAACGTGCTTTTCTGCATTATTTAGTATTCTTATACGGCGTTGATACACCCGCGTTGATACGCGAGAATGAATTTAAAAAAATATCATCACGTGCCACTGGCACCCTCGTACTTTTGGCTTTCGTGCAGTATATGTAAATACTTTGATACTTTTAGCATTTTCTCATATTGTTTTTCCACGGTTATTTCTTACGCCTGTCTCCATCTCATCCGACCAACATTCGGCAAAGCTCCAAGATACCGTTTACAGGACGTGTTAAGAAACCCCAAGAAGAGTAACGCGATTTACCTGCAAGTTTATGGATACCCGATTGCACATGCGCATGCATTTCATAGCTTGCAACGCTGAGACACAGAAAAATCCGGTTCCGTTAGATACAGCGCAATTTTCGAGCAACCGTTTTCTTCGTTTGTAGATATATGTAGACGCGTACAGAGATAGAGAGATATAGGAAAAAGTAAAGAGAAAAAGAACGAGGAAACAGTACGAGATTGCACACGAAGTATATCTGTGAACTGGGAATCGAGTTAGCTCCTAGAGCTGTCCCCTTTCCAAGTGTGATACGCCCAGATCAACTTGCATAGCCATGGTATCTAACCTAATTGTGCACCAACGAAAGATACCGAAATTTTGCTGATTTTAGTTCGATTTTCAAA
The DNA here is from genome assembly GCA_949628255.1 of Macrophya alboannulata. NCBI lineage: Eukaryota > Metazoa > Arthropoda > Insecta > Hymenoptera > Tenthredinidae > Macrophya > Macrophya alboannulata. The sequence continues at coordinate 13,040,115 of OX451207.1, read as the reverse complement.
TTTTTGGCAGACTGAGGCCACATATAACGATTCTCAAGCCTGAGTGATACAGTATTTGTGTTCGATGTAAGCGCTATCACGTTCTAAATATGATCAATCGTGATTAGAAAGGAAGATTTAATTTGTGAAACTTTGTTAGTTATAAGGAGTACCGTAAAATATGTTTATCGAATGATAATGGGCGTGTCCAGATATGGAGTGAAAATATCTGTTTTTGAGTGAAAGAACTAATCCCAAGTTAAATCCTTTACCGTCTTTGTAAAATTTTCGTCTGGTATATAAACTGATTCATTTATTTTCTAACGCCTTGTCTTAATCCTTGGAGATAATACCCTTTGTATTATAGTTATACCGTGAAATTTATGTATATACACCGAGTTAGGTATACGGATCTAATAAAGGAACGGAAATAGAGAAAAAAAAAAAAAAGAATAAGCATAATCAGAACAAGAGACGGGAAAAACAACGGGAATTTACCGGGGTGAAGGTCTTACGTCGCCACTGGCTATTTCACGGAGGAGGAAGACGGATAAAAACGGTTTAAATAATGAAAACCGTGTGAAAGAAAGCGGAAATATCTTTCCATTGTCATATGCAGAGTTAGGTGTATGTATTCGCTTAGGATAGGCTAGACTAGAGACTGGTGGCTAGGGATTGAAGGATGTCATTCCCTGGGGTACAACATCTGGCTGTGATGGGACACCGGGGAAAAGCTCCAAGGAAGAGAAAAAAAAAGGACAGGAGCTTATCGGTACGAAATTGAATCTAGTCCCAAGATCTAGTACGGGTCTTTCGTAGAGTCATGTGCCAGCGATAGCCGCGAATTGGTAATGGCAACGTGGTCCGCAAATAGAAGCGATGCTGGTTACGTAGCGTCGACGTAAAAAAGATATACAAGAAAAAAAAATTTTCCAGCGATTTTCCTCGCATCCAAGTTTACTTTCCCGATCTTCCGACGACGAATTTCATCTCATTCGCTCTCGAGTTCACTTTATCTTTTCTAAAGTCAGAGTAAAGGTGGCCTGGACTTTCTCCGTATCTCCTTTCTTCGTTTAGGTTTTTTTTTTATTTTGTTAGCAAATGAGACAAAATTATGCAGATTTAATTTTGTCAAATAGTCTTTCCCTACTGTAAGACGCATCCCTTCTTTCTTATTTTTATTTTTTCTTCTTCCTTCAATTAAATATTATGAAAAAACTTTATCTTTCCGTACATCATCTGTTCAACTTTTGTGAAACCAAATTTATGGCTATTTTTTGAAAACCAGTGAACAAAAAAATTTTAGTGCTTTCATTTGAACAGAATACTTTTTACTTTATTCTCTGTATACGGACGTTAGTAAAAGGACAATGATCGCAATGAAATACTTGAATGGAAATTCTTTCGATATTATCATTCGCCTTAGTGCTTTTCTGTCTCTTTTTTTGTTGTTTTATAACAAAAACGTGCGATTTCATTCGGTCCCCAAGTTCGTTTTATCTCTTTAAAATTAGGTCAAAGGCAACTCTGCGAACCTGGCTCGCTGTAACGAAGAAAACCTTTGATCCGGTAGCGAATAAAGAGTCACAAAACGGCGAAACCTTGGACGTGGACGCGCGTGGGAACGGACCTTTAATCCGCAACACACAAGAATGGCCCAGGAGCTAACGAAGGTAAAGAGGGCGATGTGGGTGGGGAAAGATGGCGGACAATGCCAAGTGAGAGATTATTGGAAGTGTGCTTTTCACCCAGGTAGCGGCTAGAGCACGAGCAAGCTCCGCTGGTGATTCAAGATTCGCTTTACCCTTACTAATGTACTTCACCACCCCGCGAGCTTCACGGTGCTTTGAGTTCAGCCGTGAGAATAACCAGCTCAGCTATTCAATGTTCAGCTTATCTATCCGGTTTACACTAATTGAGGAAAGGGCTGGAATGAGGGATTATCTTATTATATCCCATTGCCACTTTTTGGTGTCTGCTTTACGAAGCGCGTTTCACATCACCAAAATCAGGGTATATAATTAAAAAAAAAAAAAAAACGGAAAAGAATAAAGTGAATGATTTTCTCCTGACGAATACAGACAAAATTTTTCTTCAAAAACGCCATGCCATATACTGTAATGAACTTCGTAAGGCTAAAAAATTTATTACAATTTTGTGAAATCCTTTCAAAATATCTTATATAACATTTTTCTCAATTTATTTTAAACCACTGCCTTATTTCGAGTTGGGTTCTTCTCCCATTCATCCCTTCCATTATTCACCCTCAACTTACCATTTCGGCATATCTTTCTCGAGTGCAAATTCTCCGCGAGTTATTAGCATTATTAAACGACCTACGCTTGATAGACAAGCCGTATGTATGTATGTAGATACATGGGCGTAGTAGACTCTTATTAAGAGCGAGATTGATGACTCTCTCGCTCTCCTATATATGAAGTATAGGAATCAGACACGAGGGCGGGAGTGGGGCACGTATGTACAATGTACATATGTACATATATACGTCGCTCTCAACGATAGTCTACTGTGGTATATACATACATATGCGTAGTTTGATATACCCTGTAGCCTGCAGCTCATAGTTATACCCTATATGTAACCTTATGTATATAAGTACAGCCTACAGGGTGGTTAATTTTAATTAATACAGTGTCAACATCATGAACCTAGAGAAGATTATTTAATGATGAGATGTCGGGCTACGTTGACTTTATGAACCACCGAAACAGTCTCTAAATAAACTGCGCGTCTTTGTTCGCTTATCGTAGGAGTAGATTTTTTCCTTTTCTTTTGGGGTGATGTAGAGTAGGTATATCTATCTTAGTGAGCCGTTCCTTAACGTCAATTTCCTCCGAATGATAATATGAAAGAACGTAGATATGCAAAAAACGTTATTCTGCAATTTCGACTTGCAGGTTTTTTCCGTAGAAATAATATTCTCTGCGACTCTGCTACTACATTCGTTTTACGTAAACTCGCTGGTGTCGTGGATATTGTGAAGATTGCTAGTCTCTGGCTCTGGGGTAGCAAGTTTGTGCTAAAATTGCAGATAGTAGAAGCTGCATCGTCATTTCGTTTCAGCATCTTGCAGATAGTATGAACTCGACGGAGAATATACATATCGTTATAGGTACGCAAGTACGGACGTTTATTTTCTTCCACAAATGACAAAAATGAAACAAAAAAAAAAAAAAAATTCATAATCTTCTTGTCACACTCTTGAAATTTTTCTCATAATCGTTAGACGATAAATCGTCAGAATTACATTTTAGAAGGTTCAACTCTGACTTCATTGAACGTGATTTGTAACCTTGAAATAATACGTGACTGGTGCCACTCTTTTTCAAAAATTTCTAGCCCTGCTGAAGGTCGCTCGCTCTCTCATTCATCGAAAAAGATAAAGAAAGAAAAAACAGAGCGAAAAAAAAAGAAAGAAAAAAGAAACTCAAATCCATTGCCACCGTCGGCTCAGGCAGGTCGGGAACTGACGGACGGGTTCGTTGTTTTCTGACGTGATGTATATCTACCCTGACGAAGGGATCGCGGGTTCTCGATCAGCCTCACCGACTTCTTTGAATTAGAATCAACGCGTAAGTACGTTGTTGAAGCGCGAAAATCCGAAACAGTGGACAATGTCGTCCGGGGAATTCCCTTTGACATTCCCCAGAGTGAATCTATTGTGAGGACGGTTTCGACGAGAATACCAGTACCTCTATCCTACGCCCAGAACTGAAATCGAAAATGTAATACCTATAACATATTTGTAAGGGTGGAGAATGTGGAATGACAAAAGCAACTTTGATTTACGTTGAAATGTAAAATTCCATTTTCCGCAGTTAGAAAATTTCGTTTAACTTTCTCGTATTTGTTTACCCACCTCATACGTGAAATACAATAAAATGAATAGTTTTGAGTTTTATCAACCGTGAAACGCTTTGGGCTTCGGTGAATCAGACATGGCAACGATTTATTTCAATTTCTTCAGTCTCCACTCTTCAGATCGATCACAGGCCGTTTCTTTTATCTTTATCGCCTCTTCAGTTCCGAAGCATTGATGGATGAGCTCAAGGTGCACCCGGCATTTTAATATCTTTTTACCTCTCATCCTCGGCGATCTTTGCCGATTCTATTATCCGACAAAATTCTATGGTCTATTATCACAAATAAAAAAAAAGACATTGCATATAGACTATCGTTTTAAATCGAATAACGCAATCGGAGCATAATTGATACTATTCAATGCTCGAGCCATCGAGGAAAGAAACTTGTTAAGGAATTTCTGATTACATTGAATTATACGGGAGCCGATTGCTGTTACCAGTACAGTAATTGTTTGATTTTCGATGATTCAATTTCGACATTTCTCAGCTTGGCTTTGAAACAGTTTTATGTTGGTTCTTTGATCAAGTGCGATTTCCGTTCTATTTGAAGATCCTCAAAATTCAAAGTCAAACGAAAGTCACGAATATCCCTCGACGGATTTTATCACCACTCGTTAATTTTACCGGCTGAATTTCGTACGCGACGAACCTGCCCCGTGCAGTCTGACTCTTGGATAATTTTGAATTATCGCTTTTACAAACTCCCGTTATACTATATGGACGCGAAAAATTCCAGTTTTTGTACAAATACTAGAGTCTAATCAACTCCTATTCATAATCATCAATAATTTTCTGAATACAGTATTTAATTTAAACAGTCTTTCCCGCTGCAGCAACATATACCTATGAATTTTCCAATAACATGTAAATATTGATACATACCTATAGGTATACCTAAAAATGTTATTTTACTTCATTTTTTTGGTTCTTTAATAAAATCGCTTTGACTATGGTTCAACGAAACGAGCAATTTCTGAGGCATTTTATAGTAGGGTACGCGATAGATGCGGGTTAGGTTATCCTGCAATTTATCTTTCGTTCATCCCGCGGGAAATAGTTGGTATTCAATGCAGGATTTTGTGTCTTTCAGACTTTAATTCGAGATTGGTTCAGAGAATTTCTAGTCCGTTCAAGTATGTGACCAATTCAAAAGTCCTTGTTCTAAATCAGAGCGGAATCAGTCGTGTGATAGAAAGCTCATATCGACTTTCCTCGAAGTAGGTATAGAGTTGAAGAAAACTTATGCTTTCAGCAGCGCGGTATATAGATTAAAAATTTTGGCTACAATCCAAATTTTACGTATTATTCTCTTTCTTCGATATCAAGGAGCGATTTGCGAAAGTTTGAAAACCATTTTTCTCGTCTTATTGTATTCATGATTATGTTGACTATATAACGCAGGTTCTTGAAAAGTATTTGCAAGCTACTCGGGAGTCCATTCTTTTCGATAATTCGACATTTCAACATCTTGAGAACGATAAAGCTATAGAGAAGGTAAAGAATCTCTGCTTTAATTTCTTCCATTCACAACTACATTGAAAGCTTTACTTAATTTACAGTTAATTGCAGACCTCCCCACAGTCGAGAGTCTGACTAAGCAATCGACTACTGTATAAAGTAACAGAGGTGTTGGGGCTCCGTTAAATCGACTTCTCTTTAAACTTGCGCAAAGAACGGAAATTTCAGTGCGTCTTTAAAGCGTATATAGGCTAGACAATTTCAATCTATCCACGCAAATAACTCCAAAAGGCATGGTTCATATCGAAAATTGACTCTTACAAAAGTTGCAAGGTTCAGAAAGGTAAAGGAGTTTGGATTTTTCTACTCGTAATGCTGACTACGATGAGACAGTTTGAAGCAATGAGAAAATAATAAAGTGGAACGTATCGCCACTTGATTATACTAAGTCAATATAATTCAATCGCGGGGTTCAAATATAACATTTTATATCTACATGCAACTTGCTGTGGATCTATTCCGTTTAGAAACTCAATTTCCGATCCTGAGATCCCTAGTAACTCGAGTAAGTAACCAGATCACCAATTTCCAATAGATTTCGATAATGTTACAAACTTAGTTCGGGTCTATTTATTTATTTGTTATTTTTTCGATCAAACCATGAACGAAGATTGGTTTGATTATCGCCCTGCAGCGATTACTATAGTGGTACAATCGGATTTTCGGAATGTAATTAAGTGAATAGAACTCTGTGAACTTGCGGGAGGGCTAGTGGTCCGCAGGCACGCACCGTGGTCGAAGAGGATGCACAGAAATTTTGGTTAAAACGGGCGAACTGCAGTACCTAGATCATTTTGCAATTGAGGGTTTCACTCACACGTGTTTGAACAGATATATGCACATACCAGAAAGGTATCTGTGAACGGAATTTCGAAACCTGAATTTGGATGGGTTTTCAATTGGCATTAACAGAAAGCCACTTCAAGCTGAAAAAAATGGATATTTTTCAATACAATTTAAATATCTATGCAATCAAATTTTTATGGTAGAAAGATCCGCAGGTGACAACTGAGTTTAGAGGAAAATTTTCCGAATTTACTGATCAGAAGCAAAGTAACACTGATCAGTGGCGTAAAAGTAACGAAACTTAAAATTAGTGGAGAGTAGGTATTTCTCGAAGAGCGGTGAGCCTCAGAACTGGCAAGATTGAACCGTGATGATCTCCGTTTACGGGAGACCGTTTCATACTTTCCTATCTTTTTATTGAATTGGAAAGCTTTATTGAAACAATATTTAATAAAGCCGGTCATCGCATATAGCTGTTATCTTTATTTGAACGCGTTTTCGATTACCCCTTTTTTGTCTCTCTCTCTCTCGCAAATATAGCGAACCATTCCCTGTATTCTCGTCTATAGAAAATCTTTGAGTTTACTTAGACGGACGTGTGTTATAGGGGTTCGAAAGAGTCCGGTGTCTATAGTAGAGCTAATATGTCAGAAAGAGATGACAGTCTCAGGGGGTGAATTTCGAAAGAGTAAAGGGCATACCCACATAAGCTACCCCTAGAAAGGTCCTCCATCGATCTCACAAGTTTTTGACTACCCGTCCGATGTACTTTGATCAAAATTTTTCTTCTCCTTTTTCTTTTTTTCGACTTTTACTTTTGCGAGGAGAGTTTTTCCTAGATACAATTTTATATACGATCGAACGATATTAATAATTGATTCGACATACCGTCTGAGCGAACATAAACAGCTTTCTTTGGTGGTCTTTGGTGGCATTTCCTGAAAATCTTTTTTTTCGTTTCACTTTTCTGATGAGAGCGTATTTTTTCTTCGATTATTTTTTCAGATATATTATGGCGGTTTCAAGAATTTGGCGATTCACTCTCCACGTCTCGGATCAATTATGTACATCAAAAATACAACAGCAATATAATTTTACGAATGAAAAGTCAAGATTTTCTTGAAATTTATTTTACTTTTCTTTCCCCCCATTTGGACTATCGAATCTTCGTTTTAGCCCAAGAAAAGATAAAAAAAAAACAAAACACAAAATTACGGACATCATCTTTCAGCAGGATTCATTAAAGGCTGTATATCCTGTGTTAGGCAGTAGAACAGAAAACAAAAACTGAAAATTAATTATTTAGTACCTTGTATCGTTTCAGCTTTGAGCAACACAAGCGGTGCGTTAAATTAAGTTTGCGCCTTCGCATGTCGGTCCGTCTGTACATAAATGCTGTGACGTTAAACGAACTTGAAGTACGTTGTAATTGACTTAAATCTAACGCTAAGCTTCGCGTCGTTGGATCTTTGGGTTGTTTGGATAGGCGTCAACCCTTTCTCAATTAGGTATACGAGAAAAACAAAAAACAAAAAAAATGTATGGGTAAGTAACACAGAGAGATTATTTCGTTGGATCTTCCTAATTATAAGTCTATAGATATACCTGATTATCATGTAGGTACGTGATTCAATTTTTCGTACGTAAAAAAAAAAAAAAAATGTTCACATATCCCCCAAAGTTTAATTCTGTTATATATAAATAAATGGAAATCAAAAAAAAAAAAACACCGTTTGGACCCCTTCTGACCACGCGAACGGAATCGATTGTACGCCAGCCTTTTCGTGTCTCCCAAAGGACCCAGGACTCAGGCCTCCAGAATCTCGACCAGTCGTCGAGTCTTCGATGGTATCTTCTTCTGATAACAAACTGCGTTCGAGCTCAGAATCGACTTATCGTCTAACAAACCTTTTGCGAATCAAATTTCAGAGCTTTCGTCGCATATCTGCACAGTAGATGCAGTGGATTATTCAGCTATGTAAATCGAGCTTGGCTTCGTCTCGTACTTCACAGGGGAGAAAAATCGTGGCAAATATAGAACGGATTGTATTTTCTTTGAACTTGAACTGCAGTTCGTGAATACGTTCAACTAAAGCAATATGTCTCCGGGGAATTGAATTCAGAAATAGGTGGAATTTCAAAACGCAGAATATGGGAACGAAAAATGTTAGAGATTATTGAACTTCTAATCCTTTACTAATTTTTAGAAACTTCAAGGGATACGGAGAGCTGTCGTTAAAGAAAAAAAAAAGAGAAAGAGAAAGCTCTTCTGTTCATATCTTCTGTTTATTTAAGCCACATTTGAGTCTCCAGAGTTGACTGTATACGTATACAGCGAACGCTTTCACGCGTACTTATATGTATATACATAAAGAAATATGATCAACATGCACAGTCATTGTGTGGAAGGGAGCTTTCATCGTTTTGAAATGTTGGTAGAACCTTTGAAAGGGCTTTGAATACGGAGATATATATACGTATGTCGTCAAAAGTAACAGTATTGAACATGGTGACACTTGAATTGGTGGATTGTATTAAAGGCTGAAAGGTTTTGTACCCGGGATGTCTTTCTCGCGTTAAATTTCCTGCTCCAGGAAGTTACCGTCCCTGTGGAGAGGAAAATTCCGTTTGGTGGTTATTTTAACGTGGTAGTAGTCGAGCCGTTGAATTTGTTCAAGCGGAAATCCGGCCTCGACTAAGCTGGAAAAGTCATTATTGTTTCTTGCTGTTTCCGGCAGAGTACTGTTAACGTATTGCACAGTTGGTTTGTTCTCTACTTTATCACCTAGAAGTGTAAGTAGAATATATATATATATATATATATATATATATATATATATATATACTTTAGATGATACCTACTTGATGGAAAAGAAGAGAAAATTTTTCACAGGTTCTTATGTCCTTGAAATACAAAATATATTACCAATTACGAATAGCTACCCTATATATCCTGACTGAAGAATGTAGGGAAAATTGGATTTCGCCATTTTATTTAAGGGAAAAATATCTTTCGCACCATCCCCAAGGGTGATCCCGTCCCTTCACGGGTAATGACAATTTTCCACCACTTTTCGTCACGCCGCACAGGCGAAACTCTAAAGACAGAGTGAAAGAAAGAAAAAAGAAAAAAAAAAAAAAAAATTGGGTAAAAGAGATGATGCTTTGAAAGTTTACCGAGCCGGCGAACTTTAAGCCAAACATTTCAAATCCTATCTCACCTGAACTTTGACTCAACTGAGTGCTTCGGAGTAGCTTCAAAAACAAGGAAGGGCACACAGTTCTGGGATAAAACAACCTAGAAGCTTCGAATAGCATCGCTATAGGCGGCTATTATTTTAAAATAAATAGTATATGCAGGAACACGGGAAGCTGAGAAAACGATCTTCTGCTTCATACTTAGCTTTAATGGATACGCATTGCGAATTTCCTGTCTAGTATATCTAGGTGCGTAATAAAAACTGACCATAAAACTCTCGAGGAACCCGTGGTGTGATTCGAGCCACCCTGCAGGCAGAGTTTAATGACGTTTTAATAACGCAGTAAACGTGGCAACCCGTTCACTGCGAAGCAATATATTCATATACAGGGTATCCAAAATAGCGAAGCTTAACGACAACGTGGGATGGTTCTTGTTCAATAATCATTCAATAATCTAATCGTTGAAAGATGGCTTTGAAATGCGATAAAGACGACGTTCTTCCATTCTTCTCTAATTTTTTCCGAAAGAGTTCCTTGTTTTTGAACTCGAAAATTTGCTTTGGGTTCTGAACGAAAAATAACAATGGTTAAAAATGACAAAAGTGAAATAGGTGCGGCTGGAGAAAACCTGTTTTTATTCTGCAAACTAATCTGCAGCTGAAAGCTTTGTGTATAACAAATACGTTCAGTGACAAGTTAATCCGCAATACTGGGCACCATACTTTCCGTGATTCTCTGAAATATTCTTACAGTGAAAAAATGATAATAATGATAATCAAAACACTGTAATATGCCATAAATATGCCAACGTAGCCTTGTTTTACGTTAATTAACTGGTCGCGAGTAAAAGACTAATACCTCTAAGCCCGTTAAAGAGTTGAAAACTAATTAGCAGTATTATCGGGAAAGATCGTAGCTTTTGATCGTCGCAATGTTTGTATTCGATCTTTAAGCCAGCTGTGTTTGATTGCGAAGCATAGGAATTTTCTCGGCACTTTTCATTCGCGATGTAGTTCTAACAACGAACCTTCTTCGACAATAGGATAGCGTTACCAAAGTCGGATATTTACTCAGCGATAATTGAGACCCACGTGAAACGATGGACTATGAGAATAAAAGGGGTTCCAATTTTGGGACGAGTCAGTTTTCACCCGAAATTAAAAACTCCGGTTTTATATCCTGTTCGCTCATCATTAAATTTTTCTTGATCATCTGCTCTCTGTACAGGTTCTTTCTCACGGGTCAGTATAGCGAATCAAAGTCCCCTAAGATACGCAAATCAGCGATCAAAAGAGTATCTTATGAAATATACGAGACATAGGTATAAAGTTAAGGGAAAGCGGTGGATCTTCGACGGTACACTTTTTTTTTTGTTTTCACCGTTTTTCGATTTTTCTTCTTTTTTTCTTCTCTCTTCTCCTTTCTGGAGATAAATCGAGCGAGCCATTATCGTAGGGTAAGCTGTTTTCCATTGGAGTAGGAATAATAAGGGAGCAGACGAAGCCCCATCCTTGAGAAGGACAAAAACACGTGCCGTTCAGCCAAAGGAAATTTATACAGGGATTGGGCGTGGGACAACGACGATGGCGAAATATATATAACCCGAGACTCAATAACTTGTTGAGGATACATATTTGGGATGTTTGAACGTGTATTAAATACATTCTATGTAACTGTGCGTATGTATGTATCTCCATAACAATCTGCGAACGTACGCATAGCTGAAATCATACGTAAGGCTTATGTAAATGTACACAGTAAATGTATCTGTACAGACATTCCTTTGTCGTGAAACAATTTCAATATTTCTGTACGCTGACGGGTTGCAGAAAATTTCCTTCATAGAAGAAATCGATTAATGATCGTTAAGTCTTGGATCATGTTTGACTTCTATCCATACTTCGATCCACGACGTCGTAAATTTTGTTTGTTAATTTCGAAAGGCTGAAATTGTTTAGAAGAGAGGAAAAAAAAAATGAAAAACGAACCGATTTTTCGATTTAAAAATACATATTTATTGGAAATTTAGACTGACCGTAGTGCTGAATTCAATTTTGTACTTTTTGATTGACTATCAATCGTTTATCATCCCAACGTATTTCCGTATGGGACAGAAAACATGGGATCTGCTCGTTCTGATTCCCTATTTGAAAAAAAAAAATATTCAATCTATTTCGGAATTGTATGCATTTTTTAACCGGTTTAATATCTATATTCGAAAGATCTGAATAAATTTTCAGAGAATTGGATTTTGGGAGTCTCAATAATCTGCAGTCTACTGGTTAACAGACGTATAGTTTTTCTGTCGTTGAAAGGACTTGTGCTCGTTCCAAATACCTGTCCCAAAGCCTGACGACGAAGAAAAGAGAAACGAAGCCCTCGGAGGGACGGTGTTTGCTTTTATAATAACTTCGTTTCGTAGGACCCTCGCATGAGAAGCCATCATCATTCTCGCGAGATAATCCTGCAAATTTATGTCTCCAAGAAAACGTAACTTCGAAGGCGTCGACGGCGTCTTCGGTAAAATCTCATACCCGTATATAAGATACTGATTTTAACCCTGGAGGACTACCTGCCTATGAGCTTTTCGCTCAGGTGCGAAGTACTTCGTTTATTAAATCGGCCTATAAGGTGTCAGATTTAAGGTGGGCGACGATCTACCTTCTTTAAATTTAACCAAATTTAAATAGCTAAGAACAGTCGGTTCGTTTTACTCATTTCTAAAAAATAAAAAAATCAACAGACTCAGCTATAACCGAGCGAGTAGATTTTAGTCTCCTTAAATTGGCACGAATACGTATAACACAAATCGAATTAATCATTCCATATTGATATTGGTAATGCCGTCAAATCACTGGTCTAGACTCCTGAGCAATACCTACTCGCAAATTTCTAAAATCAACACTCTGCCAGGGGAGAGCGAAGTTCTAGTTCAAGATTTACTACTGACATCAGATATTCCGAATATGGGATTTAGTCAATTCATATACAGGGTGTCCCAGAACTAAATGTCCAAAATGAAAGGTGTCATAGAGGAGGTCAAACCGAGTAAATTGACCCGAAGAACATGGGGTCTGCGAAGTCGCGTTCGCGAGATATCACAAGTTAAAAAAAAAGTATCGCTTCGCGCCGCGTCGCGGCGGCGCAAAGCGATACTTTTTTTTTAACTTGTGATATCTCGCGAACGCGACTTCGCAGACCCCATGTTCTTCGGGTCAATTTACTCGGTTTGACCTCCTCTATGACACCTTTCATTTTGGACATTTAGTTCTGGGACACCCTGTATACCACTCGTATTACGTCAATTGTCACTTGACACAGCATTGCAGGTGAACTATTTTGCGTTTTTAGTTCATTTATAGAGTTTCAAATCGTTTCGAATGTACAATTTGCAGTAGCTTGAATCTCTGACATTCCATACCGTTGAATGAATATTAAAAAATTACGTTAACAATATTTGTAACGAGGGAATATAAATAGATGGGAATTGGAACAAGAATTGGACAGTTCAAAAATGAGAGTCAATTCAGGTCTTGCGTTTAAAAAAACACAAAAAAAAATAAAAATGTTGAACAACGATACAAATTACAAAGGACGGAGCCAGGTAGCTGGAATGAATATTAGAGGGGAGAAATTCGCGACATGAAGGGTTGAGTAAACAAGAAAAGTTTACGAATAAAAATTTCGTCATACCGTGTAATTTGCAAGTAAGATCAAAGCTGTTACAGATCCAGAAAAAAAAATAAAAAAATAAATAAAAAAAACAAGCCCAACAGGGTAAACTGAAAGTTCCTGTTTTTTGTTTTTCGGAGTAGGTGTTTGAATAACGGTGATACGGCATCACTGTAGTATCAAAGTGTCTGTATTTGCTTTGTACGACTCAGTAATACACGCCATATCAGCTATAGTATCAAATAATTTCTTCATCCACCGCGAAATGAAAAATCACAGAAGATTCTTTGAAAAAAAAGTTGGCTAACAAGAATTTGACGTGTATCAGGGTCTAAGATACTATATTAATGAATTTTTTCGCCAGTGTAATTTAGTTTGATATTCGGGGGGAGGATCAGACTCCAAAAATTTTCGAATCTCACCCTTATTTCTATCATTCGTTATTTACAATTAGTCCATATTGGTTATGTGACCGTATATACCTACCTAAATATATAGCGATAATCGAGTGAATCGTGAACTACGTTGAAAAGCCAACAATAATCGCCGCAAACGGAACGAGGGGTATCCTCAAAGTGGTGGATTTAGCTGGGGGATTGTCGCTCCTGCGAACATTTCGCTTAATTGCGTAACACCGTGTGAAATCAGAACGGTGCACGTAAGTCGTGCGAGGGGTTGGCGCACCCGGGCTCCCTAATTGAACGACTAAAGTTAATTTACACGCGTTCTTAAGTAGTATTCTAAGAGTTTGGATATAGTACCTACTCCGGGGTGAGGAGGGTGCTCAGGGTAGTTAAAACATCGTTAGTTGGTATTCTTAAGACACAAGACGTACGGCGCACGTTCCCTATACTTTACTCGATTCTCTAATTAAACTCATTCTGCGCCGCGAAACGGAATATTTCTGTTTCATATGGTTCTATAGGGGAGCGTGGGGCAAAATGAGACACCATTCTCGAGACAATTTTTTTGTTGTTGAAAAATGCTCAGTTATATGGTTTGTAAAAACGTACCGGGCAAGTCGATCAACCCGGTCAATGCGGCCACCTAAAAATTTTGAGTACAAAAAAGATTTTCATTTTTTTTCCTGTGCTTGTTAATCTGAATTATTTTATTGAGAACCGGAAGAAGGCTGTCTGAGAGGTAAAATGGGCCGCCATAGGAGAAACAAAAATGAAAATTCTGTCTAAAAAATGTTTTTCAAATGTTCCGGATACTTACGAAAAATATATGGTGTCTCATTTTGCTTCATCCTCCCCTACGTCCGCTTCGCGCTTTTATTCGCACAGTACTGCAGTCTCGAATGAAAAGCTTCGCTGCATTTCACTGTATTTTTTTTTTCTACGTAACTTTGGAGAAATTTCTTAAAAATACAGGAATAATTCGTCCTCTCGTTTCCGGATTGTTCAGTTTTAGCCTGTACGATCAAATAAAGGATTATAATATTTTTCGAGACAAAGGAACGAAAAACTGAGTAAGCGAAGAGGTGAATTCATTGAGATTGTGCCTCAGCATTTGAAAACCCTTAATTCAGGTGAAAATCCAAGAAGACAAAAAAGTTAATCAACAATCCGTAGCTGTCGTAATAAAAATTCGGACAACGAACACGCTTCTGACCGGAAGTTAATTTGCTAATTTGGTTAAAATAACAAAAAAATCTGCAGGTGCAGCTCTTTAATTTTCATCAATATTCATTCGTAGTTAAAGTTCGCAAACATACCGATTTGGGACGGTCTGAGGGGGCGTTAATTTTGGATCAACAAACCGTCGCGACGAGCCATTCGTAAAAACCGTAACTTCCATTATCGTCAGGGAGGTAACGGGTGGTGTTGACATAACGACTGAAAACCATTCGGAAACGTATTTCGACGAGAAAATGTTCAAATGTTAAACTTCGAAACAATACACATACTACATCGCTGTATAAATATTTAACCTATCAATATTTTATCCTTTCTCAACTATTTCCCGTACATATTTCTTACAATTTTTTTTTGTAAAAGGATCGGTCTCGTTATTGCCACTTCATTAATATGCTGCGGTTTTAAATGGTGTTCCATATACCCTACGCCATCGATTTTTTACTTCTCCAACTCAAGCGTGGACTGTATAATAATAATAATTTTTGCCGAGCTTTTAGCGGAAGATTTTTCGCTCGGTTTCTAAGTTGTATGCACGGAAGGTATATTTAAATATTTATACGGGTATGGAGGATTCTTTAGATATACCTTAACATGTATATAGCAGTGTATCGGAAAAAGAACCGTGGAAAGGGGTCCCGTATAGTCGAGAAAATCCAGGGCTACATTTGACAGCCCGTTTTACGATTCACGATAGGAAAATGAATTCGGAATAAAGTCAGTCGTGCCAAGGCTTATGCCGCCAGGATTTAGCCGGCGCAGGGATTTTATGGATATACGAAGGATAGCCCCGAGTTTCAGATACTTATAATGAAACCAGGACATCGATACAGCTGAATGTGTGTATGTATTGTACCTCTTCGCAGGTCAGGCGTTCCGAGATCATCGCCCGGCGATAAAACAGTAAAAAAAGCTTTCGGACGTCTGTCGTTCGTGAACGACATCTTTCATTATCTTTATAAGCTTCTGAAGATCAACGGGGCTATGCTTCGTAATGTTCAACGGATTAATTACACGACGTTTAAATAACGATCTTAATTTTACGAAAAACTTTTTATTCTCGTCAATATAAACCGCTGACGTAATTCGAGATTAAATATAAGTCGTGCTTTTCGGATATCTGGTCCATATATATAGTAACCCTCTAATGCTAGAGAGATTAATTTATTTTTTACCATCTTTTCCCCTTTTCTATTGAATCAGAGGTTTTTTGTCGATGGGAACGAGATCGGTGTCTTTTCAAGGATCCCGTTTCATTTTTTTTTCTTCTCTTCTTCGCTGAAGATTCTGTAATCCAAGTGAAAGGGTTTGGCGGATAGCTGGGTCGGAACAAGGATACATAATTAATAGAAAGGAAAGCTTTTATCCGAGAGTGCAGTATCGTGTTCGGCTACCTGTTTCTATCAAATTGATAATTGATCGGACTCGATCTAGATTAAGGCGAATTGGTCTTTACTTTGTTGGTTCAATCGGTTCAATTTACGCAGCTATTTACGTGGACATCTCTACCGTCCCCATCTAACCGCATCTATTTCTTGAAAATTATTCAGATTTCTCATACGCGAAAAGCGAAGTCTACGCCGCAAATTTCGAGGCTAACTGCAAACGAACCCTCGCAGAGTTCGATACATAAATATTTACCACGTTTTTTCGTTTTGTATCGTGGCCGTCTAACTTTGGATGTGGAAATTTGCGAAAAGCTATGGGGTCAAGCATAATAACGGTACGTGAAGAAAAACTTGCTGAAGATATGAGAAGTACAACGAGGCAAGAAGGACTTTGGGAACTTTTTAAAAGAATAGAGTCGCGATGGTACGAGTGCAGTATCCATATATCCGCACACATTCGTAGACATAGGTAGGTGTCTACATATATATAAACTGGTAAAGTTTCACCACAAACTAATAGGAAGGTCGAAACTTTCCCCGCAGCTACTGTATAACTTGTTAAATACTTTTCAAGAAGTATTGGAGAGATCTACGATACCCAGGTGTTGCAGTATGCCGTTGACGTTAAGAGCTAGGAGGAAATTACGTCGCGGTGAGAAAATCACTGCAGGGAGTTCAAGAATAGAGGAAAATCGTCGGATAAGGGCGAAGATTTAGTGGAGGGTAAAGATAAAAAGAAAGAGACGAAGAGATATGAAAAGGGCAGTCGGGTACGTGGAATTGAAAATTGTGAAAAACCAAAGAAAAAAAAAGAAAAAATCCTCGGCGCCTGTTTCTGCGATTCTTTCGATTGAATTGTTCGAGCATACAGCTTTATTCAAAGTTTAAATAGTGCTTCTTTACGCTTGGCAGACTCGCTTTACTCTTTGTCAAATTTTTTGGGGAAAGGGACTTTCGAATGAAAAACTGACACTAAAGAGTACCGAAAAGGGCTGCCCAGGATTCATTTTGGTAAAATATATAATAAGTGTTTCAACAGACTTGCTACCTCGCTTAGAAATTTATGAGTGATACTATGAAGGCGTATACCGAGATTAGGAAACCCCCTTTGACCGTTTTCGTCTTGCAATTTCGTTGTTGGTCTTATCGTATTGCGTTATAACGCATCATATATATTACACGATATTAAAAAACGTTCAAGATTTACAGTTTTGGACTTACACAATATTTCCACGGTCATCTCTATTCAGCCGTGAATTTAAATTTTCTTCACATACCTCGATCGCGAATTATCGCATTGGAAATATTTACCTATATAGTTTTCAAACTGACAATTATTATAGAACGTAAAGAAATATGATCGAGCGTGGCAGTTTCTAGTATCTATGACTAACGGGATTTCCGGAGCAGTATAAACGATACAATCGAAAGTTCACCAGTTAAATGATTGAAACGATACTCGTTGGAATGTATAAATCCAATTTTCAATTACACACAGGACGAAATATTATTTGAAAGTTCAAAATCGTTTGAAAGATAAATCCTAGTTTCATATGTCACAGGTCATACATCGACATTATCGTCACTATTGTTCGATGGGAAATTAACTAATTGGAAAATTGGTATTCATCGCGTGTATC
This sequence comes from Macrophya alboannulata, assembly GCA_949628255.1. Lineage (NCBI taxonomy): Eukaryota > Metazoa > Arthropoda > Insecta > Hymenoptera > Tenthredinidae > Macrophya > Macrophya alboannulata. The sequence continues at coordinate 13,022,407 of OX451207.1, read as the reverse complement.
GGATGAGTGTACCTTTTAATTAAAAATTTTATTTCAAGTCTCTCTCTCACACAATAATGTATAATTAACTATACATTTAACAAGGCTGCAAAGAGTCGGCGCTTACCTGTTGTAATAAATTCCTAATTAAGGCCAGAGCCATGGAATGTGATAATGCTACTTCAGTCAGAACGTTTGAATTAAAGGGCCACGTATTTTTCTGGTTCGATGTCATGGGGAGAATGTATCGGAATCAGATGTTAACGGGTATTGGTTGTTTTTCCAATTAAAAGTTAATCCATTACTTTTTCAATCAGGCCTTCCCCCTGCAGGCTTATTTTTACACTGCTTCTAAAATTTCCACAATTAATTAAGGTTTTCTCTCATACAACGGTGCAAACGTGTACTGATCGTAGCTGCAGGGAATATTGTGACGTAATTGTTCCGGAACTTATTATTATTATTATTATTATTATTATTATCATGATGTCAGGTGCTTTTTTAAGGGAACCCATATTTTTATCTCCGGAGTAGAGGAACCGTTAGGCACAGAAACATTTTTTTTTAATTTTTTTTCAGTCAAAGCTAACAGCGTTTAATGTTGAAATTTGACATACGCTCTATATCTCTTTCAATTCACATGAGTAGAATTTTCATATCTCTTTAAACGCGACAATACAGGCGCGTATTTCCATATTTTGATTTTCAAATTTGCACAGTCGACCTGTGCAGCAGAGCTTTGTGACTTCCGGATTTAGCGGAGAAAAACGTACGGTAAATGTTTTTTCCCCTCGAAGAGTTGGTATACCTTTGTGAGTTATACATCGCAGTGGGAGTTGAATTTAATGTCGAATTAAAAAAGAACGTAAGTTAAATTCGCCAGTATGGCACCATGCTCTTGGGGAATCCTTAAAGCCTGAAGGCATCGGCGACGATCTGTGAACCCCCAACGTTGACTGTTAGGAATTATATAATTTTAATAAGATAAATTGAAGTTGAAAATTTGAGAAACTTTATTTTTGGAACCTTTTGGGTTAGGTTGAAATAAATATTAAATCAAACCAAAGATCTTCTTCTTTTTTATTTTTTTTTTCTTATTTTTCTGGTGGCAAAAACGTTGGGGAGCTTTCGTTGCATTGAAAGCAATTAAATAATACCTCGTTAGGTACTCTGCAGGTGAAACATGACTGATTAAGTTTTAAAGTTTACGAGTAATTTAATCATCCTGTTTTTCAACGCCGGGGATTTCATCGCGTAACCACCTAGCTGCGAATTTACCTTATACTCGTATAGGACTTTGAAATCCAATAACTCAGGCTTGACTAAACATAATGACGTGTGATCAAGTAACATTTACCTAACCTGAATCCATCCTTTATCTTTCGTATTCTAACAAAAAAAAATTTATATCAAGTTTCATTACAAAGGGAAGTGGAGACTAATTAATCGGAAGTACGTAATCGCTAAAGCCACAATAAATTCGAATTACATAATTGGTAGAATATTAGTCGCTTCCACTGAAAATTGATAATTTTTCAAATCTAAGTAAGTTAATCTTGAGTTAAGATACGATAAATATGATTTGCAAGCGCAGGACTATATCATTGCAAAAAGTTTTGGTGAGGATCGAATTTTTTTTTCCTGTCAGGATCGACAATATATTCAAAATTTTTTGTAACCAGCCCACTGAATTCATCTGACCGAACGATTCCCTCTTAGAAAATAATTTCGGGTGTTTTTTTTTTTTTTTTTCTTTACCTCAGGATTGATGACTACTTATCTTGGTAATACGGGGTTTATAGTTTAACCAAAAACAGCGTTATATTGTCGTGGCTCCCTGCTTTCCTTTTCTTATCTTCATTTCATTAGGGGGCCTCGTTAATAACAGGAGGCGATTATACTGCTGCTGCTGTTGCTAGTACCTACTTTTGAAAGTTCAATTCGTCTTAAGCCCTGCGTTCTTTAGAGGGAAACTTTTTTCAGCATATACAGTGAAACTTACCAAAGTTAAGAGAATAAAAATTCTGTTAAAAGCTGTTAGCACCACTCGAGAGGAAAAGTCAAGCAAGCATATAACTGTGTGACTGATTGCAACGAGCTGTAGCGGAATAATCAAGCTTCATGATCTAATGGTTAGAAAAGAAATAAAGTTGAAACGAATGAATAGAATATTCCGAACCTTCTGCTGGATTTTTCCCTATTTCTACTAGCGGAAGAGATTATCCTTCCAAAGCTTAATTTATTAGATATGCGATATGCTCTATAGCCACATAAGTCGACGGTAGGTAGATCGTTTTTCTCCCCTTAAACTCTTTGCTAACAAGCACACAGGACCCTTTCGTCCTTTGATCCTGTCGACCCAAGCGGGGATATCTTTGGTAGAGCTCCCAATCAGTGTCAATCACTTATTTGATTGAGCAAGCTGAACCGTCTAGCAATATACAGAATTAGGTAGTCAGTTAGAACTCGACGAAGAACTTGAAGCATAACTTCACTTCGAAATTTTTGGAGGGGTTAACAAGGTGTGTATACAAAAATAAAAAGAAATAAAAAACCAGAGATGTATCATCTTTATTGGAACCGGTGAAATTCTGTCACGATATACTTAATAAACCAAGATTTATGTGGTAAGGGGTTGTCAATCTCTTTGATCGATCAGTTTCATCTTTTGGACTATCAAGTCTCAAGTGTTGGAGTATATTTACGACTGGCGAGGGGCAGCGCAGGTCTGTTCTGGACTATTTTTTCTCTTCTTTTCTTTTTTTTCTGTTTTTCTTCTTACTTTGGCGACTAGGAAAGTGGAATGGAAGCAATGGTGACAAGGAGAAATTGACTCCGAGAGAGATCGTCTCGGTAAGGGATGCCATTTATCTGTAGCCAGTCAGGTATTTCACAGTGAAAGTTTCAACTCTTTGTTTTAGAAGGCACAGTGAAAATTCGGTGGGAGTTTTATACGTCCCGAAAAGTTTATAAAGTGTTTAAAAAACTTGCGGTCGAATGAAACAAACAAATATAAGGTATTGCCTATTTCGGAAAGAATCGGACGAATTTGATAAATGAAATTCACAAGAATTTCCACCTCCTTGATACACAAAAAATCAATCTTAGGATATATTATCTGAAATAAATTCGCTCTTTTTCACCTGGATAAAAATGAACATCATCTAAATTTTTATGATTCAGAATTTTCGTAACTTTCTACTCTAATTTTCAGTTTTTTATTCTTATTTTTAAATGGCGAAACTTATTGAGAGATAATTGAAGTAGACCTGGATGAACAAAAGGAAATGAACACAAGTAAACCCACCCGTCTAATTATCAAATTCATTTATAAAAGTAAACGTATATTTGTGAAAGCGAATTAACAAACTTCTCAACTCTAAGAGAGTCATAATAATGGTGCTTTCTGGATGGTTAACATGCTCCTAATTTTGCGCACCGTCAGCCAAGTACCATCCACGTTATTTCGTACACTTAATGGTCTGTGTAGGACAGCTAATTATCCGACTATCCTCAACACAGCTACTTTAACAACGCCGAAGGATATGGCGTTTCGTTTTAATAAATTAAGTAGCTTCCGCGGTATGTTAATCGCTAGAAAACCACGTCTCGTTCATTTCCAGCGAAGCAGACCTCTCGACAATTATGCTTCTAACAATAACTATTACATACCTAGGTATACTTGAATTATCAATTTTCAGTAGGATTCTGCAATATGATGAGCAGATGATTCTTGGAAATAAAAGCCTACGAAGAAGATGACGATTTGAATACGTAAAAAGTTAGCTGGTAAAAGACTCGGAAACCATCATTACAGATAACCGAAGCGTGTGCTTCCGGGTGTAGTAAAGCGTAAAATCAATCGTATCAATTCTTGTAGAGGCAGTATTATACGTAAATGTAAAGATTGGGATGGTCTTTCTTCTGTCTTTTGATCCGAAAAGGGACAAAGGGCCCTCGAAGATTCCGTTGATCGTTTTTAATGCTTGATCGCGATTTGCAAATTGGGATAGCTCCACGATTAGCCCGCTTCCCTGCTACTCATAGCAGAAACTGGAATGAGACGAGCAACGATCAAAATCAATAATATAATAAATTGGAACAGCTCCTGGTCGATGTGCGAATTAGTTTTTCATGAAAAGTCGTGTTATATAAACGTAAAAAAATTTTATCAATGCCAAATATTCCGGTAATGGGATGGAATAAAAGCGAGAATCCGATGGCCAGATGTTTTTTTTTTTAAATGGTACTCCATTTTTCTGCACCAATTAAAGTTGAAGTGGGGAAGAATCTGATTAAGACTATCACGGAATAAGGTCAAGTTGGCTTGAAGCAGTTCTCTAGTAAATTTTAAAGCGTTTCTGTAGAGGTGCTCGGCTTTAAAATCTTCGTAGATAACGATATCGCGCGGAAACTAGTACGTACTGAAAAGCATTTCAAATTGACATACAAACTATAGCTGAGTGGATTAAGCATATGAAAAAAAGTATATACATGTATTATCCAAAAGTTAGATATTTTTATAAAAAATTATTTCGGTGGTGTTAATCAAGTAGGAAAGTACCGGGTTAGGATGAAGCTGAAAAGTCTTCTTATGCATCTGAAATATTAAGCCGAATTTATATCGAGTCAGAAATTTCGTTTTATGTCATGACAACTGCCATCAGTTACGTAAGTTTCTTTTTTTTTTCTTCACTCAGAGAAGACCAGTTGACTTATTGTTAGGCTCGGAAACTTTCTTCCTCTTAAACGACCTTAAACTGAAAAATACTTTTTCAGGCACGAATTTATTACATTTGAAACGCCCCGAGCTAACTATATATATGTATATTACATTCTCACTTTTTACTATATTTTATATGTTAAATCAAAGCAGTTATGATTAGTTGAAAAATATCTTCCCAACAAATCCGTAAAGTTAAAATAACTAATCGAAATTGAGAAAAAAATAGTCATCTAATTTGTGCTCAATAACTTTCATGCAAACTCTCCGTAGCTTTTCTTAAACAAATTGGCCTTAGATTGAATACTGGGATCCCGGCTACTTTTGCCCAAATTTAATTTATACTTGCGGTATTTCAGTATACGAGATAGTCTGACTTAAGTTGAAATGGGCTTTCGATTGGATCGGACAAACATGTTTTTTTTTTTTGATTTTACAGAAGGATTTCACTTGGATTTTTAGAGCTAAGTTAATAGTTGAGTTTTCTATTTGTAATTCATCTAGCGAATAGAAAATTCAGCGTATTAGCTGTACTCAATTATCGGAGAAATATGACTTTGAACATTCGAAGTTGTGTATGATAGGTATTAATAACTTTCTTCGACGGTATATGCCAACTATTACCGCGACTTTATCGTGCCTGGTTTTCTATTACTTTCGATTATCGAAATACAATTTTGACTGATCGTCTTTCTTGAAACTTTTACCCGTGACCCTCGCGTATACCTGTATATACTCAATTTGATTCTCCGCGGAATATTAAACGATTTCTTTTATGTTTCTGGTTTTCAGGGGAACCAGCGGAATCGACATTGATTTGCGGAGAGTTGACATCGATCAGTGTCCTCTTCCCCCTGGATCGACACAGCTCAACATTTTCGCTGCCAGTGATAAATGCAAAAAACGAACGACCGAGGTGAGAAGAATTGGTTATATCATTATTTCCCTTCTTTTTGCTGATCTTTGGCTCTGTCTTCAGTCTTCACAGTCTCAAAATCGAATGCCGTATTATTTCAGTGGCAATAAAAGAATAAAAAAGACGAACCTGTATACCTGTTTAAGCATTCGTAATAATTACAAAAAACAAGATTACTCAGTGGGATGGAATTCAGGATAATGAAGATTCACTCCGAAACGAGATGAAGGGAATAATACACAATAAACTGTCTGGCCGACAGCCAGCACGAACTTTTGAATGTCATAAAATTTATGTGCTTTCGTTTTATCACGCACCTCCCTTTCTTCACACGCGAAGAAATGTCTCAGGTTAAACGGGAACGGTGTATACGTGTACATCCTAAACCCAAGGGTAGCATGTATGCGTACTATCAACATTCTGCACAATGCGAGAGCAAAGCGAAATATTAATGGCCTCAGCAAAGGCCTTTGAAAGTCGGAGACCCTTTGCGAGACAACCGTCGCTCATTTCTTTTGACTGAACTGAATGGTTCGTGATCATTTGATCCTCAAACATGACCCGCTAGAAACTCCACCAAATGTGGCTTAGGGGTAGAAAGAGAACAACTGTGTACAAGTCATGAATGATTTGTTGGTTATTATCACTATAATGTACGAAGCGCACAGTACAGATCATTTTTCTCCTTCCTAAAGCTCGAAGTTAATGTGATTTATCTTTTCCCTGAAATGATCTTAAACTCGCAGAAATAAAATGGTCTAAGTCAACACGTCGCTGAATTGAGAGTCGATTTAGAAAATGTATGTAAGGTGGCCGCGGTGCTCGCTGTTACAGGCCTCTTTTACGGTTCCGAAACGTGTGGGTTCGCTGCAGGGATTAATAAATCATGTACCTACCTAGCAAGTGGACGGAGCCAATTTTGGCTTCAGATTCCAAGCACATACTGCGATAAAGAACATTTGTTTTAATCAAGCTTGGCTCGCCTAGTCCACTCTCCGACCCCCAACGATCTCAGTCGACCTCAGTAACCTCAGCCATCCTAAGCTAGGCATGGTTACTTTTTATGATACTGAAACATAGATTTTGGTGCCCAAGCTCGATCGAGTATAAAATGAAAAAAAAAATCTAATAACTACTTGATTTTTACGTTATAGTTTAGTCAGATTAGTCAAAAATTCAAAAGACAATCCTAATCGATAAAAAAAAAAATAAAAAAAATATATATATGAGTTAATTTCCAGTCCTGAATTTTAACGAACTCGGTAAAAGTTCATATTTGATTCGGAGCAGTAAAGGACGTCGTATGAAATTTTTTGAAGCTTATTAAAAATAAAATTCTGTTTCATGTAAAAAAAAAAAAAAATGTATGAATAAACATTCGTGGTATGGTCGAATTTTTAAAACGTGAAATTTATCATGTTATTTGTTTAATTTATCGTGTTTCAGTACGGTATTTCATGCAAACTCCTCCCTCGACGCAAATACATATATTTTTCTATCTTTTTCTTTAATTAAGTCGAGCTAAATCTACCACACGTATTGGTATAAAAACGAGGGGCTATCCGGACTATAATTATTGTTCTTTTTTAATAGCTTTGAAAAATCCGTCCAGACCGGCCGCATGAGCTTATCAACGGATTATATCGTACTTTCCAATCTTTACAGGTGAAATATAATATACGTTCAACTGAATCTCGTTTCACAGAATGTGAAATTTTTAGCTGAGATATAAGCAGCGGAAAAATCATGAACGCAAATTTGGAAATAAGCTCGAAAAAAATTTAACACAAAATTTTTTAATTCAAAATCATCTTGTCACCATTTTCACTAACTTTGCGCCATGGCTGGTTAATTAGTTTCGTTTGAATTTGTTTTTCGAAAAAAGAAAAAAAAAAAAAAAAATGTAGAAATGTGTTTGATCCTGCGAGTTTCTTTTATCATTTGCCCAAGGGTGCTTGTAGGATGTATAATGTCGTCGAGTGTCGTAGTTCGGTCGTTTTTTTTTTTTTTTTTTCTCAAGCGATCCTGAAGTGTAAATACCACGTTTACATCTATTATTTTTATTTTTTTATTTTTCTTCAACACGTTGACAAGAAGCACGGTGGGCAATTCTGGCAGTTGAAAAATGTGTCTCTAGAGAAAAGGGGAAATGGCAATTCGCTGTGCTTAAAAGATTCAACACCTTTCTTAAAGGTAGCCTGCAGACAACCCTAAAGCTCTATCTTCTTGATGGACAATATTCTTCTCTTTATCCATATTGTACGATAATTTATTCACCCCCCCCCCCATTATTTATCGTTGTGTTTCAGTGCGTGGCTATACCTGGACTTGGTTTTCGCCGAGGAAGTTATCGGTGTGTTTGCAAACGTGGCTTTTATTACCCCGAGACAAAGTCAACGACTCGATATTACAACGGTACTGTAATCGAGGAGGAGTACGAAAAATTAATGATGGTGAGTTCTGCAAGGATATCGATTTCATGATTCATCTATTAAAATACTTTACGGTAATGAAGCTGCACCCTATACCTGTGTGAAAGTGATAAGTATGTGACGCGTAGTTATACCTTTTAGAATATGCAACCCATCTGAAAAAAAGGTATTTAGTTACTCCGGGCAAGACCGCGAAGGATGAAGGTAGCAAAACGACAACAAAACAAAACAGAAAAAACAGGAAAAAAGTTTGAAAACTCGAACTTCAAATTTGTAGGCTTACTCCGTGAAAAACACTCGGGAAATTGTTTTTCTCCAGGGCTAATGAAATTCTTGGAATACTTTTGAAAATTGAGTATCATGCGGACGAGTAGAAAAATATTTAAAAAAAAACTAAGGGTCGTTTCGTAGACCGTAGTTCGTGGCCATGTCAAATATTGTGGAACGGCTATGTGGCAGTTCCAAACACTTAAGGCAAACAAACAACCGAACCGAACAGAGAAACTTTTTTAACGAGTCGTGGATATGTAGGTACAAGTGGTCCAGAACCTGGTTCGCTGTCGAAGACATTTGCCCGCGAAGATACACTGCATAGACTTTATATCCGATCCGTTGCAGCGAGGAAACTTTCTTCGTTCGACTCCACCTCGTTTTTTTCTCAAGTGAAACGTTCTCGTAAATTTAATATACCGATATTTTAACAATATATGACGACAAAATCTGAGGGGGATTGTGAACAACGAGCTATAGATTCATATACCAGACAATATCTGGTTGTACCAGAGAGTGTGCGTGCGGTTTTTACAAACTCGTTCGTAAATTAAAAAACTTTTTGTTCACCAGTTCTTTGAAGGTTGTTTTGGGTATAGAATATTATACCTGGGTACCTGAACGGGAGAATTTCTTTTCGTTTTAATCAAGAGAGGATTAAAACTGGTAGCACCCAATTGAAGCAGCGGCATGGCAGACAGACCCTCGAAAATATCTTGTTTCTGTATCAAAGTCAAGGTTAGATACTAAATATTTTCAGCCCTTTGACAAAGACAAATATCAAGTTGCGTCGACCTTTTGTTTTTACTTCATTTTAAAACAGTATTCGACAACCCGACCCGTCAGCACATCCGTTCTGTTAATTAATTTTATCTTTACGTTCATGTCAAAGGCCGAGCGTATCTATACATATAGTCAATGTTCGTTCGGGGTAAAGAGTATATTCAGGAGACCAGGCGATACAATTAGGGTGTTTATACAAGCGCTGGTACTCGCTCAAATAAAGAGAGGGACGGGGGGTTTTTCACTCTTGTTTTTTGGTGATAATATGATATCAAACCAATTTCAATTTCCGAGTAGAAAAATCGAAGACTGAGGGTATTCTTAAAATAAAATTTCGAGGTAAAGCCACGCGTCTCTGTAAGCCTCGACATCGAGTCAGCTTGGGTTATAGCATTAAGTTAGGTTTGGTTTGACAAGGTTAGCCAGGGTCGGAGGAATAGATTTGCTAAAGACGTCAGAGTTCTCTCACGAATTGTCCTCTTTATACCTATATAATCGGGACTTTTTACCTCAGATCAGATGTGCCTATAAGGGGCTTGGCTCGATATTATTCAAGGGATGCGATATACACGCGTTATAATATCTTATACCTTAGAATTTCACTTTCAAACGCTCATGAACGCTCGTATTTTAGGGACAGGTGAAATGGGTTTATTGCTTACCCACCTACCCGGCTTACCCCACTCTTAGCTAAAAATATGGTGGCTGAACCCTTCGTGTTCCTTAACGGTGCACCATGCCACCATCACCACCGGCTTCTGGCTTAATAGTAATTATTATTATTACTCCGACAAAGATTGTACGTGCCACGCGCGGCGATTTATCCTGAACTATAAATTAACTGTAGAGCTATTCTCTTCGCCCTCATATACCGAGAGAATTCAAGGAGCGCGACTCCCTGAGACGCCAATTTGATTATTATCGCCCGATTTACGCCCACGTTTCTCTTCTCTTCTCTCTCGCGCGAGTCTCTCTTTCTCCGGCTTTATTCCACTCTCCTGGTTCACGCGGGTTTTCGTTTGGTATCGAGTCCCTTTTCCCCGCACTTCAACCCCCACCCCCTGTGGAGTCATTCGACCGGTGGAGTGAACGTTATTGAATCCTGCAGAGTCTCGAACCGCCGTTAACTGGCGAACGGAAATTCAAGGATACTCTTAACACCTCCACATCCACATAGTTTCCTAACTTTTCCAAAGTATATAGGTATCGATGGAAGGTAAAGTAATCCAAAATGGTCGCGCGGAGAATATATTATGGGAAGATACCGTCAATAATTCACTCGCTTCACTCCCCAAGGAGAGGAGACCGGTACTCGATCCTCTGCACGCGGGACGCCAAGAGATTCAAAGTATTTTGATAAACACTGCAAGTACTTCGTGCGCAGAATTGAAAACTCCCGGTTACTTCAATATCGGGTTATTTTAAAATACCATCCGCGTATATAAATAACTTAGAGGAACCGCGTCTATCCCTCGGTACGTACGTATGTACATACCTACTTTAAGTAAAGTGGGAAAATCGTTCATTCTGACATACCGGCTTCATGAATCCTAGCGAATTACTTCAATGATTAAGTGTGTGACTGTTTATTCTCTTTGCTGGCTGCGCAGTCTCGTAATCTCCGAGCTTAGCTTAGGGGCGAAAGAGGGCTTCTTGGGTCATGCGGCATTAAGGGGATCAGAAAAAATCGCGTTGATAAAATTTGCATCACCTAGGGCATATAGCAGATCCTGCCTAACACGACTTTCGTTTACACCGATGCCATTTTGAAGTCGCAAAGGAGATGGAAAATTTCACCGCGCCCCGCGGGTGACACAAAGAAAAGCTTTTGGGAAGCTAAAAACGGTTTTTGTAAACACAAAAGCATACGCGTTCAGATTGTTCTGGTACTTTTTCATTCCATTCATTTTCTCTATTAGAGATAAAGTCCAAAAAGTTTTTTTTCCACCCATTTCTAGTTGAAATAAATATAACAAACTGACGGACCAAACCCGGCTCAACAAAAGTTCAGCTCTTTCGTCCCCCTATATGTCTAAAAAAAGGGAAAGGCAAGGAGACAAAGTAAAAAGGTCAGCCCTGCGCAGACCTGAAGAGTTACAATAGCAGTCGAAGAGAAGGACCTCCCTAGTCTGATACGAAGTTTCACAACGGGATACAAGGGCCTTTCCTTCGCGTAAATCGAGTCCTTACTGTTTTTGTACAGCAATGCTCTTGGGGCGTTGACTTGACAGAAGTTGGAACAAGTAGCTGCGAGCATTGTCTTATTCTTTTCCATGTGGATTCTTCCTGCTGTATAAGCGCAGTAAGATTTTTTTTTCGGAGTGTTTTACCTTCTTGCATAAAATAACAGGATATATTACTTTTCATGGGGTAGCAAAAATATACCGGGGGCCCAAGTGCGAAGACAGGAAACTTATCAGTATATACCTCCGAAATTCATCCGGAACAATATTACGCGAATAATACATATTTCAATATACTCTCACAGCGAACGATGGCAATGCTCACGATATAAATCCGTCTTCATTTCATTCTGATTCAAAATTTTTAATTATAATTAATATTTCATAATGGCCAGTCCCCTCTTCAATTACAATTATAATATATTATGACAATTCTCGTGGGCATCTCATCGAGGGAATATTACAGATTTCACAGTCATTTAAATTTTTTAAACAAATGAAAAGCTGTGTATAAAATTTTTATCAAAACATGGAGAAGAAAAAAATGTATGAATTTCGTATGATATGTGACCCAGGAAGCAACAGGCCCTCGGCGCGCCGTCTGCACCGGTATTTAATTTGTCATATAACGAAAGATGAATCGTTGAGATTTAGGTTACGATTATCCTGGTAACGAGGACTCTAGACTCGCCGTGACCCAGACCAGCTCCCGTAGTTCTCGTGAAAGTACTAATTTGGCCAAAATTTGGCCGGAGAGTTTTGGGTAGAAGCGTTGGAGAGGTTGACTGTTCAAGCGAACCTCTCGGACAATAGGTGAATTAATTTTACATCCAGAAATTAATTCCGACAAGCTCTGGGTGTAACTTTGCTAATTGTATCTGCATATTACACATATAGTATATTATACATGTATATTATATGAATATACATGAATATCGTGGATATAATTATCTTTAGATTGATATAATTCAATGTTACGATGTATTATAATTATTGCATTACACAACCGGCGGTGTATAATAAATGAAATTTATCAACGAATTTATTGTATAATTGGTTTCAGCATCCACTTGGATATAACGTAGTTACTCGAGCGTTATGCCTGCGGTATACCCTAACTTCCGCTATAATAATTATCTGAGAAATTTTGTTCTCTTCTGCTCAATGCTCTATAGCACGAAAGTAGGCACTTAAGTAAGCAAAATTTAAAGAAGTCAAGTCAAGAGTCTATGAAGATGCCGTTATCACGCGGGGTATTTCTCTCATTTTCCCATTTTCTACCTATCTCTCACTCTCTCTCTCTCTCTCTGTTTATGTCTTATGTTAATTTGGTAACCTATAATTCATACCACTATTCGGTGAGTTTTCCTACTAATTTCATTCGCCCGCGAAGCTCTACTTGCTGTGCTGTTCGGTGTGTGGTTTTAATAATTTGAACAGAACTATGAAACTAAATTTCTGATTGATAATATACCTACGCGTGTCTTGATTAGCGTGAATAACATCGTGTAAGCTAGATCAATTAGTTATTTTCTCATTAATTTAGATGAGTTAAGTTTATGTCATGATCGTTATACTTAGGTATAGTTTGGTCTTTGAGCCTTTGACGAAGGCAAGGTAACTAGATTTTTGCCTTGAAGAGTATACCTATATGTACGCTTTTCCGTGTGCAATATGCCGCACAAAATTCTGTACCGGTGAAAGACGCTGCATCCCTTAAAGTTCATTAAAATGCAAGTTAGTAAGCAAATGGCAAGAAGGAGTTAGCAAAGTTTAGTCTCCTTGGCTTAGTCCACACGCTGTTGCTGAACGCTAAGAAAATGAAAGAACCTGAACAGGGGATGGAGAAGTAGAAGAGTTTTCATATTCTCTCAGAAAGGAACCCACCAAGTCACGGAGTCACGAAGTGCGCTACTTATTTTTATCGCACTTTGCCAAGCCAACGTTTCAGGCTATATATAGTAGCTTCAGGTATACGGTTTTATTTTTTAAATTTTTTAACGTATCACCTACTTTCTATCCGGTATTAAAAAAATGAGGAAACAACGCATTGCGCAAATGCGTTTAAGAATGTTCATCTTTCTTAAAAAATTGAAAAATGGATAACAAAACTTCACCTCGAAACTCACGGTGGTAACATATAACGTTGTGAGGCCGACTATAATACCCATACCACGCGTTATAATCTTGCGCATAAAATTATCGTCAGGAGTTTAATTTACTCCTCTTGGGTGTGGCGTGGCGTGACGTCGAGTTGCTCATCCTTCTGCAGGCAGCAGGAGTCACTATTTCAGAGGTAGATGAAGCACCCAAAGTTGGTCTGCTCGCGGCGAAACTAGGCTTGAATCTTAAGCTCACTTTGCGCGCCCTGTTATCTGCAATTGACAGGTACGTGAAAACCCCTCTCGCCTTATATTTAACCATAATATCGAAATCATAATTATTTCATAACTAAAGAACTTGAGAGCAATGAGGTAGATAAGGTGTTCTTTGATTTTCGCATTTGGTTCCGACCGATATTGGCTAAAGAAGACAAACAGCCGAATAGAAACGGCATAGAAATTAATCTGTGGAGAAAGGCGAGGTTTGAGTTTCCCGCAACATTAATTAAATTCAAACCGTAGAATCAGTGAAAGCGATTTACCTTGATCGGAAGGTTGAGCTTTGTGCCAGCTATTTGTCAGGACATATAATTCGCGACCAATATTGGAAGAGGAAATGCGGCGACGAGCTTTAGGGGCGACCGAGTGCGGGAGGAAAGAACACGCGTGGTGTATGTTCGCGGATTTTTGGCAGCAGGTGAAATTTATTGAGCGAAAAATTGGCCAGGGCTCGTAAATTTGTAAATTAACGGTGGGCAATGCCAAGGACGTGAATTCTCATGGGCGCAGTGTATACATCCACGCACAAATAAAAACGACTAATTCGCGTTATCGTTTGTGTAGATTTTTATTATCGATTTAGAACTGAAACGGCTGACTTCGTTCCGAATTAAATGTAAAGCATAGGAGCAATCCAAAGACAGAGATCTCTAACTTCTAGTCAACTTTGACTACGTATATCTATTGGCATCTCTACAGCTCGAATTGCGAGTTTGGAAAATCGGATTTCGAATGAAAATGGCGGCGAGAAACTTCGCCAAAATGTTCAGGGGTTCGGCTATTCTGGAGAATGCCATCTTGTAGCTGATTTAACAATAGAACGTTGGAGTAAATCGTGATTTGGTGTTTGTCGGGACGCCGTTTCTCGGTGAAATCCATTGTTCGGACTTAGTGAGGTCCGCACGCTCTAGACACACCACAATTCCCTTGTCGTTTTGGTAATCGAATTTAAAACCGAAATCTCGAGCCGAGGAATCCTTCCGAAATTCCGAACGCTTATTTCATCATTTCTCCAGATATACTGAGACCGCTATTTCTCTAACTGTCCTGATACGAAATTCTATCCATACAATGGCGAACTGTAAAGCCTGATTTTCCGTTTGTCGCTATACCGTTCCGTTCCGTCACGGAAGGTATTGTTTTCCGGTAACAAGGGTCCGTTATCCTTGGACCAACTGTAACACCTTCGTCTGGCCTTTAACAAAGCCCAGAAACGCGTCAAGGTGCAAATAGTCCTTGTTCGTGTTCAGTTTGGCAAGTAATCGAGCGACTACAGATTGTATTTCTCTGTGCCAGCACTGTTCCCCTTTTCATCAGGTCGACGAACTAGAGACAATTGTCTGCCACTGATTGTACTACCGTAACGAAGGAGGCCTAAGACAATCTCCCGAGTCCTGGCAGAGCCATCTTAACGCGGATGAGTGATCAATTCAAGATCCTTGGGATATTTCGTTCTTTGATTCGCCTCTCCGTCAGAGCTGCCACGCGGTTGTCGAAGATAAATGGAAGAATTTATCCTCGAGGAGAAATAGAACTGGCAGAAATTGCTGCTGCAGTTTCTCGATAAAAGAATTTATTTCTCCAAGGTGTCGAGTCATACTTTTACGGATTAAACAACAAGTTATCACGATACTTGCACTCAATTTATACCCCTCATCGTTCATAGTCTTCGACCCCGCGCGGAGCTTTCCTAGGCTTGATAAATCGCGATTGTATTGTTGTACAAGGTGAGGTTCGCCAATGTCCTGAGTTCAGGATCTATAAAGCTGAACGATAGATTATTTTGTTCAAACTAAAGTTACCGTGCAAACGACTATACGCATGTAACAGGTGTTTGGCTCCTGTTCATGATTACGCAGTGCGATAACAGTCTGATAAATTGTGATATATATACAAGTTTGGAAGTTGATCGATCGCCAGAGGGTGAAGTACCAGACGGTGTATAATTGCCCCATTCTTTCGATTAGCGGTTAATTAAATTCCACCACAAGCCGGGTGGCGAGAACAACACAATCGAAGATAAAGGAAGGAATCAATTTAAAGGAACTCAGGGCGATGGGCGAGTCTTCAGGGACTCGTTTCACTTGATTCATGACTTTCACGATTATGAAACCCGAGAGCTATGTACTATATTGCAGACAAGAGTGCAAGGGTTCGCTTATTGGTTTCAAGGAAATTTAACACTCGGTTTTTAGATTCATTGCCTCATATTCCACCGTTAAAGAAACCCTGCAGAGCTGCGTACGCCTTCGGCAATATTCTAAGCGTTACATGCAGTTATAACCGTGCGATAAATCAGCAGAATATCGTATATAGCGAAGTTTGCCGGAGGTCAAGTCCGGGGCTTTAGAACCTCTCGATAAAGTGATATTCCAATGTCTCTTCGTTACCATTTATCGACGTATCTAGTCGCACGAATAACGTCAATTTACTCTGTGTATTTGATTGCAGATATTTTCGTGCCACTATTTGAACAGCTGTTATTACCCGAATTGATACGAACTAAGCACTTTTGGAACGTTGAATTCGGTTAACTTGGTACACGTTTTACCATACGTTTACTCTTCTACTTTCGTCTAATCAAACAAATATCGATCAAATAAATATACTTACGTTATTACATACCTACATATATACACGTTGCGATTGGGTAAATAAGACACGCGAGGTTCGGGGAAGGTTTCATTATTTTTACCCCATTAAGAAAATATTTTAGTAATTTTGGGTAGAAGACTAGAAAAAAAAAAGTTTTCACCTTGATTACCTTAAGTGAAAATTTGACATCAGACATCGGTGAGAATTATCAGAAAAATTTCGTAATGATTTCAGGATGCAGAGAGTCAGTACGCTGTGGATGGGATTTTCGAGTGTCTACCCTGCGCCGAAGGGTGTGAATCCTGCGTGGATGGTTCGCCCTGTGTAGTATCGTTGAATTGGTTGATGAGAACCGCCATTTTGATTCTCGAGTGTTGTATCATCGCCTGCCTTCCAGCGGTGGTTCTTTTCACATGGAAATATGGAAACGTCAAGGTAAGCAAATGCCCGATTCGAACAGTGTAATAAATCCTTGGGTTAATCGTAGGCCATTTATCACTAAAGACTTTCGAAACTGCGATAATGGAGACCGATCAAAAAGTGATTTCTTTAAATCTTCTGTAACGTCGAAATTTTTGTCTAACCAAAACTCCATCGAGATAACAGAAAAAAAAGGAGAGAAAAACGATGAAATAAAAAGGTATCCCTGAGGTGTTTCGCATTAGCAATGATTACGCGATAGTCTTGAAACAATTCACGTGTTTATCTCGGTCCTACATCTGATGTAAGAATAGGATCCAAGCCGCGAATACCGGTGTTATAAATGTCGCGAACAGGACCTTGACTCGTTTGAGCTCCTGATTGCCTGACAAGATTGTAAGAATTGTCGATATAAATCTAGCCCCGACATTCTAAGGGAGCGAGGTAAAGAGTTTCAGCAAAGGATCAGATTCTGTCCAAATAGATACTGTCTTGGAAAAGTGGGAAATAATTATATCCATAACACAACAGAGAATACTGATTATGTGGCATATAAGTTTCGAAATGAAGATCGTTCGCGGTTCACCAGAGAAAATTATAGGAATATGAAACGTAGGGGATGGAAAGGGAGCCTAGAATGTGTATGTGGATGGAAAGCGTATAGGTTTGCGTGGACAGGCAGACGATGACGACGACAACGACGGACGACGGACGACGTGACGGTTGTGAAATCTCTCTGCACACAAGGATGGAAAGTTGTACCGGAGACAAGCTCGTCGCGGGGGAATCTCCGCGATTTCCCAGCATGCCCTCGAGAAGCAACTTGAATTATAGGACAGGTCGACCATTTTCTTATGGTGGTCACGTCGCGCTTCCTCCGGATGGGCTTCGTTGCAGCTGGCGTCTCTTTACCTTCTACATCTTCCACTTTCTGGATATACCTGCCTTCCATCTTCTACCCTCCAACTTACACTTTACCCTTTCCTCTCACCAGCACATTTACCTTTGCACCGCATCTCCATGATTAATTATTGCCTTCAGGGTGTGCCCTGGCTCTGAGAGTTGCACAAAAAGTTGCTCTTGGAAACTAGCCAAATCTTCACACATATTTTTTACCTTGCGTCAAACCGCAATTTCGCGTAAAACCCTCAGCATCCGACCTCTCCATACGGTTGTCTGGTTCACCCGATCGAATACTTCCAAAAAATTAACAGCTTATACGTTCGGAGTTTTAATTGAAAATTTTTTCATGCAAAAACAATAAACATAGACATGTTTTTCTTAGCTTATTCAAAATTTTTTTCCACGTTGATTTGGCGCGTAGATTTCTTTTCGTACTAAATAAGTCTGCTTTAGCTTCCACAATTCGCAGAAAAATGAAATTAAAAATGATGATAATAGTAAATAACGCCACAAACAAAAAGCTTGAAAATATGAACTTTTTGAATGCAACGTTGAGTTTATTAAATCGTCCGTGTGATTGTCGTGGGTAATTATAACTCGAATATTCTTCAACAAGTTTGGCTCGATGAACCCTCACTGAACATTGCGAATGACGATATAGCTCTGAATTACTCTGCTTGTATCGTGTTAACGCATCAATGGAAACAAACAAAAGTTTACGCTTTTCTCCTAACGAGTATAGGGCATTGAAAATTATCAAGCGTTGTGAACCGTTCGCTGCATCCATGCAGGTTATAGGTATAATGAATTACCATTGAAACAGCAATCGAAAAGCTCTGAGTTTACCTAATTTTGAAATTTACGAGCTTTCACCAGTATACAGAATATTCATACCCATATTTCGCCATTTGTTATGAATAATGACTCAGCCTTTATATTACCGTGTTCACTGCAGTCAGTATACAACATAATTTCGAAATAATTAGGACCTACCTATTTTTTAACTTCCCGTTTCTCTGATATCAGAGAAAAGAGGAAGTTATATTGTATTCACCCCGAAAATGAAAAGTTGAGTTTTCACTAAATCTCGACGTTTTGAAGTCTAGAGAATCATCTCCGATCATTTTCAGATGGACGTCTGTGTGTGTGTATGTATGTATGTATGTATGTATGTATGTATGTGATCAATTTTTTTGGCCGACGATATCTCGAGAACGAATGATCAGATTTTTATGAATTCGGTATCAATCGACGCGGATTCTCCGAACTTAGAACTGATTAGATTCTGGATTTGATCGGTCCAGTAGTTTTCGAGATATTCGAAGAACAAAATTTTGAAATAATTAATTCAATCCACGATATCTCGAGAAAGGATCGACGGATTCTAATAAAAATTGGAATCTCAAGGTTTTCTGGACCGTTGATCACGAATGCAGGGACAGATTTTTTTAACCCCTCTCATCTGGAAATTGCCTACCAATAATTATTTTAGGAAATCGTCATACATCGGTTTTTTTGTTTCCTTGAAAAATTTGGACGGGAAGTTTTAGGTCTGGCCCATCGTGGTCAGCCGAATTACCTGCTTGTTTATTATATTTTTGACTAGTTTTCAACAAAGCGATGTGAAACGACGACACAATTACATATCGTGATGTTTCGTCCCTCGGTCACATGTCGGGACAAAAAAGTTCTTTGATTGTTAAAGTTTTGTCTCATTGTTGAGAAAGTTTAGGTCTTCGGCATCCAATCTATTTGATACCCGATACTCATTGGTGGGAACAATCTGAGGGAATTAAACTATCCTGTCCGGCAGATTCACGCTCATGGTTGCTGCTGTCTTATTAGATGTATCGATCCTCCTGCAGAAAGTGTTCCAAGTTCTTGAATTGGTATTAGAGGAGAAACGTGAAGCAATTATATAAGAGAATTGGACACATCGCTTTTCGTGAAATCGTTAGTTTAGGAATTCAATAAATCGCCAAATTGCATATATACGAAAATCGTTGGAATACATTGAACTAATCCTTCGCCGAGCCCCGTGTACCGTCTCTCGGGTCTTCTCTATATCGGCTGGGTATTCTCTCCGAGTTAAGATAATTCCCACTACGATACCTTCTCCGCACCCCAAAGTCCCTTCATCCCAGATTCGCTCACGAAACTTAGATTATGTTTGAACTAAATGTAGTAAATATGAGCGGCGTGTCGGTCTTTGGAATTAGGTATAACAGACATATATACGATCGTTGATCCTTTCTATAATTAAGAACTACCGAATCGTGCAGGGTGAATCGGTCGTGAATCTAACCGTTGTTCAAATTCTGGTCACGAGGACGTCTAGGATCAGAGATTTGTTCGGTGCAGCGAATTTTGATGAAAAGCCACCCCCAACCCCCTGACCCGCGCCAAGAAATTCGAGGGATGCAATGCGCCGGAGCGAAGCTTTTTGCCAGTTCCAACGCCTCGCAGGTATGTCATATACGATATGATATAGCGGGTGGTTAATCGACGAGAAACTTCACGATGTGAATATGAACTATAAATCGTATACACAGATATCGCCTTGCGTCCGAAATTTCGATTGAAAAGTAACTTTCAGAAATAGGCAAATAGACTTGTAAGCTTATGATAAAACGAGAGTAGTATAACACACATTCTGAGTAAATTAATCAAAGTTTGAACTAATGAAATTAGTATTTTAGTGAAATTGAGGAATATTTATACTCTCGTTCAAATGCAAAGGTCCGATAAACATATTCCGTCGTGAAAATGAAGTAATTGCAGTCGAACAGTGTTGATTCTGACGAGTAAACGTTTTAATTACTCGAGTTTGACGGTATTGCATTCATGATCAAGCTGGCTTTAATTATTTTTAAATTACAGTCTCTCTCGGAGTCTACACTCGACTGGGTTCATTAAAATTTATTGTTGCCCTCGCTGATCATGAATTAGTAATTAATAAAAAGTGTACTTGATGTTTCTGGCTTATAAACTTCCTCGAAGCTCTCGTTAATTTCCCTGTACCATACCTAAAATCTGATAGACGGCGTGTGATGAACCTCGGCGAAATTATTTCCGTCTGTTAAACCCGGGAACTCTGAGTGCAAAAAGCAGTATGGATATCGCGAAATAGAATATAAGGACAATGAAGTAAAGGGAAAGGGAAAGGTTCGCACAGACATTTAAATGCTAAACTGTTAGCTAGAGATTTCGCGTGGCACTCCGCCAGAACAAAGTCGTATATCACGGGCGTAGCTATCGGCTGTGCACGTGCCCTGCTTGAAGCTCGAAATTCGAAGCTCTTAACTTGGCTGTGAACCTAAGTTAAGCGTAGAGAGACAAAAAGAGGAATCCCGGAAAGTGGAGGATCGGTTCGCCGCGCGTTTATCGATATCAGCTGTATCCCCATTCAAAGATTTCGGATCTCTGTTTCAGTTTTTAAAGCCTCATCAACGCGGCCTCGATACGATGGATTTCGAAAATCTTCAGAAGACTGTGTCGAAATTTTGAATGAAAAACAAACCAAAATATAAAAGAAAAAAAAATACCATAGGTATGGTCAAATCGTTCAGGCAAAGAAAAACTTTCAACAAATCTCGTTGAGAATTGAAAATATAAGGGAAAAATTGTTTATGGGGTTAAAATTATATCTCTGATAGACGCGTAAACGTGTCATATTCCATCTTGATTTATGTTGCCTGAGTCTTGGATAGGAATTTATATCGAATCCTCAGTTGAAAGCCATTCTTCGAAGCCTATTAACCTGACATCAGAACGCAATTTAATCAGCACCGATTCTAATTCATACCCCGCAATAGATGCCTAGCTGTTAGTAGAGGTATGTATATTAATACATCGTATATGTATAAGCGTTTGTCTGTACATACATATGGGTATCTACTCTGCAGTATTGATACCCCGAAAGCTCTCTAGGGGTTGGCATTCTCTCTGGTACCTAATGTGATATGGAAACATACATTATCGTGGTATGCCACCTCGAAACTGAGATAGGGAAACTAGTCGCTAGGCACCCATAACCTGGACCTCTGAATATCCAACCAAACTGCAACTATAACTACAGTTGTACAGATGCAAATCCCTCCGTAGTTGGCCAGATACGCATTGTATCTGGAGAACTTTCAAATAAATAATACAGAGGTTCGATTTCGGGTTTATACGCGTTGGCGTATGATATTCATCATTTCTATGAAAGGTAAAATTTTGATTAGTCATTTTTTCAGCTGATTGTAAGTCACTAATATCGACGTATTTTTATACAGACGTGTCTATTTCCATGCAACAAATTTCGCCATGGATTCAAAAAAATTCATTTTCATGCTCGTCTTCGATAAAATCGTTGATAACTTTTTATTTTATTTCTTGACTCTTCATCACCAATGGCGATATAAGAAAAGAGTAGGTTTTTGTTTCAGTTGAAAATGACTTTTACTCATTTCAACGAATCTCCACGTTATCAAGCCTCTAGAATCCGCGAAATAGGTTTTTAGACAGATGTCTGTCTGTCTTTCTGTCTGTCAAACTCGCTGAATTATTTCAGAACGGAAAGCACGAAAAGTTTGCATGCATCGTTAAATTTGATCGCTCACTACTACCAGAAAAAAATTCTATTTTTCATTTTCGAATGTCAACCTATATTCTGGTCATATTTAGACAGTAATTCAGGTAATTAAAATAGATTCGCGTTACGTATCGTGAAAAACTGTTTTTCCAAAATACCGCCATGTTTTTTTTTTTTTTTTTTTGAATAATATTCTATGATGTTGTATTAATAATTATACGTTTATGAAACCGAGTTTTTTTTTTTTTTTTTTTTTCATCATGGTTGGTTAACCGAATTTCGTTTTGAGTGGCATATTTCACGAATCAGAATTGGGAATGCCGTTGGGCTTTGGTCGGTGATGTGACATTATGATCGATATTTACTACAGCCCGGTGTGAAATGGTTGGAAAGTAATTTCACCATTTATTGGAAACTGAACCTTTGAACGCTAAACGCTGCAAGTATTGCACTAAATTTTTCGATTCTACTTTGGAATTCAATATTCGCTGGTGCAGCAATATAACGAATATTTTTTCGATTTCGAAAAAGTAATTCTTCACTGGAATTCAGCTTCCGTCCGTGGTATAGTTTCATTGTACATAGTCGAGGCTACAACTGAGTTATCAGATTCATAAAAGAAAAAGGGTTTCACGATGGTGACAAAAAATTGCAGGCAATTGCTGCGCGGCGCTCAGATGTAAATGGAAATTTAAATGAAAACATAATGGCATAAGGTAGGTACATATAAGTCAGATTTAAACAAAGATTTTAATCCTATGTAACCATGTGCCTGCGTGTATAATATATAGGTATCGTATATAGGTATACGTACACGTGGGTTACCACTTGAAACCTTTTAAATTTTAAATTCGTTCGGTGCAAAAAGAGAGATTTTGGTTCCGTATACGTGGTCGGTTAACAGCATCGCTGCTTTCGATCAACAGAATAAAACTGCTGACTCTGTAATTTAAACAAGGGATGTACAAATTAATTTATGCTCAAGTTGAACCGCAGCTGGTTTATCTCACCTGTGCAGCGAAGGTTGAACAAATCACTGATTAATACTTGGCCACGCCGACTTGATTGTATACATTTTCATATTATCTATGAATTTGCGTATTGACTGGCGCGTAATGAATCGTCAAGATCTCATCCCTCTTATAGTTTTCGAATCCTGACCAAGGGATAAAAAAAAGATGTATTATAATAATCATCGTCTGAACAGAACAGTCAGCAGTGAAATATCTAAAAGTTCGATTGCGAAACCCGTCAAGCTTCCTTCGAAGGTTATCGAAATTAATAAGAACCTATCTCCGCCCTTTATAATATATTTTTGCCTAATTCTGTTTTTCCAACAAGTGCAATAAAATAAATGAATGAATGTATGAACCGTAAATTTTTAATACCGTTCATTACTCCGTTAAGAAACGTTGAAAAGGGCTTTTTTTCATTCTGGAAGGGCGGGATATCCCTTTGTAAAGAAACTGGGACTTACGAGGTTGTATTTTGTGGCCATATATATATTTGTAGGTTGTTTTGAACTTCTTCGCTTTAAGGTATCAAAGGTAAAGTCATTAATTTGATATTACGTAGAAATGAGATCTTGTAAAGTTGGATTATTTCTGTCGTATTCCTCTAATTAATATACCATCGTGGTAAAATATATATTAACAATTTCGGGATGCGTTTCTCCCTGACGTTTAGCCCGGAAACTTTAGTCCGCAGCTTCGTCTACTTCAGCTTTAAGATCGACGAGCTGCGATTAAATCCGTCAATGTTTCATAAGAATTGCCTGGGGCTGCGAACTGTACTCAATCGCTGCAGTGTATGTAGCAACCCCTGAGGGTTTTACGCGAAGAAGGTTTTCATATTCATGAGAGTGCATACGGCAAATTGTTAATTTTATAATAGTTTTTTCATTGAACAGCCATTTTTGTATCCCAACGTTAAGAGAGAATTTTAATCATCAAAATTATAATAAAATAATACCTTGTCTTATATGTGATCTTGAGAACCTGGCAAGACCGTGAACCATCAACGTCAGCGGATCGTTATTTTTCATTTGCAGAGGTCAGCTTGAAATAATTCATCCAGTAATAAAATAGCAGTAGCTGGTATAAAGAAAAAATATTAAATTGTCAAAGAGAAAAATTTTCTTTATATCCGGCTATTACATTTTCCGTTTTTTCTCTCTCTCTCTTTTCATTGTCACCATAAAATTTTAGTGGACCATTATAGTCCGTATTTCAGCCTACCTCTGATACCAGTTTTGGGTGCCTTGCATCGAACCATTGAAATGGACGCCCATGCTCTGCTGGTATCGGTTCGTGGTATTGTTTATAGCAAAATTCTGAAATCAGATACATTCATTTCCAACCCTTTAAAACAGCATTCTCTACGTCCGGGAACTTGAAACGCCATCGTAAAAAAATCACCCGTATGAAATTCATACAACCGCGGTAGTATTGTAAAATTTTGACAGAAGGTTTCACGTTCTAATTAACCAAATTACTCGACATCTCTATTCAATCCCATAAGCCTATTAAGTTCCTGTATTATTTCTCTCGTTACTTTCAACTAGACAGACAACATTTCGCATTAAATTCTGAAAGAGATATTATTAGGGAAGAGGGGCGAAGGGATCTGAAAGGGAGAAAGATGGATAGAAGGGCAGAGAGACAGCTAAACTCGCGAGTTCTAATTAGAGGAATTTATTGTACGAGTTTCGGGTTGGGGTTGGACGAAGTACTTCCGATTACTGGGTTCTCTCATAGTTCCCAAGCTGCCGGTTAAGAAGGGAGGAATTTTTCTCGAGGGAAGACGCAAGGAAGTCGATCGGATATCGATACGAGAAAAAGAATTGCTTCCGTGATCAATCTTCCAGGGTATATATGTATATGTATGTACGTAGGTATGTATGTATGTACGTACATAGTGAGCTAGCCCATCGCGGTCCTATCAATCCTTTCGTTCGATCGCCTGTTCTTCTGTTTGTCCGTTCGACCATTCGTCCGTTTGTCACTCGATCGGCCTAATCCCTCGGACCCTAAACCTCCTTTCACTTAATTAGCCCGACCAGAAAAGCTACAAAGTCTTTACCCGAAACAGCCCAGAAATAAATAAATTGTCCGAAATATAAATCACTCTCCCCAAGACGTTAGCATAGGTTCACTCAGAAATTCATTCAATTTATTCGTGAGTAAATCTACGAATCTTCGCTGCATGCCAAGATGAGTCGTTTTTAGCCTCTCCAACGCATTGCCCCAGACACAATATATCACGCATAAATATCGTGTGCGATTGACGGCGGTTTAGATGACGTTGCATGCGGAAATCACAACCTGACATTTTACTTGTTTGTGTATCAATAATTTAGCATGCACTATTTGTGTTTACAGAGTGCGTAAGCGATTCGGTGAATTTGTCAATTATATGAAATTGCACGCGTCACTCGTCAAAGTCTGTGTTGTATGTTCACGCGTGTAACTAGCGAAATTGTGGCCTGTAACATAAATTAATGAAATGGATGGTCGAATGTAATGAAATAAATGGGGCTAAACATGTATGAACGAACGTGCAGTAGGATTGTGAAAATGATTTCATCTGGAAGGCATGCCGAAAATAAGCGACAGATAAAACACGTTTTGAAGCAGTGAAAAATGAAAAACACATACAGGTCTGTGTATATCTTTACGAAGATTTGCTTTCAGGAGATATTTCAACTTCGAAGTAGTATTTTACGTTTCTGTAGAAACAGATCGGTAAATATTCTGTAGATATATAGGCATATATCAAAGGAAATGAAAAACTTCATTCCATATCTTCGGAAGGAGATATCCACCTTCCTTTCTCCGAGATTTCCAACCGGAGATTTAATGACAGCTTTTAGACCGGGTAGAGTGCATCGGAATTGAAAAGCGCTAAGAACACCGCGTTTCTTTCGGTTTCACTTATAGTAACAATATAATAATGATTTTGAAACTACCAAGTAAGACAGGAGTAAAAGAACTCCAGAAATGAATAAGGAGTGCTATAACTTTTCGAAATGATTGCTTCAACAAAGGAACCATCCATTTCTCAGCGTGTATGAGTACCATCGACAAGGTTTTTTAAACCACGAAAGAGAAGATGAGAGAAAAGAAAAGATGAGAGAAAAGAAAAGAAAAAAAATACATCTCGATCTGTGCTGAAGTTTCTCATATACAGCTAAAAGTACGAAGCGAATACGACGAAGAAAGTTAAGAGGTCTATGGAGACATCGATTCATCGGCAAATGAATTGAATCAAGTTAATCAATGAAATAGATGCGGTACTTAAAATATCATCTACCTGTATTGACTCTCCATTATTCGATTGTCTTACTCAGTTTCCAGATAGATTCAATTCTCTATAAATGTAGGTATAAGGTTAGACGTGCAGCTATTTTTCCCTGTTTCTTCTCCTGCTACTTTCCACCTATACCCTAACGTATACCTAACGTTATCCCGCTTTCTACCCCTGCCGGTTCTACGGCATATCTCGCTTGTCTATTAGATTAGGTTCCCCACATCTCTCTTTCTCTCTATCTCTATGGTTTTTTTTTCTCCTGTACTCTACGACCAACCTACAAAACACATACCTACTCGTTTAACGCAGTAAAGCTCATGGCCAAGCCCAGCCAAACCTAAGCCCTAAACTATACGAGTATATCGACTTGGCTGGGTTTACTCCGTAGGCAGTTCTCGTAGGAAGCACCAATCAAAGTAACGACAAGATACGTTCCTGCCACGTGGTTATACGTGATCCCACTAAATTTTTTGACATCAAATTGCTGCGAGAATGTACAGCAAAATTTTTCGAACGAGATGGTCGGGGTACTGTTTTTGGTTTTTTACTTCCTATTTCATTTTTCTTTTCTATTACAATTTTTTAGCCTATTTAGACGTCGTACCTTTCTACCCCTATTACACCTCCTATTGCACAATCACCTTTTACAATTGTCGAACTACAATGCCGAATTGACAGCGGGCCAAAGTGCTACTCTGAATACGCAATAATCTTCTATACACCTATGTGAATAGAAATATATAGTATATAGCTGATGTGGAATAGTGGCATATGTAAAGTGTGTTCTGATAAAATAAAATTACCTGCACATAGCCGAATATCTCTTTTAACGGAGAATTCAATGTGAAATTCGGAGAAGGACGTACGAGAGAGAATAGGCAACGAAGATTGATCAGCCGATACGAGTAATAGCTGATAGATTAAGTTCCGTTTTTATTTGCTAAAAGCCTATTTCTGTTTTACCCCGAAATCTGTTTTGAAAATTTGAAAAATCTCACTCTGATAAAGCAAATTTTTTTTTTTTTGGTGTTTTTTTTTTCGTTAGAATGCCTGCCAAATTAATGGCACACAGACTTTTACGTATCAAACTTCGATTTTCAATAGCAACAAATATGCTTTTCGACGGAACATCCTTTAAAAAAAAATTGGAATAATATAGCCTCCATCCCTCGAGCCAGCTTTGATAGTCCCACGCAGGATACTTCATATAAAAATACTATCTCTGTATGTGACGGTTATTATATGTCTGCCTTCTTAGCCGATAGCGATTTCGTTAAAACGAGGTTATTGTGTGTGTTTAGATCATACAGTTAGGTTCGTAATGCTCGATTTTTTATACTTTTTGAAAAATCTACGCAGACTGGCATATGGAACCTCGGCTTCTGACGTATTAGAATATTCCGTTGCGGATGGAATCTCAAGCAGTGACTCGAGCCAGCAATTTTTCACGTATGCAAATACCTACATAACGGCGATACACCTGGTTACTTCTTCACTTTGGTCACGTCTTCTGGACAGAAAGAGAGAGAAAAGAGAGAGAGATAGAGATAAAAAGGCAAGGTACCGGCCGCATCGCGTCAGGACGTCGCGACGCTCGAGAACATCACCCCGTCAGCCGAGCTGGTGCCAGATATCGTTCAATATTCAGTGAGCACGTTTTCCATTGGTACTCTTTTCTCGTATACCTGTACACCGATTCTGTTACGTATTGCCCGTAGAGGTTTACCTGAGCATCCGCTTCATAAACTATTAACTATGTATGTATGTACATTGTACATACCCACCCTATATCTTGTGGTGTTCAATATTTTTAATTTTTAATATAGATATATATAATTTTTTTGTTATCCCTCTTTTTCGAATGAGATCATTCCGATTGCAGATCAGTAGCTACTCGTGTTTCGGTGTAATAAACTTCCTGTTGAATTTCTTGACCGTGTCAAATTTCATCCAATTACTTTTCGAATCGATTTTCTGGGCTAACCGATGAAATTTCTCAGAAATATGGGAATAAACGGATTGGTTTTGTCGGAAGAATTACGCTGGTTATACCCGGCCCAGAATTTTTGACAAATTCAAAATCGTAAGCGTGATTTCAAAATGAATAAATTGACTCGGCTTGATTGATAAGACCTTCTCTTCTTAAGTAATTTAATTTCATTAAAGATTTTTATTTGAGGCGTTTTCAGCCATCCGAAATTATCTTTTTTTGGGGCGAAATTCTTCATCCGTGACCAGCTACACAGCCGGTGGTATAGGTTGTCTAAAAAAAAGCAAAAATAAAAAATAAACTATCAATTCAGTTGGCAACGTCGTGTCCAGCAGAACAGCTTGAAACCTTGCCTTATTATGGACATAGTAAAAAATTGCCTTGGTAATAAAATAAATTAGCATAAAAGTTCGGAGCGTGGAACGCGGAGTATCAAATAACATGCAAAGTCGTGAGTTCGTTTTTTCATTTTCATTTTCCATTTTCATTTTTTGTCTCTCTTTGTGGAAGAGAAAAGGATCAGAAGAACACCGTGAGCTTGCAAAAAAACGTATTTCCAGTTCAACAGTGATCAGTCGAATTTTAAGAGGATCGAAATTAATGGCCTCAAATGAATTCCTTGTAATACATTTATCAAAAGCAATTTCGGGCCGAAGATGAACTGAGGGGAATTTCATTCGTTGAACACTAAGTGTTAATTGTCATACTAATTATATACAGTTAATATCCTTAAAGATCGAGGCAAAGAATCTGAGGCTTCATTTAATTTAATTACAAATTCATTTCGACACTTGGCGTGTTTCAAGACCCTGCTAAAGGACCTGTTAAGCCGTATCAAAAGGAGTGGAAAAGGATGAACTTTGTTGCAAAGTATTTCTGAAATAATACCTAATAATTACGAAGGAATTTGATGCCGAGCTACTCCTATTCACGTTGACAAATAAGAAAATTCGCGAATAGAAGGGTCGTGCAAAAATCATTGTCCTCAAATATCTGGAAAAATTGTATACCTTGAAAAAGCTACGGTTTCTTCAAAACGAGCAAAGGAATTGCGTCCATGTCTGACCTACAGTGCGAAAATAAATCTATACAAGTCTTGGAAAAAAAGAGAACCGGTAATTTCCAGGCGTTAGGAAACCCAGAAACCCCACATCCCCTGGCTCCCTGGTCGCATGGAAATTGCGCTTTAGTTATTCAGCAGGTCGCGGAACGGACGGTTGGTTTGGCCAACCACACGATTGCAACTGCGAACACAAGTAAACGAATTACAGAGGGTTACTACCACCGAGCTCAAGTTTACCCTAAGGGTGTGGTCCACGTCTGTCAGTTGGCGGTGGGTTCTCGGTAGCGTCTACAAGAGCGGAGACATTTTCGACGTTACCGTTACACGTCTCCTTAACTATCGTGTAACTTTTAGCGGTGCCATATAACCGCAAATAAATTTGGGACTTGCCGTTCTAATACGAAATGGGAAATTTCATTCATCGAAGTTGGAAGACATCTTTGCCCAGAAGTCGAGGAATTAAAATTTTATGCAATCTAAAACAGAATAATTTTTTTTTTCTTTGCCTACAAAACTAGGCAGGGGAGAATTTCACCAGAAACAAATACAAAACTAACCCTCACCTGGACCGAAACCTACCTTAAATTGAATTTCATACTGCCTGTGGGAGGAGGCAATAATTCTGTAATGACTTTGGCTGAAATTCAAAGTGAGTGCGAAAATGAGTTTAAAACTGAAATATTTCGGCCTTGAATCATATTTTTTTTTGTATCTTCCTTGGCAGCCGATTTATCAATCCATCTTCCGAAAGAATTCGAATAATAGGGGAGCCTCGCGAGGCTCAACCTAGCCTTCGTCATCGTCTACCGCAGGTCTTAATCTTCTTCGTCGCTTATCGATTGACACAGTCATCGGCACTCGGCTTAACCCAAACTTGGAAGACTAAATCCCGGTTTCGAGAATTCTGAACCATTCGAATTCACGATTGATAGTAGACAATGTGCGTTCCATATAACATCTCGGGGAAAGCCGATTCGCCAATTAAATGCAGAACTGGAGCTAATTATATTGAGAAGAAAAGTTTAATCGTTGAATTTTGTCTAAAAATCAGAAGAACTCGATCTCTGCTCGAGGCGTTTCGAACCTTGATATTTCCTCTTCAAAATTCTTTATCACGTTTTGCAATATCTCAATATCACCAATCTATATTCGACATCGAAGAGCATCCAGTTTTTTTTTTTCTCACGACGGTATATACTCTCAAATTTGAATAAGTTAAGCCCACGGAGGTATAAAGGGTAGGGTTACAACAGCTGTACCGACGTTCACCCATGTTTCTGCAATTATTTTTTAAATACCTACATTTTACCGCAGGGATAAAAAAAAAAAAGTTGCAAACTGTTTCTGCGAAGGG
This sequence comes from Macrophya alboannulata, assembly GCA_949628255.1. Classification (NCBI taxonomy): domain Eukaryota; kingdom Metazoa; phylum Arthropoda; class Insecta; order Hymenoptera; family Tenthredinidae; genus Macrophya; species Macrophya alboannulata. Next base: position 12,991,531 of record OX451207.1, on the reverse strand, counting down.
GTCAGAAGCGTTTCTCGTATCTTCTCTATACTACCTATACACACGAGTACGTACACATACCTACGTCGGTAAAATCTTGACGTTGGATGGAGAAAAAATTCGAATTGAACCATCAGAAGTAAAAAAGTTACAACCGCACTTTTAAACGTAGCGCTTGCGGATCTTTGCGGATTTTTCTTAACGAGCTCTAAATCCTCCAGGATGTGGTTGTATCGCGATTTCAAGTATAAGGACTCTTTTTTATTTTTGAGTGCCTCGCGTTTTTCTTGGCATCTTAACGAAATCCATTTTTTTTTTCTGTATATAAAAGAAAAGATGTGAAAAGCGAATGTTTACGATTTGTAAAAGAACAGAAGAAAATCGCTTCGCAGAGCTTACTGAAAGGATTATAACATGTCTGCCGCGTATACGTATAGGCCTTGTATATCAGATTTTCTCGGTCCTTAGATAGTCCAGCATTATTAACAGTCTGATAAATACGGCCTATTGTACTTTTACTTACGAAGTATGAATGTCCTTCTAATAAGATAAGCTTCTGAAATATTTTCTCAAAGGGCGAATTTTATAAAGAGCATTAGACTTTATTATATGATATTATCCACCCCGGAGCCCGTAGTAGCTACAAGGATATTCCTCTTCTTTTGAGCCTCGTAAAATTGGTTGGAAAAATTTGATTCTTTAAATAAATTTTTACTCCCAGTCATTCTTCATTTCATCAGCATCTCTTTTCGCTATTCTCTTTCGGCACTGCATATATACGAAATTTACAAGGGAAACCTCGCGACCTGAAATTCTCTGTAAAGATTTCAAAGCTGTATAGAAATAGACCATAATTATCTAATTTACAGAATGGTCTATTGTTAGTGAATGAATTAAATGCTTAACAGGTACGCCCTTGCGTAAAGCGAAGTTTAATGATCCTCTAAGAGGAGAATACCCATTCTTGGCTGTAAATTATAAAATTACAGCATGCAGCTAGTATAATCGTACTGAATCTTTATAGTTTCTTTAAAAATTGTTCTCGGTCGTAATCGCGGTTTGTACGCCGACTATTTTCACGTATTTGAATTTTCCGGCCTACCGATAAGTTACCAAATGTTTAAATCCACCCAAAGTTATCGCATAGTCTGGACTTTAGCCAAGTAAAATTGGACAGCATCGTTTTTATATTTATTGGCTGATATACAGCCGTCCCCCCATTTTTTATTTTTTTTTGATTATAAAAATCGTGGAGCATTATATGAAACAGCTGAACGGCCCGTTGTCGTCGAACCGGCAAAGCCCGACCAAATAACAAAATAAGCCCCTTGAAACGGTTTCGCGTGAAGAGAGATTTGATAAAGAATTCTGGTCCTCTGCTGGGGGGATCATCTACCCTCAGGTAGAAGTAGCCGTAAGGACTTTAGCCGCGATCTGCAGAACAGGCAGACATTTCATCCCTTTAACCAGACAGCCTCAAAAACTGGACTTTATTTCGATTGGTCGGCGTGACCAGAACTGTGTGATAGGTCTGTACAAAAACTGGGACTATATGGATAAGAAGAACAGACCGACGCATCTGCAGTTCTTGATAAAAGTTCCGGCGCACCCCTTAAAAAGCGTTTTACAAGCCCCGAGCCGTAATATACGCTATGCTAAGGTCGTATAAAAGCACGGGCATAAACAGGGGCGCGTATAAATGCTTGTTCGCTAGACCTCGTAACGTTACTGTCATTTCGCGAACTTCGTGAATTGCAGATACCCGGGCCCCGGCTGCATATTGCGATACGCTGTTGAGATATTCTTTTGAAATGCACGAGGGCTCGTAAAGTATGATATTGCAATGTGCGAACGATACAGGGCAATATTTTGCACATAGAGAATGCAATTATTCACAGTCGACGGTGGAACTGAATTCATATAACTGTTACCATGCACCCAGGTCATTAATATCCGCGTAAGTCCTAACTTGGCGCAGAGTTCCTTTCATTACATCTATTCGAAATAAATTGAGAACTTTTTCAATCAACCGAGTTGTAAATTGATTGAAAATTATAACCACCACGTTTAGCTACTAAGAAATGATTATCGATTGCAAATTGATGTGAGGAATGTGAAAAAATTAAAGCAGCATATTTTATGATCGTTGTTACTTGTTTGTTTCAGGTTGTTAGAGCAGCGAGTCCCGTTCTCTTGCGAGTCATAGCCTTGGGTGCTTTTTTTATATACTGTACGGTGAGTAAAATTTGTTATATCGAAGCTGGCTAGAGATAATCTGAATCTGGGAAGCGAGTGACGGTATCCTGAGGGAAGAAGGGGGGAAAACTCACGTCGTTTAAGCCTTGTACCCTTTTCACCGTCAAAGTTTCAAACTTTTTAACTTCCTTGTGGGTCTCTTAAGCATCTCGTAACCGAGGGATGATACTCGACGCTCTCATCTCGGCTTTGAAACCTCAGGGAAACATGCGTTACCCCGTGTTTTTTTTTTCTTTTTTTTTTTAAACTCTAAAGAATAAGCGTCTAACGTTATATGCATTGTTCAAACAGCGATGTGGTTTCGACGTTGTGCAGTTAACTTCTGTGTTTCTCGTTAACGTCGAGTCCCCTTATCCAGTTTCCACGGAATAGGCCTAGTCCACAAAATTGCGGCGTGAAATTTCCTCCCGATTCTTGAGAGGTCAAAAAATACTTTAACTCTGACTGTAACTGTAACTGTAACTGTAACTGTTGCCTTTTCTTCAAGAGCTATGGAGATTAGATTTTCAGATTGAATGGGAAAGTGGATACCGTCTCAACGAGTCCCTGAGCTATTTCTGTATCCTTCATGCCCACATCCTTTGCAACAGTTCCGACATCTACATATACGAGTCTCTTTGAAAGCCATCTGTCTATAGTTTCTCAAGTGAATTAGACGTATAGGTATTTCTGACATGTGTCTATTCACATACTGCATGACTAACGCTGAAAGATCTCGTCTATTCTCTGTTACAGACTATTGTCATGTATCCAAGGCCTAACGTTGTGACTTGTACCGTCAGAGTCTGGCTACGCGAGATCGGATTTTCTCTAACTTACGGTGCTTTGATGCTGAAGACATGGCGGTAAGTGAGCTTTATACGATTTACAAACGAAATAAAAGACACAAGGGTATTTGATTCTGATAGATGATCGTCGAGATTCACGTCGACAAGACAATATAACGGGGACGAAGAACCCATCGCGAACCGATTCATGATGATTTTTCATGGGTACACAAATTCAGAGAATCATAATTAAATCGGTCGCCCCGTCATTACTTGGTCTCCCGTTACAAGCTAGAGAAAAAAGGTCCCACCGTACTTTTGATAAAGTAGATTTACTCCCTGGGTTTAATTCGATCGAAGCCAACGAATAAATAATGACTAACGGGTCTTCGTTTCTCGCAGTCCCCAATTTCGGACTTCGTATATATTGCTGCGGACAGTTGATCATTGCATTATTGGTACCGAAGTCGTCGTAAGTATGGGCTGAGTCATTCATCGTTATATCATCCCTTCCGGAATTGCATTTGCTCGTATAAAGCAGGAGTATCGAGTGCCCGTTCACGATCGGAGTAAAGTAGAGCGTCGAGAATGAAATGGGACCCAATTTTTTTTCTTTTTTCTTTTTTCTTTCTTAAAGACCAAACGGTTCAAAGGAATACGTGAGTCGAAGCCAATTTAATTCGGAAATGGTATGGGAATATCTCTCCGAGTAACGGCATTATTGACACAGGGAAGCCGGGGCAGATTGATGTTTATCTTTTTATCTGCATCGCCAGCTGTTTCACTATACCTAATTATCAGAACGACATGTGGGAATCCTATCGATTATCTATCATTCACGACAAATAGATCCCGTCTTCCCTGCAGCACCGAAGATTTTCGGCAAATTCTATATATTCCTGGTTCGGAAGTAAGAGAAGGAAACGTCGATTTACGTCAAATCAACGATACCCGGGGATTTCGTGGCTTCGAAATTCTCTATGAGGAGCAAAGAGAATGGATAACGACGTGCGAATCGCGAGATCAATTGGAATCGAGCTAAGATCCGTTAAAACTTAAAAACTACCCTCGTAACGAATTCGATCGTTATCGTCAACTTGTCAGGATAGCTATAGCCGGTTTACTTCGGTTCAAACTTTACCCACGATTAACGGGTTACCATACATTTCTGAAATAATGAAAAATATTATCACAAGATGGTTAATCTTATGGCTTTGTCCGTATGCAATTTATCGCAGATACATATAAAATCTGGTATGAAATCTCGTGTCCAATCAGTCCTTTGATAGGATAATGTGTAAAATGTAAATTGCCTTTCCGAGAGTTGATGGACCTTGGAATTATCCCCGACGGCTTGCGGGTTTCGCTTGACACTTCAGACGTTGCTGAGGGGGTTTTAGGGTTGCGATAAAGTAGCGAGTAACACTCTCGCCGCGGCTACGGGTCGTTCGCTAGTATACACAGAATTCAAATTTGTTGCGACCGTCGTTGGACAATATCCTTATTGTAATGGAACGACCATTCGGAGTCTTGTATACGATTTGTTATGGTCATATTTATGTCACGACTATACTCCGGTATACAGGGTGTCCCAGAACTAAATGTCCAAAATGAAAGGTGTCCTAGAGGAGATCGAACTGAGTAAATTCGCCCGAAGAACATGGGGTCTGCGAAGTCGCGTTCGCGAGATATCGCAAGTTGAAAAAAAGTATCGCTTTGCGCCGCCGCGACGCGGCGCAAAGCGATACTTTTTTTCAACTTGCGATATCTCGCGAACGCGACTTCGCAGACCCCATGTTCTTCGGGCGAATTTACTCAGTTCGATCTCCTCTAGGACACCTTTCATTTTGGACATTTAGTTCTGGGACACCCTGTATATGATTCCGGATATTCTGTAGCTGCGAAGTATCGTCGAAAATCTTTTTTTATATCCCACCCAAATTCACCCCGCGGTTAAATTCAAATAACAAATTATTATTATTATTCATTATTCCCTTGTTCTTTTCGACCGTTTACCGAATCGACACCATCCAATTTTCTCCGAATATCTAGGGAATATTGCAGGTCAAATACGCTTAGCACGTCCTGCTCGCAAAGTGGTCGGTGGGGAGGGGGTTTGGATTCGAACTTTTGTAAACCAGATCAGAATGTTAAAACAAAATCCATAAAATATTCATTTGAGAAAGAGAATTTACCGGTACAAGATACATATATGCACAGGTTTGAAAAAAAATTATTTACACCATTTTTGTGCAAAGGATAAAGTTCCCCGTTATATATACTTGGATACGATGATATATAGGTGCGTTGGGTAACATCATAATTCTCTGCATTGAATTTAAAGTACACGATTTGGATGAGGTAATACTTTTAAATCATCGGTAATGGCCAAAAAGTATAACTTTAAATCGTACTTTGGTTTGATTTATAATACAAGAATGTCGCCCTCTTACGTATACGTATGTATCTTTAACAAGTACGGTTAAATCTGTAATTTTCCATTTTTCTCTTAATTCATCATAATCTGTGTAATCATTTTTTTTTTTTTCATTTTCGACTAAAATCTCGTTGTCCCTACACTGCAGCTAAACCACAAGCGATTAATTTCATGGGTAAACACTCGTACAGTAAGAGTTTTCCGTGAATAATGAACCACTTCATTATTCACCCCAAATTCTAGTCGACACGTCCTGCAGAGGGCGATATTCTTGAGTGATTATGTTTGTGCTAAATTCATGATAAACAATAATGTGCGTGATATTTTTATACGAGAGAAGGTATAGCTTCGGTTATTTTTCGGTTAGTTAAAGGTTAAATTTATTTTTCGTACAATTTTTTCTTTTTTTGAATTAAACATAAGACTGCTGTGTTGGCTTCGTCCAATTACTGCAAACGAATCAGCTTCGTTTAAATTTTACAGTTTTTCACTCGAGTAGAATTGTTAGCGTATTATAAAGAAAGAGTTCTCTATTTCGGTTGTTTAAAATAAATTATTATACATGTAGAAGGTGAAAGATATTGTCTTTTGCCGGAAATCGTGTTACCATATAGAAATTAAATGTCAACGGGTGAAAATAACGAAACAGAAGAACGAAATAATCTCCTCTTTGGACATAATTCTTGATCACAGTTGATGAAAAAAAAAAAGGAATCACTTTATCTCCCTTCCACACCACGCCACACATCGAACGGCTACTGGCCAGAAAATCAAGGAACAAATCACCTCACAGGCGATATTTTTCCTCTACATCGATTCCAAACGATATAGTAAAGGTTCAAAAGTAATGTCCGGTTAAAGTAAACGACGGGGTCAAGAAAGGAAAAGAATAGAAAAATAAAAAATGTAGAAAAAACTTTAAAATGATGCCCATTTTTTCAGGGATCCTATATCATCCCCCATCATATGGCTAAGTCGAGTTGGTATTCCAGAGTCATTAAACTTTTCATATAAACTTATCTATCAGACTGGAAAAAACAGCACGATCATAAATACCAGACGATTTTTATATTACAAAGCGTATTATTCCCAGCTTTTTGCAACTGTTTTTTTTTTTTTTTTTTTGCAACAGATGCATTATAGCGTAATGGCGAACGTTGAAAGTTTCGTACAGCCAGAGTTCTGTGGAAAAAATAGTTAAAGCGACGCAAATCACGGAGCTTAAGGATTAAAAACTACCGTAGTTGTACAGTAATCGCAAAAATGGGTAGAAATTTGATGGGGAAACTTTTCAAACGATAGATATGATTAGAAAAAATATTCTAAGGTTAATTGATTATAAGCGATCATACAAATTCGAGATATCTCTAATTGGTTATTAGTAACCAGCCGGTTTCAATCGAGACTAATGGTATTGTTCGATATGAAATCGAGTTTCTCCTGCAGACAGATCGACAACTGATGTCCTCAGACGCACAAATATAGCGAAGTGTTTGTTTAGGGCTATATGCAGGGGGATCTGATTAATTGAGGATTCTAAGTTGAGACGTAATTAATCCGGTTATAATTCGTCGAAGCTTTACAGAGCGGCAAGGGTGGGCCAACGGAGTTTCTACCCTCCTTCAACGGTCACGAGTTTCGGAAAGTTTTTCCCTTGCTAAACGCCATGAAGTCTCTAAAACGCAGATATTGATTTGCATTAATGTACGATTTCATTTCAGTATATTAGATACTCACATCTAAGTTTTCTCATATGAGAATTTCACCATCCGTGAATATGTTATGCATCTACTTGTTATAATTTTGTGCTTTTATATCCCTCTGCCTAATATTCCGTCTACAGATTTGAAAATACTGAATTTTTTTTCTCATCGGTGTGTGGTCCGTACATTTCGATCAATGAATTTTGTACCCTTCTCTTTGCGGAACCAAGAATTGTGGCTCATTTCAAATAACCGTTTATTTATTGCAGAATATCAGTGATTTTTCGCGTACGATCAGCTAAAGCGGTCAAAATAACCGACATGAATTTACTCAAACGATTGGGAATTATCGTGGCGATCTTCAGCGTGTTTCTCATGATTCGTACCCTCGTCGCACCACCCGTTGTTATCGTGGGTCGTACAGCTGATGATCTCAAAGCTTACCTCTGCAGGACTGACTGGTGGGATCACAGTTTTACAGCTCGTAAGTAACTTTGAGACCTAATTTCTAATTATTTGTGTGATTTTCAGTATTTTTTTTTTTTTTTTTTTCAAATTTTTTTATCTTTAAAACAATCGGGGAAATCTATGCTAGCCAATTATCTCGCGAGATAATCAGGGAATGTTTTTAAAGTTGAATATAACTTTCGATGGAATTGATACAACGATGGAAAATTCAAGTTGAATGTCCCGCAGGAATGACATAAAAAAAAAATAAAACCCGTCTAGAGAGGAGTGAACAAAAGATTTTCTCAGATTGACGACGACTTAAACTAATACGCGTTTCCAAACGAGTATAATCATTGTCATCCTTCGGTGTGATTTGCATTAAATTTCCTTAGCACCAGGGTTTTTTTTTTTTTTTTTTTAGACCGAAGTTGGAAAGAAAATTTGCGGAGGGTAGCAGTGTCGAGTTTCGTCGCAGCGTTCGGTAATTGCTGAGCCCTAGTGTGGATTCGGTAAAATTAGAGGCGAGCTTACGCTTTAAATTAGAAAAATTTTTCTACTTCATGAGTAATAGACTTTATACCTTATTAGCAGAAGTACGTGTTTCAATTATTTGAGAAAATGATTGAATCTGAAATTTTACATAGCCGTAACAATTCTGATCGCACTCGAGCTTTCAGCTTCTTGTTATATACTTATACATACAATACATGTATGCATTGATGCAAATATCCGTAAGAAGCTTTTACCTCTCCTCGCGAGCGAGTTTACTCGAAACTTTTTTTTATTATTTTTTGTTTTTTCCATGATAAATCTCGCTCTGGTAATATCCGGCAGGATTTCATCATAAAATATATCAACTTAAAAAATACCAGGCTTATGGTTCATTATTATTTTCTACTGGCATACTCCGTTGCATAAGCCTTCTGCGTATACGGACGGTAGCTTCAGGCTCGAGAGTAATATCTCCTGTTACCACAAAATTACGTATCTTGTTTAACGTGGCGTGAAATGTCTGCAGCGCGCTAGAACAACTGCTTTCATCAGACAGGGTCTAATTCGAGAGGTTTGTTTTAGTCTCGACAAGCCTAGGAGTGCCTAGCGCATAAATCGTCATGAAAAAGAAATTCTCACACTAGAATTTCGAAAGAGCCGATCTATTTTGAAGGATTTTTGAAAATACCTGCAGAGAGAACAATTTTCACGACTCGACCACTTTCATACCTATATATATGTTTTATATTTTAAATTTTGTAGAGTTAAAAGCGTGAGTAGATCACCGGCCCGTTATAATTCACGGTGAAATGTCTGTCAACGGATTAATTGCGCCATTCGCAAAAATTCGATTACGATTTTTCCACATCTAGGTGTATACCTATAGCGGGGGCTGATGTTACCGGGGCTGTCGCCAAAGTTGGTGAATTCGATAAAGGACTTTGACGACCGAGGCGAACGCGCGGGCGCGTGAAACATTTGTTCGTGTATATATCAACGTTTTTACAACTTTCTACTTTAGCCAAATTTCAAATAATATTACAATAGAGAATTCAGAGGCGTATATAGGTATACGCGGGCACGCAAAGTAGAGCTGTGTTACAAAATTATGTAATTCGGTTTCGCTCGAGTATTACGAAAGGCATCTGTTCGTCCAAAATCTGGCATTGTTTGCAATTTGTTAATTCATCCGATCGAGGAGACTCCGTGATTCGGATGCTGCTGCTCTTATCCAGGATATTTAAATAAATTTAAAACCATTGAAAAGGGAATTAGATAGAGAACGGAACGCGAATTAAAATTCACTGTACAGAACAAAATTTGCGTTGATCCCGAAGAATAAAGAACGAAGCGATTCAGCGAAGCGGATATTTCAACAAAAAATACTACAATGCACAAAATACAAAGATATGTAGACATAAATCGAGAGATTTGTCCACGACTTAAGCCGATTTCTCATAATTTTTCATTTTATCTTACCGATTTTTGGAGTGTAACTAATTTTTTCCGCGATTTCTTTCAAGAAATGAAAGCTGCAAAATCTGCGTATAATAATTAACCGAATTCCGCGTGAATTCGAATTTTTTAAATGATATCGTACCGGGGGAAATGGAGATTAAAAAATAAAGCAATTCTTCGTCACCGTCACTGTCACCGAGCCGGAAACTGGGCCGCGCGTCTATTTTAATTGCAGATTAATTTTTCCATAAATTATCGTAGAAATTTCCTGCCCGTTACCTCGCGATTCGCGATTTTCACGCCCAGGTATATATTTCGATTTTCCAGTCGGTATGAGCCGCCAGAAAAGAGCAAAGTGATTCCCGATGTTTCACGTTAGTGCAGTGAAAAATCAGTATGAAAGAAAAGAAGAGGGAGAAAAAAAAGGAGACGATAAATCAGCGAAAAATTGAGGGGAAAAAAAAGTTTTCCCAAAGTTTCCCCAGCGAATTAATATCTACCCCCTACGCACACGGGGTAAACTTTTTCCCCTGCCCAATCAGCCGCCAAAGGAGTTTCGTGATTAAGCTTTTCATTCGTTAATACGCGTCAGCGCTGACTGTATCCTTTCTGCTCCTTCTCCCGAAGTATTTTGTAAATAAAACAGAGAAAAAAATCGAATCAAAAAAGAAAAAAAAAAACCTGCCAATTATTCAAACAGATGCAAAAACTTTGAGAGTTGTAACTTTCGAGTTGTTAGTTGGAAAGAAACAAACCGTGACTACTGAATTAAATCCCAATAGTGAAGCCGGCGATTGGTACGGCGAAAAACTTTTCGTCAAATTTCTCTAACTTTTCGTCAAAGTCTGGCGTCGAGCGTCGTCGTCGAGTCTTTTGTGCTTAAAACGGAAGAAGAAGAAGAATCAAGAAAAATTAAAACTTGAGTAAACTTTTTTTCTCGGCCTATATATGGCGGAGTAATGAAAATTCCAAACTTCGCAAGCCATCTGCAGACAGATGTAGGTACACGAATCATGCGAAACAGCTGTATAGGTAAAGTAAAGCCCGGGGAGAGTGTACAATTGGTATACAAAGAAGATTTACAAAAAAAATTTCTCCGATCACTCAGATTTAGAAGAAAAGTATTATAATTTTACCAGCACATTTCTATACGTATAACACAGCGTATTTCCCTGTGAAACTTTTGTTAAAAGTTATTAATAATATTGGGAATACAAAAATGATGTTTCAAACGGCTCAGAAGCAATGAAGATTAAAAAAATTGATTTTCTCTCCTCTTCTCATCTTTTTTATATTTATTTTTAAATTCACACAAAATTTTCCGTTGAATGAGGTTCAATTTGTTTTAATTTACTCTATAGGCATATTAAAACGAAGCGAGAGAGAGAGAAAAATGAATGAAAAATAAAAGAAAAAAAAAAAAATGTTAATAAAATTTCATTTACAAAAAATGTCAACGGAGCGTTTAATTACTCGGGAACGAAAAGCAATTTAAAACGTCTGTTACATTTTTCATAATCATACACCCTCTGCAGTAATATGGCCGTAGGTAGGTACGTACGTACCTACAAAACATTTTCTTCAATCTTTTATACTGAGAAAATGTTTTTTTTTTGTTTTTTTTTACCCAGGTAGGTACGAATTTCAGTCGATTAAGACAAATCATTTTCAAGCAATACGATGCCAGACGCGTTTCGATCATCGAAAATAATTTTCAGCTACTTTTAATCAAGTCAGCGAACAGAACATTGAAATTGAAGAACCTATTTACCTTCTGTATAAAGAGACTGGTGTTGCGTGATTCAATTTGTTCATCTCCTAGTCTCAGATAATGATGTAGTTACTGTGCAGATGAAAGCTGGTTTTTATCCGCTTAATTATCTTTACGTTTATAGAGAATGAATATGCATGCTGCCTCTTCTCGCAATCTATTGTACAAAATTATTTTCAGTGAAAAGAATTGAAGAACTTTAGATTGAGAACGAGAAAAACTAATTGTTTATTAGTTCTTTTTTTTTAATGGCTCACATTTTCTTCAGATTCATGAAGTCTTCATTCGTCCATTGAAGAACGAAACTGATGAATTTTCACTTTGATATAGTCTCGCTACCGACGAAAATCGGTCGTTATAACTTTTTGGGTAATAATAACAAGCAGCTATTTGAGTTTGGTGAACATTGAACAGTGCCAAAGGACGGAAAACTCTTATAACGTCGTGGCGGTAATCGTGGAAGTTGATTTAATTCAATTAGCGATTGATAAGAATCAGGTAGGCGTATAGTATCTAGCTACATGATCATCAACCGTGCGATGCCCTTCATTCTTTAAGGTAAAACGGGAGCTGAGAGAATTAAAATGTTCCAAAGTTGTATTCAATTTATTGGAATAAAGGCCCCGAGACTTCACTAATCGAATATTTTTAATAGCTTTTTCCCACGGTTAAATTCCACTTTTTAAACGCTCTTTTTTGCTGATGTAACTCTTTTTGCATCGGGCTGAACGAGCGATGGCGAAAAAAAAAAAATTTCAAAAATGTTGGAAAATAAATGAAGTATACCGTGTCAAGTTATACATTCTATGATGACACTGCGTATATTCTATACGTAATCGCTAGTTGTTGTATTATAATTGTTTCAAGGATTTATGGGATCTTCCAGCCGCTGTTAAATTACTATATCGATATTATACGTATAAGCTTGTATTGATTTATCGACGCAGATTCTTAAGCCTTAATTGCAATTGAGCAAGTTCTCCTAAAACTGACGTGTAGCTAAATTATCTTTGGCTTCTAGGGTATCGACCACAGAATTGGTTAGGGTTAACTCAGGGTTTGGGTCGCCTAAAGTTGCGTTAGTTCGTCCGCGAGCCACAGGGGTGAATATTTGTTTGAAGTGCAAGTCGCGAAAGCGCTTATGACGAATATGAGCTGAGTTTTTTTCAAAATTGGGGTGTCAAAATATTATAATAACTACGTAATAACAACCATGGCCGGATTTAATTTGGTTTATTTCCACTCGAGAAGTTCGTTCAACTTGTATAATAAAAAGAACTGCTACGAACGAAGGTGAGGGTTGTTAGTGTTGATGTTTGTTGGTCGGTGGCTGTTGGTCCGTGAATTCAGCTTCCGATTCACGCGACAGAAGGCGGAGACAGTTTAATTTTCCATCTTTGAAAAATGTTTAATAAGAAACCTGATTATTTTGTGCTTTCAAGAGACGGAGTGAGGCCGAAGTAGGTAAAGTGAGATATTCAAAGGGAGCAAAAGGACGGAGAAATGCAAATCTCAGCTTCTTGAGTTGGCTTCTCAAGTGTTGCTAAAAATGTGCTACTCCCCCGTTGAATTTCACAATTTTTATTTATTCAAAAACAACGTATTTTCGCCCTTTTTGGCACATTCGTTAATTCTCTCTTACATAGCATAAAGGCAAGCGCGTTTCAATATTCGTTGGCAATACTCTGCGAAAGAAAGGCAGGACCCAGTTCTGGGGTGAGATACTCAAAGTTGCTGAGCCGGCGGATAATTGGCAACGTGCACAATCAGTCCTGTCGTATATACGCAGGAGAGATCTGTATTAATTTTCCTAAAAATGTAAAATAACGTTAAAAAGCACCCGGAGTGTAAAAAATTCGCGATGGAGGCATCACACGAAAAATATTCACGGTTACGATGAAATAATATGCGAAAAGAGGTGTTTCGTTATTATTTTAATAAAATAATTAATTAAACTGTTGAACCCGGTTGATAAGGAACTTTCAGTCTTTCTTCCTCTTCCTCCAGGTATAAGAAAGTTTTTATAATTTTATAATTTTTTTTTTCATACAACCCGCTTGGTAAATAAATAAGTTGTGGCTAAAGTAGCAGACTTTTACTCAAACCCATATTCCCAGCTCGCTTAACCAAAGTTTTCAACAGTGTACCCGGTATTCTTCTTCCTCTGTCGTCTTCTCTCACCCGCTTCGGAGGTAAAATAAATGGACCCTACTACTACATGTCAAGTGCTGTACACACACCCGAGGGTGCGCATTTCGTTGTTGTGATTATTTTATATTTTAACAACGCTTTTTTTGCTTCTTTCTCCGGGCAATGTTACCGTTTTATTATCAATGTCGTACTCATTATGATCCCCGGGTTCTTTTTCTTTCGGAATAAAGCCAGTTGACGAAATATTCATGGAACATTAATGACTTTAAAAGGTACACTCGATCCAAAGACAAATATAAAACGGTGAAACTTTGTCTGTACATACGCACGGATGTATGTACCAAGTCAAGAACGAGGACCATCCTCGCATGTATCTATTCACGGGTTGTTTCCGGGGTTTAAGCACCGTCATGCAATTGCAAATAACTGAAATCCGAGGGATTAAAGCTGATGTCAGGAGTTAAACAGGAAGCCCACTAAAGTAGCTAGGAGCTAGAATAGTCTTTTAATCCCGGTGCAGTATAACCAGCGATAGTTTCGTAGAGGGATTAACGAAAATTCGGAGTTTGGTCGGTGCATTTATAGCGGGTATAATAATGTAGAGTTTATAGAAATCCCAAGGGGATTTGAAATATGTAATTAATTCTGTCAGATATCTTGGAAAGATTAACGACCATAGCAACGCCGAGAATAGAATTTCGGATGAAACCATATTTCTGACACTAAATTGGCTCGAAAATTTTACTGCCAATGTGAAAATGTCCGATCTCAGAAACTTTAGATCCGAAAACGTAAATCATTTGACACAACAAACCCACGTCGAATTAACTCTATCCTTTTGTTCTCTTTTTTAGTGGAAGTAATGTTCTTGATCTGGGGAATCAGGCTGTGCATTGTGGTGAGAAAGGCGCCTTCGGAATTCAACGAAAGCCGCTTCATTTCGATGGCGATTTACAATGAATTCCTGCTCTCTGTATTCCTCAACGTATCAATGTGAGTATTATTTATATTTTTTATTATTTATGAAGGACACACTCATAGTCAGTCAAGGAGTACACGAAATGACGTGAACGGTTGGTAATGAGAAACGTAAGTTACAAACTTGGCTCCAAAATACTGAGCAGCATCTCTTTCCACATGAATGTTAACCGCAATACGGATTACTCGGGGTATTCATCAGGCAACAATGAGACAGCGAGTTTAACAAGAGCCGAGATACTAGGATATGATAAGGCGAAGAGACACAGCTAGGCAGATATCAGAAGGGAAAGATAATCTTTGAAAGTGCTTAACTCCGTTCCTAGTCTACCATAAGTTTCATTCAAAAGTCTCAAATCCTCACGTAAGCTCATAAGACATTTGATGCTACATTATAGTATGTATATACCGCAAACTGCATGTTCAAGTATAGCCGAATTGCTTCGGTAAACTCGTCTTATAAGTAGCCAGAGTATTATACAAAGTCTACCGAATTGACGGGATTCGAATCTTGTAGCAGTATGCGAACTTGATTGCGAGCACGTTTTCACTATATTAATTCAAAGTGTCCAGCAATCAGATCTCACATATGAAGCAAATCTGTTGTAGAGATCGAGAATGAAATTTTATTTGAACGTACGTTTCCTCGTCTCTAATATCACCCGCGTCGCTATTTGGGGAGTGAGTTTGTTAGGGTTAATCGATCCGTTGGATAATGGAAAGTGAGATTGATATCTATCCGTGTTTGAGGTATAGGTATATTGTTCAAATATAGTTTGAATTGAAATCTGGACGAATAGCCACAATACCTATACTCGTCAATGCGTTTACGAGAAATTGTCAACTTTATAGGGGTTTAGTGCGGTCGAAAATCGTTTGCCAAGGATCCCCTGTAGGGCACATGTGTGTGTATACAGCGTTTTCGAAGTGACGGCTAGCAGACCCGTTTCATGGTCCGAAGCCGAAATCGCGTTTATTGCTTTCCGCATAGCGGGACACTTAGCGAATTGGTCCAGCCCGTTCGTGTCCGGCCATTAGGGGCTGCCTGCAGGGCGGAAATCGAAGAAGAGTGTCGCGTCTAGTTCAAGCTGGTACCAGAACCGAAATTCAAATACTGTAGAGATTATTAACGAATGAAAAAAACCGAAAAATTAAAAACAAATGAAAAGGAAAAAAAAACCGTCCTGAAACGCCAAATATTTTTTTTCACAATTTCGATTGAGCTCCAAAGGGTCGCTAACGAGTCGTTGAAAACATGAAATACGTATTTTTATTTCGTTTTATTTTTCACTCTGCACCTCCCCGTTTTTTTTTTCTGATAAAAGGGGTAGCTCGAGGGGCGAGATCCCTCGTGCTTTATTTATCAATTCTGATTTTTGTTTCGGCTGTCTTTCATTTTTACCTGCAATAGGATTAAACGGATGGCACATAATTTATATATATGTATAGTAATAAATTTAACAGCCTCGATATACCGCGGCCACGCCTTTTTCACCCAAGACTGCGAAGCCAGTGATATACAACGTGTTATTTACAACCTAACTCTGAATGTAAAATTCAGAGGGAATATATCAAGAAATTGCCTCTTTGCCTCTTACGCTGGGAAGATACTTTCCAACTCGTTCTCCGCCTCTTCTCCTTTCTCTGTCTTACTCGATTTTTCACCAACCTTAATCCTGTCGAAAATTTTGCAAACGGTTGAGCATTCGCTCGTGAAACCCAAAATTCAACGAAATTCTTTTTAACGTTACAGGTTGTTTCTGCAATCTCCAGCTAATCCGGATCTACTGTATATCATATTCTTCTGTCACACTCAGGTGACCGTCACGCTTCTGTTGTGTTTCATTTTCGGAAGCAAGGTAACGTATATATCTGTACACTGATACGTACATTTAACTTGTTCCTATTGTCTGGTGTGGCTCGTGGAATAAAAGGGTCAGGATGTCACGTGGTACATATACCTACGAACGTATGCACATACATAAATTCCAATTTTAACTCCTTCCGTTTCGGTTATACCCTCGTATTTGTAATTTTAATCACACGTATCAAACTTCCAGCACATTATGCATGAGGGTTTGTGTTTAACTTAACCGGGGCTCAACATGTTGGAGTCTGGGCTAACGCCAGCTGCCCACCCTAACCGGAAATCAACTTTGCTTATACCGTTGAATGGCCTTTCGTAAAAAAAAAATCCGCTGAAATTTTGAGCAAAAAAAGAACGTACAGCTTTCGGAAAAGAAATCCGGAATAATTTTTTGCATACCATGTCTTCAAAGTTCACTTGAAACTGAATTTTTTTTATTTGAAACTTTTTTTTGCATGATCGATAGTTTTCGCGTTATGCCGCGATTTCCCTATACATCGTATCAACTGCTTTAACATATGAACCCCGTTCGAATAAAAATCTAAAAAAATTCAGACATACTCTTATCGACTAACAAAAACATTTCACAAAGTTTGAACCGATTCTGAGGGGGTCAGGGTTTTGCTCCAGTCGATTTCACCTGGAATTTCTCATCTACATACACGTACAGTAGACATATACACATGACCCAGTTGAAATACGATGTTCACGGAGCAACATTCACGAACATTTTTTCACCTTAAATATTTAAACGAGTACATCAAGCCACCACAAACGGGGGTTCCGAAAAAACTGCCGCATTCCACACGTTGATAAAATTAAAGCTTATACTGCGGTAAACTAGACGAAGGTTAACCGATGAAATAATCAATTTGAATTTCGTTCCACCAATTATCTTCGGCCCAATTTATTGACTCGAACGCAAAAAGTTTTATCGAGCTCTTCGGTAAGACAAGAAAAGTTCGTTCCATTGTCCATGTCACATTGACAGGTGAGAAGGATCCTTGACATCAGAGGCCATATATGTTGTCCGACTACAATATCATGTCACTGCACACTTGCATATTTATCATACTGGGACGTATTCCTGCTGAAGAGTTAACAGAATTACTTATAAGCGTGGGTTTAACTCTCCGGGGATCAATTCGTCACTTTCAGCTGACTCTTTGATAATCTGCTTAGGAGAGAGATTCTAACGCCTGAAAGAATGATTGAATGGTTTTTTTGTCGGTACATATAGTATATATTCACCTTATACATGTGTTCACCCGTTCTCTTATGTCCGCAGGCGTACATGGTATTTCGGGGTGGCGATAAGGAAGATTCTGTCGGTAAACTTCCAGGTGCGACAGGAAAGTTTTTAGGAAAATCGTGCCGCACACAAGGGACGAGTAATCAGACGAACTCTATTACCCTGCAGCAGGGAAATTTCACCGAAGAGATTGACGGATTTTCAGTAAGTTAAAAATAAAAAAAATTTTTAATTTATAGTTTTTTGTTTCGTTTTTATTTTCCACCATTTCGTTCTATTTTTTTTTTTTTTTTGTAAAGACTGATGAAAACGTAGCTTCAAATTCTGTTTTTTTTTGTGTCGAACGAAGGAACGCGTACATTTTTTAACTCGACTTGCATTGAAGTACAAAAGTGGATACTGTCCAAGCTGTACCCCCTCAGTCATAAAATTTTAATCTCGGTATTTGAACAACTAATTCTTAATGCTCTCCACCCGCTCGTATTTTAAAGCTAATGTTGAAAGGTTTGACGAGAAAGGTTGTCGTTCATATAGACTTTATCCTCGAAACTAAAGATGAACAAACATAATTAGGAAAGTAAGAAAATACAAGGGGGAGAAAAGCAATTGAAATTAGTTGTCGAAACTTTTACATTTTCGAAGTTGGACTGGGCCCATACCGTCTCATGAAATCTCAAACGTTCGTCTGTATACTCAATCGTAAATCAATGATGATGTAATAAAAATTAACAATTGGCATGAAAAAAAAAAAAAAAAAGAAAAGCAATCATAAGAAATTCAAAGTAATTGTAATAACGTTACTGAGAGTAAACATTTCTTGATTCTTGACTAATTGTAAGCTAGTACATATTTCAACTTGTAACATGACTGTCCAGTTCTATAATCATCTTATAAAATCAGTCGATTGTTTCGTATCAGAAATTTATCGTAAAATTAATCATTTATTTTGGGTAATAGTGAAATAGTGTGGAAATATTATCGATGTAAAGTGGATTGAATAAATTCAACAGCACCGAACTAACGGTGATAACTTTGAAGATTATCTTTGCTTTTTTTGGCTCTGTAGTAAAAGGAGAAATAAAAATAAAAATAAAAAAAAGGGAAAAAAAGGAAAACTTGAGAAGAGTTGATAGATAAACGGCTAAAACGTCACGCATCATTACACCGAAAACCCTATACTGGCATTTTCGTGAATTAACTGCAAAAGTTTGGAAACTTTACTCCGTTTAGAAACTCAATCGAGCGCACAATGTTCGGCCATGCATATATACAAGGAATCTATGGATTCCGACGAACGTGCATAAGAATGACCCTTTTTTCAAAGTATGAAAATTTCATCGATATAGGTTTTTATGTCTAAATTTCGTATCTTGATGCACGTATACGTATACGTGGAGACGAAAAGAAAAAATTCAAAGATAAAAACCATCGACTCTATCAATATTCGCAATGTCTACTTTTAGAATATTCTTTGCAGACGGTAAGACAGAATCAAAAAAAAATCATATATAATGTGTGATAAAATATTTAAAGTTCAATTTTTCTACTACCAATTAAGCTGTAATCAAATTCTATTCGAATAATGAAAAATCTCGAGATATTTAGTCTGTGTATTCATAAATCCGATTTGAATGTCGCATCAGATAGCCGCAGAATTAATAAGATCAAATTAAACTCATGCGATTAGCCCGAAGGTATTGCTCTGTGTTCATATACGTCGTCGTATATGGCGTTGGTTCCATTTTCCTTTGACCTTGTTCCAGGATGAATTTCGCCGGATTTATACGCAGCTTGAGTATCTTAAGGAAAAAAATATGCGGCTTGGCAACCGGCATGTGGTGGCGAAAATTTCGGCAATGCAGGATGCGGCTAACCGCGGAGAACCCCAGGTCTCGACGATTCAAGCCGTTTCCTCGAGTCTGAGACTTAATAACTTGAGTATATCTGGTCCCGAATTAGATACAGATACGAAACAGCGTGCTAAGGACAAAGAAGTGGCAAAAAATTTGGAAAAACGAAACGTGGAAACTGTGCGAAACGGCTCTAGGACCAAGGAAACAAATTTAGACGCAAAAAATACCAACACTACTGAGATAACCGTCCACAAGGTGGACTCGAAGGAGACATTAGACAAAAAACTTCTTGAAGGTGATGACAAAGCGAATAAGGATACAGTTTCCAAGTCTCTACGAGCTCCGGTAGCCGGACAGGAAGATATTCTTGAGGTTGGTGTCGATGTTAAAGTTAAGGATGACTCTGTCAAGGAAAAGTGTAAAAATAAATCAGGACACGCCAGGACTCACGCGATAGTAATTAATTTGGACGATAAAAGTAGATTTTCGGAAGAAGTTACAGTTTAGATGCAATCATCTATAACAATAAATAAAGTACAGCTTATACTGATCGCCTATATTCAAGCTTATGTAAGTATATTGTATGATTATAAAACTACGAGTTAGGCATATTTTACAATAATTTTCTAGTTCTTTTTTTTCTTCTTTTTCTTTCAATAACGTTCCTTCCAAATACCGCAAAGTATTATTTCATATAAATATAAATATATATTACATGTAGGTTAATGTACATAGAGATATTTCTAGACAGAGATTAATATGTAAATAACGCTTAATTGAATAGTATTAAAAATCGCTTATGATATTGGATATTGCAAATGATGAATAAAAAATACGTTATTAAAATAAATCATATATTTCGGTATGATGAAAAATTTGACGAAATACTTGAAAAAATAGAAACGAAAAAAAAAAATTTGAAAAAAAAACAAAAAAAAAAAAAAACGATTTGTAAATAATTTGTATATAAAATATTCGCTTCCAGTTAGAAGCATATATCAATAATTTAACGAAACGACGCTATATATTATATATATATACATATATACCTAAAGTTAAATGAAAAAAATGAAATAAAAGCGTTTTTTATATGACGGATGATTTAATGTTAGCGCGTTAAAAAAAAAGAAAAAAAAAATATCGTTCTCACCTCGCTGCAGTCAATTTTTTTCTCGTATATTTTTTCATCGCTTCAACTGTTATTTGCACGGTTTGAAAAGGGGCCCACCTGAGCCCCATAAGGGCCCCTTTGCGACCGTCCATTAGATTTAACCATTAAAAAAAAAAAAAAAAAAACTTGTTATTTGTATATTTCAGATTATTAATTTTACGACGATTAGTAAATTGCTTGTATGGCTGTATAGTTATATTCTCGGTTTTAACAATATCAGTATAATGATAGTTTAAGAATTATTCTGCACGCTGACATACTGCAGTAGCGTTGTAAATATATATAATATAAATGATATATAATATTATATTGTAAAAGTTAGAAAGTTGAAATTGATCTAATCGTAATTCGTAATATCAAATTCATATCATATTTTAATGTTCGTCATGCATCGTTGTATATAATTAAATATATATATATATAGTATATGCATATGTTACGTCTAATGACGAGGTGTGTTCCGTTATTATTCGAACGAATATTTAACCTATGACAACTGCAAGACAAATTTCTTCCTAATTATATCTATAACTAATATGTCATCCGCAATTCGACTAGTTTAATTAAACGTGATGGACCATGCCTCGGCGAATTGTATATTAACGTATAAGGTGATACGATCGAAAGAATAACGCATTTTATTGCTAGAATTTTAAGATTTCACGATCTACAGTGAGTGGCCAACGTTGCGAAACAACAATTAATTATTAATGTTCATAAGGAAGAAAAAAGAAGAGAGAGAAAACAAAGAAAAAAATTAAATAAAAATATTGTATTCATACGAGAGGCTGCATGCCTAAATACATCGAGTTTTAACCCTGTTACCTTATATAACGGCTATAATGATCGGAAAATAAAGAATTTATCAATAAAAATAACATGAATTTACGAACCGGACTGCGGTTATTTATTGAAAAAAAATTAATAATTTATTTTTCAATCTTTACCAACCTGATTTTTTTTTCCAGTTAAAAAAAATGAATAAACACACGTTTTCACGGCAAGCAAATATTCGACGGTGGAGGTAAGTATATAATGTATACATAAGTATACATACAAATATAAATATGTGTATATTATATAAAACAAAAATATGTCGATACGTCAGAAAAAAAAAAAAAAATGCTACACGTATACATGGTATATCGTATACCTGTATTCGAAGAGCGGAAACTGATCGGCGATACTACCCCGGTAAGGCTTTAGAGAGAAAACCAGCGGGTAATAATAATACATATACCTACATCAATGCTTATAGGTATACGGTATATATTTGTATATGTGTAATAGGAAAATCTATAGTGGGAAACGAGATTTTCACGGTGAAGACTTTTTGACGTGTATAAATTACAATATGTATTTTGCCTTACTTCGACGTTATTGTTTGGCTTTGACTTTCGTATGTCAAGTCTGACGTTGAACCGGAGATTAATAACTCCTTTGACTTTAGCGAGTAACGTTGAGGTCACGTATATAACGTCAGATTGGCAACGAGGATAAAAAGTTCATCAGGAAGTGAGAAAACAAAAAATAAATAAAATGAACGAACGAAAAAGATATAAAAAAATTTTCAAGTAATCGAGAAATCAAACTATCTCCGTTTATCTTCTTTTTTTTTTTTATTCATTATCGTCTCTCTCCATATTGCTTTCTCTCGTTGAACCTCGGCACGCGTTTAATTATCATCGTGAATTTAATTAAGTAGAACTTGGTAGTCTTTAAGTAGAGAGAGAGAGCCAGCTATTTCTTTTTAGCGATTGGTTATCACGGTGGTGCTTTTTGTTATGGCTCGTGAGGATGAAATTAAAAAACTTTTTCAACTCAACCACGTACATTATACCCTCGACAAGAAGGTCTGTATAGAAATCTATAATTACTCTCACGCTTTAGTACGACTTCGTTATTCATTCGCGTAGCTGTATGTACTTATACGCTTATTTCGGGGCAAATATCAAGCTCAAATCTTACCCCAACAATTCCTTTTCATCCCCCTTTCCTCGATTTTTAAAATACCTTATTGTACGGGAATATTATTACCCCGCAGAGAACCTAACAACGAGAAATAATTAATACGATATCCTGATTGTGAGTTAGTCTCTATCTACAAACCCTCAAAATTTTCTACAATCAATATTTTCCAATGTACGTATATTGCTTCGATGTAAACTAAGGTATTTCAATTCGATGGATAATTCGCTGTACTATGAGTCAGTGTGATAATTTTCAACTATAGCATATGAACCAGAAAGAAATTATCATTCGTAACGCATCCCCATCGTCTTACCTGGCTGTTTCTTTTTCGATCAGGGATATTACATGCCTATATGTAATGCAATTTGTAAACGTAAGTACATATTATACATAAGCGAACCAGCCAATATGACGCTCAGTACTAATAAGCAATTAAAAATGGTTTATATTCTCCAGAGAATATATCTGTTCGCAGAGCTGCTTTACTCTGCTTATACCTATATCTATATATATTTTTTTTTCCTCATATATACTGTGTATGTATACACATATATTTTACCCCGAATTAGTCTCCTGCTGATTGCTGTTGGACTATATTTTCCTACTTCATTATATTATTTGAAGTAACAAGTGGGTTGATGCTGAATTAAATCTAAATATGCCTCCAGCAACGGGCTCGCGGACATTTTTGTCGAAATTTTTATTTTTTATTTTATTTCTTTTCACTTTGGGCTTAAAAATACATCTTGAGCTCTCACAATGAGAGTAAATGTTCAATTGTGCGAAGTATTCATTTTTATTTTATCGCAAGTAACATGAATTCGTAATCAATATTGCGGTTTTGTTTCATCAGAGAGATTCGCAAGCTACACGATGGTCATTCGTGTCCGAAATTGTCACAAGACGAATATTAATATCGTCTTTCCAAAACGTGACTTTAGCAGAGATATTCTACGGAGATTAAATTCTTGGATAAAATTGTTGATTCAGGGATGTCGTTCGTCTTCGTGAAAATGTAGGTATACAGAGGGAATCAAGCCCGAGCTTTTCAGGATTCAAATTGCCACAAATCTTTTATCGCTTCCTTTCACTTCGTTGTTTCTGGCGGCGATCTAATTTAATCACGACGAAATTGTTTCTTGTTTTCGCGAGAATAATTGTAGGTGTAAATTTCAATCCCCTTTCACTCTCGACGGTTTTTGCTTCCTCATTTAGTAGTCCCTCTTCAATGGAAAGGGGTGATTAATTATAAACAGCAATTTTGCAACTAGAGTATTCTGCGAATGGAAATGAAAATGACGACGAATTTTTATTCAGTGGTTTTTTTTTTTTTTTTTGAGATCTGATTCTGATCCACGATCTGCGATGTTGCCTTTCGTAAAAATGAAGCTAATCATTTTTGAACAACTTTATTTTCCAGCTTTTGGCCAATTTGAATTTATACCATTGCCGTTATAAATTGGATTATGTCTTCAGGCAATTTAGGAAAAAGCATGACGACAAATACCTCTGCATAATTCGGCCAGCGTACCTTCAAGATAATCGAACAATCAGACAAAGTCACCGCACCCGAGGGAAGACAGGAGCGCATCTCGCAAACAATGATACACCAACCGAATAATTCAACGTTTCCAACGTTTCCATCGTTCCAACCTCAATTTCAATCTCAGTTTCAATTTCAGTTTCAATTTCGTTTTCATTCGCACTCGGAGTTCACAGGAACGCTTTAAGACGGCAGTTCGCAAACCGCGGCTGCAATTTACCGAAAGAAAATATCAAGGGTGGAAAATATATCCGCCACCTGTCTATCGGTGCAGGATAATAAATTTCTTCTAAAGTCCAAAAACTCAAATATCACTATTTTGATCCACAATTTATTTTCAACAAAGTATAAGGACCAGGTTGAAGTTCCAAATGGTAAAAATTTCGAATTTTAATATTACCAAATCACAATTTTTAGAAATGGTATCTCTCCGTAAGGAAACATAGTCGATTTGAAAAACACCGAAACTTGAAAATCCAACATTTTCGGATTTTTATAGACTTTTGGAGTTTTGGACTCTCTGAGCTTTTAGCTGTCTGCATTCTGATTTTTCCGAAGGATACAATACGACCATCAGAACAGAAAAAAACGTGCATATTTTTATCCTTTTTTTAGAGTACTTCTACCTTCGCAGGTTGATTGAAAACCGACATAGGTATATTATAATTAAGTTTCAATTGTAGTGGAAATTAATCGAATACGTGCCAACTTGATTAATGATTACTCATCGTGAGCGAGTAAATATATCGTAGTGGTTGTAGAGTAATAGGACCAGCAATTAACTAACCGCCCTTATATTTGACGTGTAACATATTTAAGCAACGCTGATTAGAAATTAATTTGTACCGTAGCCCGCAATCGTACTTCAAATAACACATGAATCGCCACGTCACTCGCGGAGGTATAGCAGAAATAACATATAAATACCAATCTGTGAATGAAAGCTCATGTCAGGACAAGATATCTCGAGAAAAATCGTGAAGGAAGTAGTAATATCCCCTTTTCTGATCGTTGTACGAGCTCTTCAGCGATTTCACAAGAACATAATTTTCTCTATGCTCCTGAAATTGAGTATTCAAAAATCGAAGCCTTTAACCTTCCGTGGCTTTTCATGGAAAGAGGTGCCGTTAACAGGGTTCGCAATTAGTCTCTAAAGCTGATTTTATCGTGAAACTTTATACGTCTAACTGAGTCAGTTTGAAGCTGTACACTTGCTTGTCTGTTAAACAGAGAACTAATTGATTGAACAGGTTCAAATATAATATAGCTACTGCTTTCCCACTGCCCACAAACAGCAGGCTTCCTAAATACGAGAATGTACAGCGTACATACCATATTTAGGATCACAGAACAGACAGTTTATTGGACAAATAATTGGACAATACCCAGTATAGGCAGGTACCGGGATTTCGTAATTGACAGAACGTAGATCATTACCTCCAGGTCGAGCCCCGGTTCGAGCTATAATGATTGAGGGTAATCGTGAACAGTGCAGTTACTTGTGTTTCCCGGATTGAAAAATATCGTAGGTATCAGCCTTACTGATTGACGTGACCAGAGGAAGCTGAATAAAAGCCTGAGGTGACTGCAGATGCTGCAAAACTAAAACTTAATACTAACACTTAAAGTTATACACATATGGAGCATTCCACGTGAAATCGACCAGGCCAAAACTCTAACCCCCTCAGAACTGGTTCAAATTTTGTGAAACATTGTTGTTAGTTGATAAGAGTGTTCGTGATTTTTTGTAGATTTTTATTCAAAAAAAGAAAGTTGACCTTCCCCTGACCTCAGCGGCGCCTCCGCCGAAAAATCCAATTTTAGCATTTTGGAAGACTAAAAATCCCGTCTGAAATTTAAGCTGCATTTTCGCAAAGCAAATTTTTCTTCTCTCCTCGTTGTCAGCCAGAAGAAGTGTAAGATTAATTGCTTTTGGTTGGCAGCACTGTGTACATTTTTGAATTAGATTTGATAAAAAGCCTTACATTAAACGGCTACACGTTATAGGTGTGTACTATGTGTATCACGTTTCTAATAAACTGCTCATCAACAGTCAACACGCGACAGGTCAAAGTTAAACGAATGTCCAATTCATTTTTCATCCAGCGTGCTCACGTTACACGTAAAATCGCTTTGAATTTTTTTTTTTTGCACCCGAAATATGCACACCGAAACTCAATCAAACGGTCAGCTATAATTGGCAAGCTACTATAATTGGTCAAAAGAATGGGAACTTATTAATTTTCACGATTCGTCGTTCATTTATCAATTAGAGAAGAAAAACAAATAAAATTAATAAAAGATCAAACCTCCCTAGCTTTTTCGGGGGTGATTCCACGCGTTATTAACTTGTGACCGCACACGCGTTGCCTCCTACACTTCTATACTGTTTCGTTAAATTTTTTGTCATTTGACACATATGGTGCTGCAGGCGACACATGTCACCAATACAAATACTTTGCTATGGAACAAAAATTCTGGTTAACTTTTATGATATCTAGTTGACAATAATTGCTTTCTGGACATTTTCCTTCGTTCTTTTCACCCAATTGTCAAAATTCTCATTTTACAAGTTGTATGACAAATCCAAAGGCCTTTTTAACGAATTGGAGTTTGAGCCCAATAATTATTTTCAAAAATCAAAATACTTGCAACGAATATTGTGCATCGCTGCAGTTTTAACACACAATCCTCCCAACATCCGTGTACACAGATCTGAGGTTAATTAGCTCGGTAATTAAACTCGAGCAATCACTGCAGCAAATATTTCAATAATGCTTCAACGTACAATGTGTGTACATATTAAGCACGATATTTCACTTGAACAAGTATCGATGATCTGCTTTAAACTTTGCCAAGTTTACTC
The DNA here is from genome assembly GCA_949628255.1 of Macrophya alboannulata. Taxonomy (NCBI): domain Eukaryota; kingdom Metazoa; phylum Arthropoda; class Insecta; order Hymenoptera; family Tenthredinidae; genus Macrophya; species Macrophya alboannulata. The sequence goes on along the minus strand of OX451207.1, from coordinate 12,964,566 downwards.
GGTGCAGATTTGTAATATTTTGTTTCTGTTTTTTTGCAAATCAACATTTCAACCATCAGCATACCGAACTCGAATGCATAGAGGATCGACTCTCAATTATAATATGCTATGCAGATTTTGAATTCGCAATTCAGACTTCGAGTTTTCCATTCATTTTATATTTTTTTCGTATTATTATTTCGTAGCTTCATAATGCTTTCAGTGTTAATTAATAAACTTGGCTATGTGTGGCAGAAATGTGGGTTTCGCAAATTGAAAATCCAAACGAAAAGTAAAATATCCAGTAAAAATATCCATATACGCATTATATTATACGGTTCCGAATTAGTCTGTGAAAATCACAGCACTAGTTGCTGTTATACGAATATTTCAATCACCATGTATTTGGAAATCAATTTAGTAATTCTGGCAATTAATTAGTAGCGACGATATCGCCGGCCGATAAAAGTAAAATTCAATTCATATACTGCAGACTGCGATATCGAAGCTGTATCGAAAAAGTCCGTAGTTACTGAAAATTAAACATCGATAGAACGTTAAGAGTACTTAGCGATATTGCAGCGTCTCTCAAATGGATTTTCCGGATTTTGTCGAACTATAAACGCCGGGGAATAAAATGGAAATCTTATGAACCACGAGTATAATATGCAGGGGTTGGATGAAGATTGATAATCAGAACGAGCATCGATATATATATCCGTTCCATTCCATCAAGTTTGAATGGCATTTTTCCTCATTCTGTAATCTACGCATTTAAATTTAAAATTTCACAGATTTCAAGAACGATATCGATTGAGAACCACAATGCTGGGAAAAAGGTACGAACCCTTGACGGAGTAGGAGTTAAGGGTTTAGACGGTCCACGGTAACGGTGATGCTCTACGGTCAGAAGGGATGAGTCGGCTATGGCAGTAAGGACGCATTAACGACAGTTATTGGTCGTAAACAACCGCAAAATCGCCATTTCAGTTAAAGCCGGTTCTATCGCCTGCACAGCTTCTCAATAACGTCGACTTCCCGTGATACCACCATTATACCGTTACCAGTCAACGATATTCACATTATAAATGTTATATTAAAAAAAAAAAGAAAAAGAAAGGAATCAGGGAAGCCGCTGTCACATAATCCGAGCATATCAGATAATCATAAATAGATGAGAGAAAGTTCGAATCAAAGTTGTTAGCTATAAGATGGAACAAGTGCCTCTTCGCTGTGGTGGATTGTGATAATCTGTTTCAACTAGTTAACGTGATTTATTTATTTTTTCGTTAACTGTATTTGTATCTGTTTGACCTATCGAACCTCCGCGTTCTTTTGTTGTTTCGATCTTTTGTACGAAACGTTATTCAATTATTGGAATTGTAGATTGCGAACGGTGTATACATTGGCTTTCCGCTACGTACGACTTTTTCATAAAAGGAATGGAGCGAAAAAGAGAACGAGAGAGAGAGAGAGAGAGAGAGAGAGAGAGAGAGAGAGAGGGAGAGAGAGAGAGAGAGAGAGAGAGAGAGAGAAAGAGCTTAATCTATTAGAACCTAAGACTATAAGCCGCTTAAGCTCTCTTACTAATACAACCTACACGGGTCGAAGAAAAATATATCTCCAAAATACAAAGAAGAAATACAAAACGACCGAAAGGTTATAGAAAAATAAATGAAAATGATCATCGAAGTGAATTAAGTTTTTGAAGTGAATACCGATAGTGAATTTTAAGTTACGATCACCGATGATCGTGGTTGGAATTATATTTTGCTCTGAATGTAAGAGACTTTATGTGGTATCAAATTTTTCATGACCACAATCGGTGTCCTAGTCAGCTGAAGCGAGTTTAACGTGGAAAATGGAATTACCTTCTTCTCAATGGCGCAAAACATCCCTGCACAGACTATCAAACGTATTTTCGACAAACCCTCGCCGTTTGTTTCTTTGAAGTAAAACCCATAGAACTTTGAAATGTGATTAACAATTAGAATTACAGGTTTTTCATTCCAGTTACAGAAGTTCCTTATTGTTTTTGGAAGAATTGACTGCGAAGCTCTCGCCACGAATTCCGAGTCGTTAGGTGACGCTGAATAAATTTACAAGTTATACCCGTCAATCGACTTTCGGTAGAAAATGGAATTATCTCCTTATTCTATACCGTAAAAACATTCTTACGAACAAGCAAAGGCCCTTTTGACATTGCGCGATTTGTCTCTCTGATATAATTACCCGGGTACATACATACCTAGATACATACGTAATTAATTTGTACAGCTCGCGATACATGAGTTACGAATTAAATCGAAAATTGTTATCGATTTCAGACTGAAGAAAGTTTTCTCTACATTTTCAGAATTCACTCCGTTCTGTTGATGCAGATTCTCGGTTCTCGGATGATATTAAAAAGTTTATCCGACCGTTCGGGTTCGAAAAGAAACTGCTTTTGTTAGTCGGTGAATCGCGATCAGCTGAGAAAAATCTTCTCGTAATCGGTCAGCATTTTTGACTCCGACCGATCCCCGCAAGCCAATTTTTTAGATAAATCGGAAAAGGGTGTCGTCTGAGCTGAGATAAGGGAAAAATATAAAAATAAAAAAATAAAACTGTAAACCAACAGGGAGTCATGGGTGGCTTTCAAGCAGCAATTCCCATGACAACATCGACACTCACTTTCCTCTTTTCTCTATTCCTGTTTTCGCCACATCTCTCGCCCCACGAAAGAAATAAGGGGATAAAATAATCTTAGATAAGTCGTGTATCTATCAAGTTTCTCGCTTGTATCCGTACTTCAAATTTACATGTGTTGATCTCGAAAGTAAGTATTTCGAATTCGGACGGATTCGCGTACGACTCCTGCAATGTCTTGTAAAGTTTGTAATTCGAACTTAAGTCACAAGTAAATTTACTGTTCAAGATTGGCCGCAAAAATTCTAATGATCGAGGCAAAATTTGCGACCCCTCTGCATGTCTCTAATTTTTTTTCTTTTTTTGTCCACGTTGTATGTATGTACAGAACGTGTAAGTACTTGATATATTTTCTAGTGATGCAGGGATAATTAATCGTCTTCGCGTTAACAGATTACTAAAGCGATTGTTAACGACCTTAGCTATACACATGTATAGTCGGTTTGCCACGTCTGCGAAATTTCGCTCTTGAAGTATAAAATTTCCACAACAGTAGATTAACCCAAGGCTCGTTCGCGCGTGTTACTATAATTATGATTTTACCTAACCGTCCATAAATTCATGCCCACCTATAGGTATATACATATACCGTATAGTAATTATGTATACATGAACATGTTATATGTTAATGGAGGACAACTTTGAGAGATCGAAGCAGGTGTGTGCCTCGAATATTCAGACGGCCAGAGTCCATTTCAAACTACTAGAATTTTAAATTAAACGTAAAAGAAACCGAACCCTTTGAGCAGTCGTTTCGACGCAAACTATGTCCTTTGATTCGTTACACAGGAAGCGAAACTTCGAAGACCGATTTTGTTAATGCATGAAATAACTGGATATTTTATACTGCAGAGTCCGAAACCCACCTGCTTCAATTTCGCTTTGGCATAAAACCACAAATTGCGTAGCCAGAGCTCGACTTCTCTCAAGAGGAAACCGGTGGTATACGGAAGTGACTAACTTCATACTTTTTAAAGTACTTTTAGCCGGGATATAATTACATTCCCAACGAATCGTACCTGGCAATTTGGGGTCCGGTATTTTAACGTACATTGATCTGAACCAGTATTTAGTCGAAACATTGAAAAACCGAGATAAACGAAATCAGAGATGTGCGTTCCGAGGCCCTAGAACGATGCACTATACTCGAGATAGTCTTCTTCAGGTTGTGCGAGTAATTTTGAATTATGACTTGGAGAGATAATATTATACTCTGAAAAAAGTCAGGGAGTGACACTTATGAATATCACAGTGATGGATGGATAGATTGATACATCGAGCAGCGAGAACTACAGGGGTGAACTTTATGATTGAAAACCGCCTACACAGTTCGTGTCAAAATTATTCTCGCCTATGGCGGAAAACTTGGATTACAACACGAGCACATGATCTACACATGGGGGTGATATAATAAACAGGCACTTATCCAATGAGTGACACTGTCACGGTCGATATTAATTCAATCTATGAAACATCACCTGTACCAGAATCTAGGGCTCGTTAACCCTATTAATCATCTGATCGCATCGAATAGTACAATTTAATAATAATTGCTATTACCGTAGTTAACTATAACAATAAAAAATACTAGAGGCTTTCTTATTTCACTTTTCTGTAGCAAAGTGCAAGAGGAATACTGCGGAGGTGATTTTAAATCATCCTTGAACGTTATCGGAGTGGCAGCGTGCTGAGTAGGGGAGAGTTAGTAGTTACGGCCTTTCAAGTCGAGTGTTCATGGCGAGACCGGAGAGTATAAACTTAAACGCTTAGTAAAAGCAGCTTTAATAGTTTACGTGTTAATACTTCTGTATGGCTGAGCAAGCCAAACATAATTTAAATAACGTCAAGTATAAAGTAGGTACTAGGCAAATTTAAGCGAGGTAATAACCCCTTTTAAGTCTTGTCAAACACTTTCTTGGCTTTGACAAACAATCAAGATTACATTAGATATTCAATATCGTGCTTTCGACTGACCTTAGGCCAACTTACGATACGTCAAGCAGAAAGCAGACTGAAAAGTTGAATTCTTCGTGAGAGGACCATATTTTCAGAATTAATTTGGGGGTTTGATCAGCGAGGAAAGAAGTCGTGACGTTATTATCGCAATGATTGAGATGGACGGTTGTTTGAAAAGAAATTTGCTTCGGTTTGAAAGTAATTAGAATCAATCAATCCGGACATATTTCACCCTGGACGGTAGATTCCATTGCAATCTATCCAAGTAATTATTGTAGGGACTACGGAAGACCAGGAGATTTTGATTTGGATCGTTGCTTTCCGATTCAATTAGACCGATAGAATTGGAAACTTTGATGAAACACGGCCGTCAATCACACACTGACGCGTCCAGTAGCTGGACGGTCGGCGTCCCGAAACCTGGCATCCATCGGCTCGTCGTGGTCAGTTACCTATGTTAGTTCGAGAACCCAACCTTGCCCGAACTGACCAAAGCCTTGGTTGTGTAGTAAACGGAAATCTGATCATATATTGGTATGGCCTGTATCCCTACCGCCATCGTATGATATATTAGACATAAGGGAATTATAAGGGTTGCGATACAGTTAGCTGTACTGATTGAGATGTTTATGGGAAATGTGTCTTCGAAATGTTGTGATAAATCCGCGGATAGATGAGCGAAATAGGACTATTTCGTCTTGAGATTTCTAATTATTGTCCCGACGACGCATAGCTGCCGATATTTTTCTGATGAGACCCTTCATGGAGGTATTTTGAAATAATTTACGCTTACGATGGGTATTTAGCAAAACGACGCATAGAAATTCCTCGAATATACCCACAGCTATAGCCGGAGCGTATCCGCACGTTCAAGCGATTATTTGGGTCTTATTCGGCTTGAATTCCATTCCGATTTACCCACGATATCGCCTCCGAAGTAGAGGGAGATCACAAACGACAAGAGGCGGATACGAGGTGCCCGGAAATCACACTCATCTCCCGCGAGTGAAAAAGCACGACTAATCCACCGGGAAATGACTTCGTCGGGTGAAGATGCTCTCGCTGTTCCGTGGTGAGAAAATCTATAATCATCGCCGAAGAGGATATCTCGGCGCGGTTGGGACAACGCGAGGCATTCTGCTATCGGAAATTATTACAAAATCGACAGGAATATATGCCTCCCGAAGTACGTCCCTGTGTATTCTTCGTTCGATAGGCTATTCGATATTTTATCAAAATCGTTTATAGCTCGAAATTCTTATATGTATAGAAAAAAATACAGCCGCGAATTTTGAAAATTTTTTTAATTCTCACGAATTATCGCAATCCCATCACGTCCCCTGTCATGTTTATGATGAAATTTGTACGAGTGTTGACTAAAATAACAGCGAGAGAAATCCCCGATCGTTCCATGTGAATAACACATAACACGCGAGCAGAACAAACGGCATAGAATGGGGGCAGGAAGGAAGATAAAACATTTTATGTTATAATAATTTCTTGCCGCACGGGATGTGCGGTGACAGTTTGAGAGAAAGCTTGTGCAATAAATTTTCGGTCTGGTTTTATCATAAAAATGGTAAAAGTCGTACGTATGTATTCATACATTGGCTATATATAACAAAGTTGAACGTGTATACGTGTAACTTCGTCAACAACGTTTGTGGTGAACAAAGCTGTGGCCAAGCACGTAGTCGGTTCGAAATATCCTGTATTATCATTTCTGCAGAATATCGATACATATTCGGATCTCACCAAAAGTCCAGCTCGCAATCAAAGCGATAATGAAACGTCGTAGAAAAAGTTTTCGTTTCTCATTACGTACGTTATTCTAGGCAATATGTCACGTTCTTAATTATTTCCGATGGCTAGTGGTACCAGCTAGCACCCTAAAAGATCTTACGATAGGTGTAGGCATTTGCTTTTTTTCTTCTTCCCATTTTTTATTTATTTTTTGCTAGGGGCAGTTCCAATCTAATAATACGTTTCTTCAACCCAGGAGAGAAAAGAAACGAAAAACAAGTTGGCCGCATGTTTCGTGCGACTGTTTTTACGAGTGAGACTCTTTTGGACGAGCAAGATTCACGCGAGTATATACCTAGGTCATAAAATATACGAGGATTGTTCAACGTCCAGATTTCCACTCAGCCGTATACGAAGGAGAAAAGTCACGTGTGTGGTTTTATGCTAGGAATTATTAGGCAGGATATCAGGATAGTGTAGAGGTGGGCTGCGGTTAAAGTTAGTTGAGAAGATAAATTGCTCCGCCACCTTTCTATCCGAGGAAAAGCTTTGAGGGAGTTTCACCGAGATGGAGAAACTTCTTAAACTGTCGTTATTCGAAGTTACAGTGTTACTTTTTTTTTTTCTCCCTTTTCCTTCGCCTTATCGGAACATCGCTTCCAGCCCGATCAAGATGTCGTACAAATGAAGGAAAGAACCAACAGCTAGGAAGAAGAAAAAAAGATCAACAGCAAAAAAAAAAAAAAAGATGGCTTAATGATACTACGGATCATGGGTTCGCACGGTTTGGCACGGCATGACGGCATGGAGAGGACTTAATATACGGATACAAACCCCCCCCCAAAAAAAAAACTGTTGAATCAGAGGGAAAAGGAGTTCTATAGAATCAGAGGGATCTTAGAAAGCGTGAGTTTCTCTCGTCTAAATAAAAATATATCATGTTGGAGAAAGGCGTACTGAATATTAGTCTACTCACGAACTTCTTCTTCTTCTTCTTCTTTTTTTTTCTCTTCTCCTTCTTCATATTTGGTGGGAACTAGATGAACTGTTTAGTATTTCGAAAAGTTTGGCAAAACGCCCCAGAAACATTTTACTAATGGAATTGTTTATCGCCCTCGATTTACAAACTTAAGAATTGTTCTTCCAGTTTCTCCGTACAAGTGAAATTCACAACTCCAAATTGCAAGCTCGCTGCTGAGTAAAAACAGGAACGTAAACCAGAGTGACAAAGAAGAGAAGCAAAAACAGACCGCACTTTATCCCATTTTATATGCACCGAGGAAGGATTAGCTATATACAAACTGCAAACCCTGACTAAAAACCGCTGATTTTAAATTGGCTTAAAATTGTAAAATTATGCACGAATTGAGAAGAATTAAAGTTACATTTAAACCGAAGCTGATATCTATGTACAGTTATGACGGAAGCAATATAGTTACAAAGCAATAACCAGAAAATCCACGCCTAAGCTACCAGCATGAGGAATAAGGGATGACACGTAGCTTTCGAGTTAGTTTAGGGTAGCAATTTACTAGGTACACGGTTTGGGTTTCCTGGCATTATCATCTATTAATATAACTTTAACGATTCGATTGCGAGGCTAACTACTACTCTATGTAACAATTTCATTCTATTAGATATGGCCATTTCCATTAGAGACCATAAAAGATGGATAAAAAAAATTTCAGGTAAAAAAATCGAAACGGAAGAAAAATTGGATTCAGTGATAAATTTACCTTGCAGAATCGAGAATTTTATTGAAACTACTACAATATATCTGGCGCGAACATTGTTAGAAGCATAATATAGTATCCTGCGAATCGCTTGACAAGAGCTTGAATTTCATCATGATTGAAACTCTTGACCTGCCGACGAAGCTACCGCCAAACTTTAGCCTCAGCATCCTCGTCATTCTCAAAGTAATGTTCTCCCAGGTTGTACTCTGGGGGACCAAAGAGAGGATAGTAGAATGGTGCCAGTTCCGAAGTGATTGGTAGACGGGAGAAGCTGAAGTTCGACGGTGGCTTACTCGGCAGAACAAGAGTTCCAATCGTTATACTATATAACGGCGCTTTTTCTCAAGTTGTAAATAAAGTTTACTACCTGTACCTACCTTCGAGCATTTTAAACACGAAATCCCTGAAACTGTAAATGTTCAAACGTCACTACGCTAAACATTTCACGTATGTATTTTATCTTGCATGCAAAATACAGGTGAAGAAACTTTTCCAAAGCTTACCACTTTCTCAACAACCCTTTGAACTTCGAACAGCTAAACCAACAATCACGAGCTCAGAGTAAAATCAAATAAATCAAAACCCATCGGGGTTACATTGATCTGTTTTTGGTCCATCCCTCACCAACAGATATCGCGCGGATGTTGATTCGGGTGTCAGAAGTAGGGCAATGACCAGAGTTCTCGTAAACTATGTTGATATCAGGGGTTTGTGGATAGGCGGATAAGGTTACTGTCTGAGTGGCTTAAGATTTCAGGAAACCTGAGATCGTGTTGAACTTGTGCCTCTTTCCTCCCAGGGTCGTGTTTGAAGTTAAAGGGCAAATACCCTGTCTGGATGACAAATGTGTGCGCATTTAATTATGCTCATCAGTCTTTCTAATCATGTTATTATAATATACAACGTAATTAACCCCCCACGGTGCAAGTACCCCTCAGTCGTAAGTATAAAGCTTCAAGAACGGCTATTATTCTCACAACAATTCGATATACTGCATAAATTTTCATGTTCGCATAACAGAACTTATTTGGCAAATGGATGCAAGACGTACTACGCTACTGCAGCTATCTTTCATCAGCCTGCAGTGACTAGACTGAACTTCAGACCGAAACACTCCACGAGAAGAATACAAGCATTTCAACCACTCTGCAGCAATTCTCTGAAATAAATTGTTGAAACAGAATTCTAAATTTTACGCGTAACCTCTTGCATCACAAATTTCGATATACAATGAGAAATAGGTCGTTTGGATATGAGGTAAACCACATTTCCAATACAATTGAAGCTGTATATACGTGCTCCAGTTTTATTCAACTATAATTCCATACCCTGATCTGGCTAGGTGTTTCCATAGATATTTGTGATAGTACATCTTGCACTGGAGAGCACACGATGACATTTATTACTTGGTGACTAAAGTACACATTATCTCAGGGTGTCTTTGCCAGTATAACTTGTGTCAAAGTAAGGTCCGGCAGCTGAAGCCAAATGCGTTTAAAACCATCGACCCAGCTCCTGCGGTAATGGTAATGAAGTCTGACTGGAATTTCCGCTTAGCGAGGAACGAAAATTAATATAAATTAGTAGCTACTTCCCCGAGGTGAAACTGGACTGTAGGGATAGCTGCTCGAACTTTGCAGGCTTCTAGAAACGGTGCAGCAACTTGCAGTGAACTATAATATTTTGTTATGCTAGTGCGAATTATAACGTATGATATTACAACGGATGTTTGCTATACTCGAGTTCTCAGTATTTCGCTGTTCGTGCATTTTTCTTTCTTTCGATTTACAGCACAAACTTCTCAGAGACTTCGAGGCACTGCTTTGAAAATGAATCAACGAACGCTTCTAACTGATAATGAGCCAAATCATCTTAGGCATTGATTTGTGTCGTATTTCATTCCTAATATGTGCTTAAAAAGGTCTTGATAAATCCCCAAAGAAATGTTTAGCGTTAACGTTTCGTGCAGGATCCAGTAACTGTATACAATAGCAGTTGATGTTAACTGCTCGGGACAAAACCGCGCCCACGCACGCTCAGTCGATAATTAAAGTGACGTTTACGGGTTTCACCACGTTTAGTGTAACGCGTGTTATAGGTACAAGGAATGGAACCATTGCGTTTAATACTCAGTCAACACTAACATAGAAATAACGGCGTCACGGCAAACAAGCGATATGCTTTCAATGCGGTTTTAGACTAATTGCAAGTATCGCGCAGGGTTTTACTGTGATGATATATTCGTCAGCGAAAATTTACTCAACTGTACGTATACATATACAGGATGTTTTTCCATTAGTTGTACAAACCTATGTCCAGCGAATTTTTCTAGCAAAGCAGGCTGATTTTTTGTTCGACAAATCCTCCGGTTTTTGCAAGAGCAATAAATCGGCATCGTCATGTGTTTCGAGTCGAAATGGCGAATCTATTTTCTGATTAAAATACAAAGATACGTATTTTCGCATATTTTGAATTAGGTATAATATCTTGCGACTTGTGGGGAAGGATTCGTCGATACCGGCAAGCTGAATATTCAATCTGTAACGAAAATTAATTCACTTGGGAATCGGGTGTAGCGTGCCTGAATTTTGAAGGTGGGATCCTAAGCTGGCGACGAGCACTCTAAATTTCGATTGATTCTGGTCGATAATGCGATTATCTGTCGCAAAACGGCTTAGCTGATTTCGAAATCCTGTGGATATACTCACATTTGTGAAATTGGTTTGGTTCAACCTCGTGAGTTGTATTCGATAGAAATGCAGTCTATTCTGCACTCAAAATACAAAATCCATTTCGTATCTCAAAACTGTAGTCGAATAACAATATAAACTAACCGAAACGGAGCTTGGCAATTATATATCGCATTGCCACTCCGCGAGATACAGGTTGAATTTGACACTCGATCCCGAACAAACAAGGTTATGGAAAAGTGCATATTCGAGTCTTTCGGAGTCGGTGTATTATTTCCCTTGCTCGCATAACTGCAGTGAACTAAACTCCATCAGAATGGAGTTTGCTAACGATAGAATTGCGAGCCAAATTGAAAGATAAAGGAATATAAAGACACGCGAGTCTGAATGAACCTGATGTTAAGAAAGTTCATCTCCAAGTCTTGGGAAGCGGAGAATCGTTTCCTGGACTGAAAACTGCAGTCGATTAAAATCATTCGAATCGTGGTTTGCCAATCTTAATCAAATTGCAAATATCTTTTAGGGTATTAAAAAAAAACAGTATTTCATTGACGAATTTTCATCTCATGCGCTGTAAGTCTAGTCGCCAGGTAATTTAGCTGACAAAATTTATAGGAGTTTTGATTTTTGGATGAGAGAAATATTTTGGAATCCTGAGTAACTCTTTGTTGTTGGATAAATGGCGTCAAAAAGTGGACTTTTTTGCGAAATTCCCTTTCTGACTGACCCTACGGCCGATATGGTCATAATCAATGTTGTAGAAGAGATAATTTCCAAGAAATTTTGTCCGAACCCTTTTTTTGTAGGTTGTATAGTTTTTTATCTACAGCGAATTGAGGCGGTCGATATCGCACGAAGTTTTAAGAATACTCGTAGGGATTTTTCCAAATGATGAATCAGTAATTGCATACTGAGTATTTTACACTCATCCTTTTTTTTTTTTTGCTTTGGCGACTGGACAATATTTGGACTGATATCAAGCTAACGTGGGTATTCAGCGCAAACCTATTTCGTGCAAAAAATAATTTGTTGAATGAAAAATGGTCTCCTTTTTTTCACGCAGAATTGCCCCATGTATATAGGCTTCTGTTACTAATTGAAAGACACCCTGTATACATATACGTGATGTTATTCTGGGTCCCAAACAAACTGCCTGAACCATTTCATGTCTCGTCACGTTGCGCTTATGGTTATCCCAGAAACTCGAGGAGCTACGACAATGACCTAATTAGACAATCTGCGGGCGAGACTTTATCCCGTTTTCTCTCTCCATTTTCCTCCCTTGTCTGCCACCTTTTCCCAACGAAGCCTCCGCTCTTCCGTCGAGGATCTTCTATTTTCAAGGGATGAACTGTTGAACGTCGGTTAATTTTCCCACAAAATTTTGGGATGGTAGGGTAGGTAGGTACGCTAAAGATTTCGGTTATCTACTAGGTGAACTAGCTTCGCTGTTCAACTTCGCTAGATATTTAAGAGAGAGCCCAAAACTATGCCTTTCGACGAGGAAAATGCACAAAGCGCTACGGTATTCCAGATCTGTAAATAATTGAGGTGTACAGCGATTATTATATTTTCGATTTTCCGTCTCCATGAATACGATAAATTCAAATTTAGAACAGACCATTGAACTCCAAACTAATAGAATCAAAGAGTGTAATGGAAACATTTATCAGCGTAAAAGTATTACCCAGAAATTTAGTTCGAAATATTTCGAATGAATCGTTTCTTTGTTTCAAAATTTGAAAACAAAAAAAAAATTTTCCGGTACATTTACCTCGTTCGTTCCAGTTTGAAAGTCCAGATTTTCACGCAGATGTATTCATACCTTTCCACGAACTTTTTTCTTCTATAACATTTTTCGTCGGCTGAATTTTCGGCCAGTCTTAATGTCTAACCCGTTTTTTTTTTTTGATCTCCGATTACGAATAATTACATATTCTCTAATCATCGTTGTCATTTTCTTCTTTACATCAGATTGCGTGTAAATGACAGAGTATAGGTACTGGATCATGTTTCGCGGCTTAAACGCGCTGACGAATTTAATTTCCTGTAGGAAAGTAGGGATCGTAATACGTCGACATATAATTTATATAATAATAGAATCTATAACATTGTAATGATGTTACAGAAACTTTTCGGAAATTAAATTATATAAAATATACTATCCACCAGATATCTAGCCACATTGCATGGCTCTCGTTGATGGTAACCGTGACTGGTGACCCGAACTACTATTAGTCTTGCACAAACCATTTACTTTGCCTCGTACCGTTACAGAATGCGAATCTATAAAGTATCGCCTTCATACATCGGATCGACAGAGCTCATCTGTTTAGAAGAGTTTCAAACAGATTAGGAGTTTTGAAAACACCATCAGTATACATATAGTACTAAAAGTAAATGCGCGGAGATGTCATTTGTAATTTAAGATGAAACTTTCGGCACATTAACGCGATTCGTCAAAAATTTTATACAGCTGACATTTTTTGTCATCTTTTTTTTTTTTTATCGTTCACTCGTTCGGAAATTCAATTCTCAAGGACCGAGATTTACGATCTGTTGTCTGATAGCTCTTACGCTTTTTTAGGACCTTGTTTTTCCTGAATTTAGCTGTCAGGAATATGTGTATATGTTGGTAGGGTTTGGGACGAATTTCAATGATTCTTACCAGACAAGACTCGCGCAACAAATAATGCAATCTAAACTGAAAGGTATTGCTTTCTCTGGAGCATATTATACATTATCTAAAGATCCGAGACGCCTCCCTGTAGAGATATACACCGTCGAAGAAGCAACAACTTCCGGAAATTCTAAGACCCTTTAAGATAAGGTTCTTATCTTACGAAACTCTGGCCTTTCCATCCGCCCGATGAGATTCTGGTTGTACAGCCTCAAAGGATGCCGTTGATGCTCGTAATTAGAAGAGCCCCCAAACAACCCACGAATTTCGAAGTGGACGCTAACGGATCTCACGTAACACATTCACCCTTCGATCCTCGGAATCAAATTCAAGTTGTCGTTTCTCCCTAGCTTCTTCCCTCTCCCCTTTCTCTGCCTCTGTCTCTTTCTCTCTCATTGATTTGTTTTATCCTCTATTCTGTTCAACAAATTATTAATTCAGATTATTTAATTAATACAAGGGTAAGATTTTGCAACGTGTCAAAATTAGCATGAAACTACAACATCACATGGTATATACCTATACAAAAGATGTAAATTTACGCCAGTTATCCTTGAAGTCTAAATGCTGATTAATCGTGTTAACATTGTTAGTGTGTGTTACTCTAGAAATAATCGGATTCCATATTCATGAGTGCCGGATAATCAATTCAGATTCAAATCAAATCAAATTCTTATTAAAATTCCAGCGGTTTAACATTTTCCTTATTACCATCTTGGCTGCCCATTTAACCAGCTAAGATATCGTCTACTCGTCACAATTGGACCGAGGATTGATCTTCATATTCCGAAGGGGAATCAGGCGTTTTATTTCACACCAAGATCTTCAGTTTTCAGATCTATCGATACGAGTTATTTTGTGTTAGCCAGTACGAGGACTGTAGACTTTTTGAAAACTCTAAAAAATGATGAAACTCGAGATATATGATTGCTTGCTTTTTTTCTTGCTACTCTTGGGGCAGTTTGAGGCTCAGGATATTCCGGTGACTTGACTCTACGGTCTCTATACGGTCAAATTTCATGAGAGAAACCCAGTTCAAGATAGCAAAGTCAGTAACGAAATAGAAGGTTTGAATTTTCATAAAGTCAGTAATTTTGTTCCCCCCTAATCCGCCGCCCGGGGCATATGGTCCTTTTTGCCCTTCCTAGATCTCGCGCTGGCCAGTTCAAATAACCGGATCAAACACGTCTATAAACGAACTTTTCAAGTCTAGGGCTCACGTGGCAGTTTACGCCAACCCTCGAGGCGGCAGCAGGGTTCTAGTGAGCGCTCTCAATTCCAATTAATCAGCAACCTGGACGTTAGGGATGTCCCGAAACCCTGGAGAACCCTACTAGGCCCCAGGGGACCTAAAATAACAATTCTCAACAATCTTGTTGACTCAGATTACCAAATTCTCTAACAACGACGTACTACTTGAGTCTTAGAGCCTACAATATACCTATATCTACATTCAGAATGTTTGAATGATAAAATAATGTGCCTGCAACCGCTCTGTAGAGATCCTCGCACATCATGATCGGTCTAATTAGCCGAATAGGCTGTTGTAAACCGAAGCTAATTGGATATCTACGTAGGTCCTTTGTCCACGTCAAAAAATCAGTCCTCCAAACAGACCCGACGAGCAACGACAGTCCGTTACACAGTATCAATATCTATTCACGTACATACGTACCAATACCTATACCTGTACTGCTCCGCTCTTTGTCCGAGATACGAAACTCGAGATTGATTCGGAAATGCACAGTTTGGTTAATGCGTTGGATAATCTGTCGGATACTGGATACTCGAACCATCCACGCAATCTATTGTTGTACACAGATGTGCAGAAAAAAAGTATCTCCGTGTCCCGGCACGCAAGTTGATTGATGTTCAGATGCAATCTACTACAAAGGCTGACCAAAGTGTTACGCTTTTGTCAGTTTATCAAAGCTGTACATTGCCCAATTGGATCGAGAACTGACAACAAGATTTCCTACTTTCAACTGACGTAAGTTTTCGAGACTAGCAGATCTTACCATCATTTTTGATGGTAGGTTTATGCGAATTACAAGAGACTGGAACATCTTGTCTAGGATATAAAATGCAGGATGTTACATGTTGTTGGTTAGATTTTGGTAAAATAATCAGGTGCTTGAAATTTTGGAAGTATGAAACTTTTTTTTCCCAGGTAATTTAAATCTTAGGTACCTGCGGAACGGATTAGCAACGTTTGTCGAAAAGATCAATTCAGGTAAGAAACTGGTGGGATTTTTCTTCGAGATGGTCGCGCTGAGATTTACCCGAATACTTCAAGCGCTTAGATAAAAGTTCAGCGAACTGCGAAACACAATTCTGGTGAGTTGAGGGATTGAGAAGTCTAGACAGTGGAATTGTTTCCCCGAATGTGAATTTACTCAATGAGTTCTTCGAGTGTTGAATTTGAACCTTTCAAAGGTGATAAAGAAATTTCTTTTCTACATTCTAAAACGTACCTACCTGCAGCTTACCAGACACACGAATTTCACACCTTGTGCCTATACTATATCTAATCTACAGGGAAAGCTCAGCTTCTGCTTCTACCCACAGTAAATTTAATTATCAGCTGAGCACCCCCGTTCTATTAATTGTGTTAACTGGTTACGCCGCCTAGGGCATCTATTCGACGAAGAACTTTAATTTCACAAAGTTCCCATGGTTACCGCAAGAAACTTCATCTATACGGCCGAGTGCCCCACACACTATAATATCTTCGCTCTGATTTCCATGTCAGCTCTAATTTCTCCGCCCTATAGACTAAACTATCCACTTTTGGGAATAGGGGGAAAAAGTTAAATAGATCACAAATGAAAAAAAATTATTTTCAATTGAAACTGACAACTGCAGCAAAAGATCCGTCAAATTTACATTATACCCTGAAACAGTTTTAACACAGCGTGTGGGAAGTGATTGTACCCTGTACCGAACCGTAATAGAACTCGTTGCTATGGTACGTCATGGTTTCTTTTCCTTCCCGCACGCTGTGTTAAAATATTATATTACGTAACCAGGGGCGGGTTGGTGATCCCTGCACTCGTGTGATGGGATCACCAACTTCCCGCACTCGTTACGTAATATACTAATACATACGTGGATCAGTGCATTTTCACGTTACCAGAATATAGGCAGAGAAGCTGTGTGTGAATATCGAACAGAATATATCGCCTAGTTTCATAAAGCGAAACTTGCAAGTTGCAAGGTTCGTGTTCGAGGATCAAAGGAATGTTTGACGAGTTTGAAACACAGGATTAATCCTTTATAGTAAAACAAAAGTTAATTTATGCAAAGGTTGGATAGTTCTTGCGTGCCTTTATTTTCGGGGACTTTATATGAAGAAGAAAAGAGCCTTCTAGGAATATGATGTTAATTTTAGTTTTTTGAGCTTCAATTAAACGAAAATTTTGTATCAAACTTCGATTTTATTGTATGAAATTTGAATGTTTGCGAGTTGATTGTCTCCGCAATGAATAGATCGGCCAATTTGTAAAAAGGTTTTCGATGCTCACGTTTACCGCTTGGGTATCTGAAAACAAAACTTCCCGAAGGATCACAAAGTGAGATTAGACACGGAAAAATAAAGAACACCAACCCGGGGTATACGTACAGCCTTTCAGAAACTGTTTCAGGGTATTAGGAGGACGCGTAATGCCCGCCGAAAGGCGAGTGAATAAGTCAAGCGATACTCCGAACACGTGTCATTTATTATTTAGCCGATCTTTGTTCGCGGACTGGGACCATTTTCACTAATGAAAAATTTACCCCCAATACCTACATACCCTAAGTATTACGTAACGATTGACCGTGTACTAGAAAAATCCGTAGACCGTGAAAACGTTAAGACTTCGATGCAGTTTTTTACTTTTTTGAATGATCCACTAATAAGACGTTTGGAAGGAAATAAAAGAGAGTCCGATCGAATGCCCTTGGATTAAAAAACGCCCTGTTCCTATGGCTAATTCGATTTATTCGAAAAATGAAACATTCATATTTAACTGATTTGCAGATTGAGCTGGAAGACCATTGAATAATCCGTGGAGACCATGGATGCTGTTTTAGCCGGTATTATGAAACCAGTCAACATGGCTGTCTGAAAATCCTGGAAAAGTTTGCAAGTGATAGCGTTATGCTAAATTCCGTAAAGTTCGTGAGCGTTAATTATTCCTGAATAATTTAAGGCACAAGTTTGGTAATTCGCGTATAGTACGTATATCTGTTACCTCTCAGTAGAAGTTCATCCAAAGATATATATCAAGGTTTACTCAGCGTTTAGACTGATTCATTGCAGTTAAAATATACACAGAAATTGCAGCGTTGAACATAATCTAAAATCTGTTGAATCCAACTCGAGGATTCAACGTTACAGATAAAATACACCGTGATTCGTTACCAACTTCTTTGCATTGACAGTTTCATCTCTTCGAACATGAGTGAGACTCTGAACTTCGGTAAGAAGAAGTAAAAAAAAAAACATGTAAGCAGATGTTACAAAGGAAAAACGGAAAAAAAAGAAGAATTTCATCTTGTGAGTCGAGTGTATATGTGAATCCATTTGTGGCCGATCCCCGTGATGTGTATTTTACCAAATGAATTTTGGAGGACGAGCTGGAACCAGACGTCAAATTCTACGACCAATATCCCATCTTCTACAAACCTCTTCAAACTGGAAGGCCAAATGTATTGCTGACTAAGGAAGCTTTCAAGGGCTCAAGAGTCCTACGACCTCGGCCCTTCGCTACACTGAATTCGGCAACGTCCTACATTTTTAGACGGTTTATTTGCTGACAGAATTTCAAACTGGAAGATGAAAATTTGAGGGAAAAAAAATAACAACACGTTATTTATTCATCTCTCGTTGTTTGTGGACGATGATATTTGTGTGTTCTTATCATTTCATCAATAAAATTGCATTAGAATCGGGTCTGGATTCAACGATAGCCGATAAGACTGGATTATACGATATTATAATTATAAGTTATGGATTTACTCCACCTTGCTTATCGCAATTCTTTATTAATCCGTGTATACCTATCTGCTCGCTGTTCGCTTGTACCAGCGAGATGTTGTTGTCACCTCGTCTGCAGGGAAATGAATTTCGATTGTCCATCAGAGCGGAATGGGAGGACACGATGAACGATAGAGAAGAGACGTCACCGTGAGATCTATGACCCTGGAATGGGGCTCCTGCATTTAATGAGAGACAATTCCGCGCCAGGAAACCCGTCCGATGCACAGATGGTTAAGTTGTATATAATTCTAGACATAGATATACAATCTCGTTCTAAAATATCAAAAGCTCCGGCTTTTCCCATCTCTAAATCTCTCTCTCTCTCTCTCTCTCTCTCTCTCTGATGGAGAGGCTCTGCTGTCTGTCACGTTATCAGTCGCTCCTTGTATTTCTCTATTTTACACTATATCTTTGTGGGCTTAACTCCTCTGATCGTACTCCTGTGGTGGGTGAGTGGTACTTCTTGGTCCAGGATATCACGGTAGGCTTTTGTCTTCACTGGTTAGTTACTTATTCCGTATTTTCTAAGTCATCTAACGGCTCATAAGCGCTTGATTATTCTCTTAGCATCTGTCTCCGTGCGCACGTTTGATGCGCGCGTCTAACTCTATTATTGTTTTCGTTCACTTACACCTACATTAGTATACTCTCATCGTGCTGTATACCTATGCCTCTACCATGTCTGACGATGATGAAGCTTTGCCTATAAACAGTCTGCCTGTTCCCCACCGCTTGTCATTTGTCGCTACAGCTGATTTTGACTTAGATTCTACAAGAGCCAAACTGTCTGATCTTGATAGTCAATTTCTTAGATATATCAGATCGTCGCGTGAGACTGTAGATAAAAAGACGGCACTGCAAGAGGTTTTTCTTAGCTATCAAGCCGCTTTCAATTCCTTGGCCTTAGCTTATTCCCGACTCGTGGGAAAAACTGACAGCTCGCGCGCGTGTTTCAAAGCAGTTAACGAATCTTGCACTGAAGTCCTTCGGGTATGTTCTGCTAGTGCAAAGGAGGCCTGTAGTGATGGTATCAAGGAAACTATCTCTGCCACCTCCAATTCCCGTGACGCTGTATCATATGCAGCTATTGTAAATCGTGCGTCTTCTAAAATTCGCGTTCCCAGAGGGCCTATTGTTGAAGTACCTAAGACTACTAGTTTTGTCATAGCCCCTACGGCCGCAGCAGCTAATAAATTTTCCTCATCTGTTGCAACGAAAAATGCCTTGTTTAAGGCAGTTAATCCTGCATCGCTAGCTATGAAAGTTGAGCGTGTTTCTGGGGCTCGTAATAACGCAATTCGGATCGAGGCTAGTTCGGTCAACGTTGATCGGGTACGTGCTCTTCCGGCGCTTGCTCAGGCTGGTCTCGAGGTCAGAGAGGACTCCAAATTGAATCCTCGCTTGGTGGTCCATGGAATTCCTGCGGACATGAGTAAAGATGAAATTCGATCTGATTTTGTAGCACTGAATCTTGGCGGCGTTGATAATCCTGAAGTTGAGGTCATCTATCGCTTTCCGGGGAAGGAAGGTCGTACCCGCACAAGTTGTGTCATTGAGGTGCCTCCCCAGGTACGTAAGAGCTTGCGTAATACTCCTAATCCCCGCATCTATCTCAGATTTTCAGCCTGCCGTTTTGAGGATCACGTTGTTGTCCGGCAATGTTTTAAATGTCTCGCCTTTGGTCACTTGGCTAAGGATTGCAAAAGTGCCTCTCATTGTGGTCACTGCTCCGGGTCACATGAGCTGAAGAACTGCCCGAAGAGAGGTGATGCACCTTGCTGCTTCAATTGTACTGCAGCTAAGGTGCAAGACACCTCGCACTCCGCCTTGGACGGCAAGAAGTGCACCATACTCAGTAGGCGTCTAACTGACAAGGTGCGTAACATTAACTATGGATAGAATCTTGTCTGATTCGCATGACAAGCTTAACATTTGTCACGTTAATTGTCAATCCCTTGTTGCCCATCTGGATGAATTTCGTGTCTTCTTTAATAATTCTAACTACCATGTTATTTGCATGTCGGAAACTTGGCTGAAACCTGCTGTCTCGGATGACTTTGTTCAACTTCCTGGCTATCAACTTCTTCGGTGTGACAGAGTCGGACGCGGCGGCGGCGGCGTGGGCATCTTTGTCCACAACTCACTTCCTGTTCGCGTACTGGAATCTTCTGGTGGCACCTATTTGCATAAACCTGAGTACATCCTCGTGGAGATATCACCGGTAAGCTCATCGAAGCTACTGCTTGCTTCTGTTTATCGTCCTCCACACATTGGTCATCTGGATGAATTCATGAGCCGTCTCCTAGTCCTTTCTCCATCTTACTCTAATCTCGCAATTTTGGGTGACTTCAATACGGATATGAACGGTAACACCTTTGACAAACATCATTTGCAGGGCTTCATCGATTCGTCTAACTTCTATCTAGTTCCTTATCAGCCTACTCACAACCTTCGTGATTCTTCTACTTGGTTGGATCTCTGTATAGTTGATGATCCCCACAAAGTGATGGATCACGGTCAGCATGATGTCCCTTTTTTATCGGCACACGATCTAATTTCTGTCTCTTTCAATGTTAGAGTACAGCGTCACCAACCTCGTGCCTTTACCTGTCGCGATTTTCGTCTGTTTGATAAACGTATATTGCTGCAGAGCCTGGATGCGATTGACTGGAGTCCTTTCTACCTTGCACAATCTATCGACGATAAAGTTGAGTTTTTGAACTCTGCCACACTCGATTGCTTTGACCGTCTTGCGCCCTTTCATCTAGTGCGTCCGCGTACGCTTCCCGCGCCTTGGCTCACGCCTGAAATCAAGCTCTTAATGACACAGCGAAACAGAGCTCGTCGAGAATGGCGGAGAAACAGATCAGTGCTATTGTATGATAGGTTCAAATCCCTGCGTAACAAGGTGCAGATTGAGGTTAGAGCAGCCAAGAAAGCTTACTATCTTCAAAAACTTGGAGGTCTCAGAGATCATAGAACGGTCTGGAATGAATTACGTCGCTTAGGACTCGTTCGATCGCGTACTTCCAATCTCCCTCTTGCGGTACCTGCCGATGCTTTGAACGCTCACTTCGCTTGCGCTGGCGGCGATGATCGCGATGCCTCCTCTTCCTCTTCCTCTTCCTTGGAGCGTTGGTTCCTGGGTGAGGTTAATTATGATGATTCGAAGTTCTACTTTGAAAATATCTCCTTAGATATTTTGGCTAAATCTCTCCTTTATTCTAAATCAGGATCTGTAGGTACTGATGGTCTCTCCTCGGTCCTCATTAGGCTTGCCCTACCTTCGTTACTTCCGCATATTCTCCATCTTTTTTCTTCCTCCCTTGCTTCAGGTTCTTTTCCTGAGCTGTGGAAGTCAGCACTTGTCTGCCCTCTCCCCAAAATCAAGTCACCTGTGAACTTGAATGATTATCGCCCTATTTCTATCCTGTGTTCGCTAGCTAAGTCTTTAGAAAGAATCGTTGCTGATCAGGTTATGCGCTTCCTCGAGAGACGGAATCTTCTGGACCCTCATCAGTCTGCATACAGAAGAGGACATAGTACCCACACGGCGCTTATCCGTGTCATTGATGATGTGAGACATGCCATGGACACCCGCAAGGTGTCTATCATGGTTTTCTTTGACTTTTCTAAGGCCTTCGATCGGGTCCGTCATGGATTGCTTATCGACAAGCTCAGGCTTCTCGGGTTCTCTAACGCTGCACTACGTTGGTTTTGTACTTATCTCTGCTGTCGCAAACAGGCCTTGAGACCTGGTGATGGCTCCACGACCTCGTGGCGGCCTGTCATCAATGGCGTTCCACAAGGCTCTGTCCTTGGTCCATTATTGTTTACGTTGTATATGCTTGATCTTAAAGACTGTCTTAGGTACTCCAGCAGGAATCTTTACGCGGATGACTTGGTGATCTATCATCACTGCTACCCTCATGAGCTCGCCGAGGGCATCGCTAAGGTCAACGAGGATGTGGTTCGCATCTCCGACTGGGCCACACGGAATGGATTGCTACTGAACGGTGCGAAAACCAAGGCGATGGTACTGGGCACCCGTCGTTACATCAAGGCCATCGACTTCTCCTTCCTACCTACCATTGTGGTTGGTGCTGATGCTGTGCCTTACTCCGATCTAGTGCGACATCTCGGAGTTACTATCTCCAACACTCTGTCCTGGAGTGCCCATGTGGCGAATGTCACCAAGAAGATTAACGCAACACTGTACCAGCTAAAACTCTGCCGAAGTCTGCTCCCCTGTGCCTTGCGGGAACGTCTCATTTCCTCCATGATCTTCCCGCACATCGACTACTGCTGTACGATATATCTGGATCTTACCGACGGACTTAACCTGCAGCTTCAGAGAGCGCTGAACTCCTGCGTACGATTTATATTCGACATCAGGAAAGATGCTCACATTTCGCCATACTATAGTAAACTTAAATGGCTCAAGGTTGAAGCTAGACGACAATACTTTCTTGGATGTCTGGTGTTCAATGTAATTCAGACCGGTATACCATCTCACCTGTCCGTCTTTCTGGATCGAAGACCTGTATCAAATCGCACTACGAGAGCCCCTCTCGATCTACTCCATGTGCCACCATGCAGGACCGAATTACTCATGAACTCCTTCATGTCTGCGGCTCCCCGTTTCTGGAACAGTCTTCCGCTGGAAATCCGCACTTCTTCCAGTGCTGGCATCTTCAAGAGGGCGCTATTTGATCATCTGCTCTCTTTTACTCTTCCACCTTGATTTATTCTTACATTTTACATATGCTTTTACTGTTCTGTGTGCACTGCGTACCTGGCGTAGGTTTTCTGCAGTTTCCCTCATGCCTTTCACCAAATGGAGGTACTTGCTTCAAGTCGGCTGCAGCCGCAACTTTTTGTATGCACATGTTGCTTCTTAATTTCGTAACTATCTAGCCTCTGAATCATTTTATTTGTTATCTGCTTTACTTTACTATATTTTTGTTTAATCATCATTGTTTATTTTATACTCAGCTAATTTTGTAATACTGACTGATACCTCTGTTCATTTATAATTATTTTTCTCATTGTATCTTTACTATGTTACTGCGCTTGAGGGGATACCATCCCAGAGCGCCTAATAAATGTCTCTCTCTCTCTCTCTCTCTGAATCTCTCCATCATTCTTCAGCTAGACACGTTTTTTATTTATTTTTATTATAAAAGTACTCGCTGCACTGTACAATTCGCTGTCTCCAGCACTGAATTTTATAACAAACGACGCTCTCGAGGAAATTTATTCCAAGGTAGGTATATTATAAAGGTTCGTTCGATATTTCGTTGTTTAATTTTATTTTTAATTCAATCTTCAGGAATGTCATCCGATTAGCTAATCAAGAGTTGAAAATAGTATACCGTGAAACCGACGATAAGGTTAGATCAAATCGGATCTCCGAAATATTATCGTTCATGCGCATATTGCTCTCCGGAAATTATGCCGCATCAAGACCAGCTGTTGGAAACACGCGGTTCCCATGCAGATGCTTTAGCAGTACCAGCTCCCATACCTACCCTAGCCTGCCGTCTACCTTCTATTTTACCTCCATACTCGATTTGCACACGTTCACTTGCACAGATGTGTGTGTGTGATGTACGTGTGTATACTATATTTATATGCAATGCTTATATACCTGCATAAACTACAGAGTGTCCCAGAACTAAATGTCCAAAATGAAAGGTGCCCTAGAGGAGGTCGAACTGAGTAAATTGGCCCGAAGAACGTGGGGTCTACGAAGTCGCGTTCGCGAGATATCACAAGTTAAAAAAAAGTATCGCTTTGCGCCGCGTCGCGGCGGCGCAAAGCGATACTTTTTTTTAACTTGTGATATCTCGCGAACGCGACTTCGTAGACCCCACGTTCTTCGGGCCAATTTACTCAGTTCGACCTCCTCTAGGGCACCTTTCATTTTGGACATTTAGTTCTGGGACACCCTGTACAACAAGAGTGTGTTCTTGTCTGCGCCGAAGAAGCAAACCGTGACGTTTATTCAGAGATGAATTCGCGTGAAATTTCAATGGGATTGAAACCGAGTGTATAAATCGTGAATTAGCGGGTACATATAAATACCTACATACAGTATAGAGAGTATAGAACAACTTGGCGCGAGACTCTACCGAGTCTCTTGATTTCTAAATAATCGCAGACCATTATGTCCCTGTTGTTTGAACTCCATATTGTGGAACTTGTATAGAATAGGAATTATTGTTCCCTGCTGGTTCCTGAAGATTTTCCATTGATTCGCGCGATTTACACTACCGAGAACCACGACAATATCGCAATGCTTCGATTCCTTGTTACGAAACGTTTCGGTTGAATTCATAAGCGAATATTCGAATCACAGTTTACCTTGGCGTTGCCATATTAGATGTCTGTCTTTTTTTTTGGCAGGATCTTCTCAAGATGAAAGAATTTTTCTCTTTAAACTTTGTTCGTAAATGTATATATGTATACGAGATAAAATAGTTACGTTTCATTTTATCCCTGTAAAAATTTTCCGAGGGATTATACAAAAACGATCGAACACGCGTCAACCAGCCCCATATTGTTTTCCAGGTATTATATACCTACCCCTGGCATCTTTTAATATAGGTACGAAATTTCGTTCGGTATGTATATAAATTCTGCCAGCAATTTGAGGAGCTCTTTGTCGATCACTGTGAGCATGGAGCAAAAAAAAAAAAAAATCGTGAAGACGTAGGGAGTTCGAGTATAGAAAAGAAATTTGAAGACAATAAAGAGAAAATCACAACAACTTGGAGAGGCATATGGAAGTGCAAATTGGATTCTCAACCCAAAACTGAATTGATATTCTGGCGTAGCCTGGCAGTGATGTGGGATGTATACTGACTGATTAGTGCATATCGCTTCTAAACACTGTATACACAACTTGGTGACTGCGTTTGAATTATAACCAGCCCTCGATTCCTGATTGCAAGGATTATTAGTTTAGTTTCTGGGTAAGGACTTTGAGCAGCCGGGGAATAGTATTTGAATAATAACATGGGGATCGGAGAGGCGTGGGACACCCAAGTACTGAGAATATGTAGTTTGGTATCGCTCCCTACATCAAGTCTCCGGAGAATCCCGCCATCAGTTGAGAGGAAATAGTTTTCTAATTATATTGAAAAAATGATTAACGGAAACCTTTGAGAATCGCGGTACGTAAATAATTGGCATGCAAATCCGGTTTGGTGTAAACTAGAAATTTCTAACGGAGGGAAAAGTAGTAAAAAGCAACTTGCAGCATCAATATTCATTATCAAGATTTTTAAACTGATGAACACGAAACTACGAAATTTAATGAATATAATCAACGTCACGTATAGCCGAGCTCTGTACCAATTCTACAAACTCCAAGTTCAGGGGAAATAAATACATCTTGCAGTATTTTGAGTTGAGTCTCGGATTATTTGCAACGCGAATCACGAAGTCTGAATTTTCCGTTATTTTACAGACCTGCATCGTATCCAAGAAAATGCGATAAACATAAAAGCATGAAAAATTTCTACCAAAACTCGTAAAAAATTGTTTACGCCTTCGATACGAACTCAGCATTTCTGAGCACTGCTCACTGTGCTGTTAACTGGGAACTGCTGTCGCAACTTCGATCTTCTTATTCTGCTGCATGGTGCTACGTGGAATCACTACGATAAGAATAATAATAAACTAGCTATCGATGTCTCGATGACTGCAGAATACATTTCGCTATTTTTGGTAACTATTCACGAACTATTCATATCGATATGGTTGGATAAGAATATTTTCCGATAAATTTGACCGAGTCAAGTTGTAGCGAAGTTTACGGTGCAACGTATACTACAAAATCGAGTGTGAAGGTGTAAAAGGCTAAACATTTCCTTTCTCTCGGAAGCTTGACTTCCGGAATGGAAAGCACGTCGTCGACATAACTTGAAAATTGAATGATCGTAAATTTTCTTCTTTTCTGTGGAATTATCTCGACCTCCTTACCTCGCTCTGTTCAAGACAGGAGTAGATGCCTTATTGACGTACAGGTGTATTCACATTTACAGATTAACGTAATAAAATCTAAAAATTGATGGTTCGGAAAAGAAAGGTAGAAATAAAAATCCTCGCCATTCGAGCCCTCGCCGAATGCCGTAGATACGCTTCAATTACGGTCGGTCTGCAGGGCATCCGTGCGACGAAATTCATCGTAACAGTTCGTGAAATGAAGACATTCTCAGAGACGATTATCGTAAAAGTTCTAGATACCAATCCTTGCACGCAACAAAAGCACATAAAAAATTATTGGTTACGTATCGATTTATCAAACTGATTATCCTACATTTCCTGGTTCGTGGTTCGTACCGACAAAACGCGTAATCCGTATCTACCAAGAATTAATCAAACGACTCTGACCGTTTCGTAGAAGCTGTATTTATTGAGAAAAGGTGATTTTTCGTGCTCTTGATTACGCAGCTTCGTTCTCGCATCCAAAATACTCAACCCCAAATCCCGTTCCGTTATCTTGCTTATAGTTTTAATGATGTTATCGAAAAATTATGCCAATCAAGCGTGAATAGAATTCTCACACGGTGAATACTCTCAAAAGTGATGCTGTAGTTACAGCCTGTTTGATCCTATATTTGCTAGCTCTACATGATTGAGTGGCAAAACAAAGGAGTATATTATACAGAATCGTGCGTTGCTTCCGCAGATCTCTCATAGGCCATGTATCCGTATATCCATGCCTATGTGTACAGTGTGTATACAACGGAAGCCCTCATATTTGACATTCCCTCCGGCCATTAAAGGTGACCTTCGTGTTAGTGGATCAGGAACAAGGAAATGTTCAAATCTTTAGACCGGATTTGAGGCTTTTCAACAATCGTCTACCCAAAAAGCTTCCGTTATGAATCTGATGCTAAACAGTGCTTATCACGGTTTTATAATATAATCGTATGAATGTATTGACAAGGATCAAACTGCTTGTATTCAGACTTACTGAAGGAAGAAACAAAAGTATCAGATTATGGTAAGAGATTCACGGGCTTATTTGAAGTTGAAAAAGAGACATTCCATTTCGAATAAATTTTCAAACCGTGGTAATCAAAACGCGTAACTTTGTGTTTGCGAAAAGCTTGGGGAAAAAACTAGTCATCTTTAGTCTCATAAGGATCCTCTGACAATGGTGGAACACAGGTGAAATTTCATACGAGCGGAAGGGCTTTGGGGAAAACTCCGCGTGATAGGGTAAAGGCCACGAATCGAACAGCGGATAATAAGGTCCCAATAAGATGGTTTCATCCCTGGGGGGCTGGTTAAATTATAGTTATTGCCTTATTGGAGCTTGGAACTGGGAAATACGCTGCAGTACAGGCCTGAGCGTTTTTGGTCAACCTTCCGGGAAAGAAAATTATGAATTGTACGGTAAAAGAAGTTATGACGATTCGAAACTTGTCGAAAGACTCGCACGGCTACTCAACACCATATACTAGGTCCTATACGCGAAGAAGAAGTTTGTATCTTGGCCCTTGCTTAGAAAATTATAAAAACGCATTAATAACTTGAAATTAATTCATTCGAAATTGAAAATCAAAAGATCGTATGTATCGGCAGAGTACATGACCCTTTGGCTTGAATTTTTTGAATCTTCTCAATGACCAAACGGTCGTATCCGCCGAAATCATTAATACTGAATTCATCGATGGATCAATCGATAGTACAGATGTAGTATAATGAAGCGGAAATGAAAGAAGGTAATTAGAAGCAGGGGCTTGTCAGTTAATCACGGTGTTATCGTAGTATTTTTATTTCACCAATTACGTTTTCAATTTAACTTTTCCGAGCGTAGAGTTGTATAGAGTAAAAGAAAGCGGTGGCGACCGGCAGCCGGCACACGAATTGAGAAAGGTATATATTGTATAGGTCCGTACCTAACGCTAGATATAAAGTTATAGGAAGCAGTTAGACCAGTTGGAGCAGTTCAAGTTAATTGTAACCTGCCGGATTTCGATTGCGGGTAAAATTTAGCAGCTCGGTAAAATAAAAGAACTGCAATCGAACCGAACGAATTTTCACCTACCTAAGTGTATAGGTATAAGGAAGAAACTCCGAAAATTAGCACGAGACGAAACTTTCGGCTCTTAATTCGAGTTCCCATTCTGTCGAATAAAAGGAAGATAGTCTGCGCAAGAACGGAAACTGAATGCAAAGTTTGGCAATAGTTAACAAGAAGTGTCCCGAACACCGCGAAGATATCGCGAAACGTTTCGGTACTTATTCCAAATTCATTAACGACGTAGCAATCTCGCTGCATAGTGCCCACGGCTTCGCTAGCTCTACGATCCCGACCTCTTTCATCCATTTTTCATCTTCTCATCCCCGTCTCTGTTTCGTTACACAATTTCACAGAGCAAAAACGCATCCCCCGACTTTCTATCACCCAGATTTACTCAAATCAGAAAATATATCTGTTTTCATCTCACAATGAAAAGATTTCGTCTGAAAGAACCTGCAGTCTCTTACGTAAGTGATTGTACTGTTTTTTCTCGTATTTTAATTCAATTCCTACGATCTTAATTATGGATTCTTTCATCTGGAATTAATCACAATATCGGAATTTGACCCCGTATCTATACCTAAGCGCCTATCCCGCTCGATAACTGTTCTCCGATCTCACTTCCAAGGCCAATAACCACTCATTTAATTAGAAGATAAATAACTGAAGGGTATTGTACGGGTATAGGATCCCCGAGTGTTTATTGTTCAGTAGCCGTCAAGCTGGGTCAGGATGACCGCTGGACCGCAGTCTCGGGAATTCAAAGCTTCACAAACATGTGGAATGCGAGAGGCAACATAGCCCCTGCGTTGCTGACTCGCAATGTCGAACGGTTCGTCAATCTGTTCACTGGCTTGTATGGTTCTGTCGCAAAACCGAGGACTCGGCAACAATTCATCTCCAATCGCAAATAACCGCACAATTTCCCTCTACCAAATACCTTCCGTACCTAATCATGCCCGCGCGATTTCTCTGATAGTTGGCTACCCCCAAAATCAATCGTCGCAGATTATTTGTTGCCAATCACATATATTCTGCCATACCTACGCAATGACCTAAGAACTAAAGTTAGTCCATTCGTCTTTAAGCACATTACCTATGACTGGACCAAATTTGAACGTTCATGAAATGAATTTGTTGCAGATGGAAATCCGTTCGGAAGTGAGAACGTCGACGTGTGATGTGATATATCTATGTGAATGCGAATGGAATCTGACATGCTTGATTTCGAGGGTGGCCCACTTGGGGCTGGGTTGAGGTTCCGAATGGTCAAAATTCGGAAAGCTAAAGATCAGAAATTGAAAATTCATGCATGGAGTGTCATGCCTCCCTATCAAATTTTCCGATTTCTGTACTTTGAGTTTTTAGCTGTCTGCATTCCGATCTTTTCGGTGAACTTTAACGTCTCTGAAAATTTTATATCGTCTCAAATGAGTTCGTAACTTTGATCGTTCGGAACTTCGACTCGGCCCCGATCACACGGCAGAAAAATACCCGATATAAGATCGTAAAATTGTGTGCGATGTGTATACCCGTACATACGTTTTTATACATATATAATGGTGACAGAGAATGACGAGGGCTCTCATGATCGATTCGTAAAACAGGACCGATAAAAAATAGAAAAAAGAAAAAAAAAAAAAAAATTGTGTACAAATAAGTTCCCAGACCCTCGAAATATCCGTTGAATATCATATGAGACTATCGATGTGTAACATCCGGAAGGATGACTCCGCGTCCGGGAAATGGGAGTGCCTTCGTGCGCACTAAGGAGTTAAGATCGCGGGTGTAAGAGGAAAATGTAGAGGAAAAGGAAGTAGATTATAGAAGGGTGGAATGAGGGGGATTGTAGGGTGTAGAAGACGGAGGTAGGGTGACATAAGACGTCTAGCTTTCGCTGGGGCGACTTTAGCCAAGCTTCCCCCGTTGAAGATGGTGCGAGATGATGCCCAAGTGAAAGGCGCTATAATCCTATATAAGGATTCCTTGAAGCTTCCTGCACGCTGTACGATCGTAATCGTTATTTATACCCACACCTTTTGATCTAGAGAATCCGCGTTTAAAAACAACGACTCTGTTGAGACAGAATATAGTGCATTATAGTATCCCCTGATTTTTTTTCCTTTAGTGCACTCACGAAAAATCTCACCATGCGTTAAAACTAAAAATGAAAACAGACTTTCATATTCCAATAAAAGAACAACTTCTAATGAAACTTATATCGTTAGTTTTAGATCGAATTATATGTACGTTTCGCTGAACGAACTTCGATAAAGCAGCAGCAAATTCGAGAGCTTTCTTTGCGAAAAGCTATCCGAAGCTTAGAGCTTTGTTCTCTAAATTTTATCAAGTACTCAATGCTTAAAAGCCTAGCATTGTATAGTGAGAGAGCTGTAGAGAATAATTCTTCGATCCTCAAAAGGATCAGGATATTTTCCCTCCTCATGTATGAAAATGAATAAAAATAACGTTGGAAATGGCAAACGCAGATATACCTACATGTAGACATATACAGGAAGAAAAAGGACAGATATATGGAAATATCTTTTGTCAAAAATTTTTGTGGCCATACTTATCGTGCACTGTTATTGCACATGTGATTGTATGTATATGTACGCTATTTGATTGTGAAAGAAACAGTGAAATTCTGAAGCTCAGCAAAGGAATAGAAAATAATAGGGCCAGAGGGCATAGCTGCCGCTGCATCTTTCCGAGCGTTGAGTTACAGCGGAGCAATGCCATAGAAATTGCGGTACGAGGTGGAATTTAACGTGAAACTAAATTCCCCCGAGTCTAACCGTACATAACTGCGAGAAAGTCTTGCAAAGTCTTCGCGTTTCCTTACGGATCTCAAGCTCCTCTTCCGCAGAGAACAGAAACGTCCGTATACCGTGGCTAAATGAGATCATCCTTTATTCATTCTTTTGCTAACTAGATTATTTCACAATCCCAACGCTACTTTGTAAGCTGAGCAGAAAAAAAAAAAAAAAAAAAACCAAAGAAAAAAGTGTTAAGAAAAGTTTGGGGTTCGGATGCAAATTTGACCCGGAGATCTGACTACACGGAAGTAAAAAATGATTCTAATTTCCCTCCGGTTGCCAAAATGCGAGAATCTTTATCTAAGGTCAATTTACATAGCCACGTCAAATGTCCCGTTACAAATCACGAATCTCAATGCTTCGTCAGCCCCAGTAAAAAATGTTACCCGAATAAATGGGTCGGGTTTATCTATAATCTTTCGATGGCTATTAGTGATAGGAGCTTAGCGGATTTTTCGAAGTGTGTAAGTTCTGGAATATCTAAGGGACGGATCATGGGAACGGCCAGAGCCACAAAAAATTTCTTTAAAACTTACTTTATAGTTTATTTGACGCAAAGAATCGCAGATATAAATCTTAGATCTGATGTTTGTCCAGATTTGCGGAGCAACGTTTCGCCGGTGCAAAAGGAAGTGGCTTTCGTAGAGCAAGAAGACGAAAGAGAAGAGGGGCAATGCCACATGATCGGCAATAAAAAATATCAGGGGAAACTCGCGTGATCTTTCGATAAGTATTTCTGATAAGAGTTTAAAGGTTCCCCGAGGGTTTCTTAGACGGTTCCCCGAGCATTGCGACGTGCTGAATCGTGGAAAATGGGAGAGAAAAACGAGAAAAAAAAACATAGAAAAAAAAAAAACAAGGAAAAAACTTCCACAGAGGTTTTCTGATTTATTATGACCACTTATGTAACCGACTATGAGTCTTTCCACTTTTCAAATACATTGCTTTTGTTTTTATTTCACGTGATTTTCGTCTGTTCTATTTTCTTTGGTTTCTCTTACCGTTATTTTTTTTTCCCCCGCATTTTATCATTTTTTCTTTTTTTTTTTTTTTTCTCCCTCTCCTGTTTGTTTGTTTCTTTCGTTTTTTCACAAAAAACAAGTCAGAATTCCGGTATAACTGCCTGAAAACTTTCCACGAACTTTAACACGCTGAGTTCCTGATTAGGAGCCACCTGTCGCAGCACCCACTTCATCGTTGCAGGGCACACCATCAGAACTGCCAAGGCACTGATTGTTAGAGGAGCAATTAGCGCCCAGATTAACTGAAACGAAAAAAGGAAAAAGGATTGACCAGATGTTCGAAAGTTGAACTATCCAACTGGAGTGCAGAGTTGATCAAATGGGCAAAAGTCAATTTGTAGTAAAACTCCTGAGTTGACTAAATGCAGTGAAAATTTAATATCCATTGAAACCTTGAAGGGCGAAAATCGTGCCGTATAATACGATACTCGTATCTTCAGAAGCTCTACGACGCGACAGGAGATTTCTTTTATTTTTACAGCTTATCAAAGTGCTACACCACGAGAGGCTATAAATTTTACCTTGCAGTAAGAAATTTTTCCTCTACTCGTGCCCGGACCACAAGATCTCGTAACAAACCCAACTTGAAGCGATAAAAGTATAAAGTAATAGAAAAAATAACGGGGTAAGGAGTAAAAAAAAGGTATATAAAAATAAAATAATATCAAGAAAAATGGGACTCCGTCACAGAGCGAACGTGTTCAACGGCGTAAGGGTATAAAAACGAAAAAAGAAGAAAAGAATAAAAAAAATAACAAAAAGACTTTATTTTCGCAGGGATTCTAGGCAAGCTGACGTCGTCGATCGACAAAGATGATGAGCGTAATCATCGGCGAAAGACTGCCTTCTGCAGCACGTCATTTTTCTCCAATAACTTCTTTTGCCTCTATATATTCGGAGTGCAGGCGACGACGCGCGTTGTAAAATAGATCTCAGAGATATTTCAATTCAGCGAACTTTCGCCTTAGAGTTCTCATGAAAATTGTATCAAATTGACATCGTTCTGTGAATAATATGATCAGACACGAGCGAAGAGTCCGAAATATCTTCATAATATATGAAGTCTGATCCATTATTAGAAATTTACTACTCTATGTATGAACAACTAGTAATTAGCTAGACAAAGGGCAGTGTCTTAGTACGTTAGAGATCCAAGCGACTACGATCCAACCCAGGATAACGGTACCGGCTGTATTCAAGTAGGATGTGTACTCTGGTCTGAGAACAGACTGCAGGAAGGGTGCCTTGGTACACAAATCTGCCAGTAGCACCTCCGTCTGTCGGGAGGAAGCCAATTATCGATTATTGAATAATTACACAGTGTACTCAGCTTTGAGCCAGAATTATTTCAGAGGGTTGTAGAATCTGCAGATTAACAAGTAAATTTTATTTTCACATTGTCTTTTGATAGGAAAATTGTGACTCCTGTAAATTATGAATAGAAATTTTGAACTAGGTACTGAGCCAAGAATTTGCGGCAAGATTGTGGCCAATTTGGTAAAGCAACGAGTAAGCATACCGGAAAAGAATCACTTTCTCCCATCCCTCACTCTCTCGCACCCCCTTATAGAGACATTTCACGGTTCTATTCAACGTAAAGTAAAGCTGGCCTATGGCCAGAGCTGAAAATTAGTGGGCACTAAGCTTTTCATGGGTTGAATAAAAGTACACACGTCTTCAGGTGGTTGCTTTAAAGGATATGCGATATTGTGGTTATTATTTCAGTATGTATGCGTATGTATATAAATGTATGTGACTGCAAAAATAATTATGAAATTAGATATTTGAAAACGTGATTCGAAAAATGTTTCGGAAATTTCCACCTCAGCAGTTATACGAGGTGAAGTTTCTCGTTAAAACTCTAATTTGATGAAATGAAGTCAATAGTTTAACGAGGTTCGGCACTTTAATAAAATGATCAAAATTCTACTTCGCATGGATCGCGTTTCGCTATAAAGTATAACTACAGTTTTACTGACAGACTGAAAAATATCCAAAGTATATACCTCAGAGCGAATGTTTCAGGAGCGTAATTTGGAAATTAAACTCTTATAATCTTAGGCCATAATCTCAATCGCACAACTTTTATGTAAAATTTAAAGCTCTGCTTTAACGACAGCTTTTGCTCTGCTTTAACAGCTTTGCTCACAATTAATGTCGCCTTAACGTTGCCCATTAGTTAACGATTGATTTACGATTATTCACCCTTTTTAAATCTGTATGTACCTTTAATTCGCTCAATAAATACCCATCCTGTATACTGCTACCCAAAGTTTCACAGATTCTATGATATTTCAGAATATATATCTTATCACATATATTTTTTAGGTTACCACGGGAAAGTTGAGGGATGAGCGATAACTGTCCGCCCCGAAAGCGAAACTGATGTCTACTCAGACTCTTTGAGTCGCTGAGCTACTCCGAAATGCAAATATATACTTACGTCCATAACGATGATATATGAAAATTGTTGACTAAGGACTGAAAATTTTGCTGAGTAAATAAATTTGGATGAAAAAATGCGGAGGACAGGTGAAGATCGGTGATATACGTTTACGATTCTCGTCATCGCTTTGAGTTACCTTGTTTTCATGTACACGGTCGTTATATGGGTCGATATTCGGGCTCGAGAATTCTACGTTTCGCAATTAAACCTGGCTCGCACACTTACATCGCGTAAAGAATTTTTTATAACCCAGTCTGAGCCTGAGTTTAATATATTATTCACTATGAATACCCACTCAGCGGACAAAAGTTAAACTTTCGCTGAGGTAGTTATAAACCAGTATATAACTACGCTAATTGACAAAAGTTTAAAATTCCTCGATTGGAGCGGATAAATCACTCGACTGCTAATCACTGTGTACGAAGTTCATTTTCAAGAATTTCCCCAGATAATTAAGGTCCATTATCTAGTTAACGTAATAGCCGAAGACCATATCGCATAGTCCGCCTATCATCATCTCCCATATTTTAATCAAGACGAAGTAAATTCTTGTCATTATATTAGCAGCTTTCCTATTTCCTCCGGGTCGAGCTATAACGGAGACAGCAGCAAGAAAAAAAAGAAGAAAAAATATCTGAAAGCTGACTGAGACGGAAGGAAATCGTTATAGCCTTAAGAGTGTAGCACGTGTATAAAAGCAATTGCTTAATTAATTTATCGTCTCCATTTGGTATAGTGGATTGCCACGAATCTTTGAGCGAATATTTAATTGCAAATATTTATTTCGATTTTGTGTACAGGAAGGATAAGAATAAGTAATACGTCGAAATCAATAATTCATTTTCTTTAGGACTGGATTTGACCCTCGTTTAATTCTCGCTCTCTTCGTGGATTTCGTCAAGCTCTAGTTGATCAGAAAATGTAATTCCTTCGTTCGTGTCCTCGCGGGTGAGCTCGTCGATGTTAAGGACGACACAGCTTGATGAATTAGTTCCCTGACAGGGAAACATTCCCGCCACCACACGGGAAGTGAGTCTGGCCGTGAGGATGATCAGCAACTGAGGCCAACCACGAGTACAAGATTAACTGGCCTCGGGCTCAACGGGCCTGCCTTGCTCAAAACGTGTTTTTGACAGTAAGCCTTACCCGCCCCATCCTTTATCCCTTAAAACTCGAGATTATATTCTACAGATTTGTTAGTGCGGAGAGTTAGGCGTAGAAAATCCGTGGTTCGACACGTTTCCCCATCTTTTAGAAATTATACCTTTCCATTTTAACAGATCGGAGTCTGACCCTTACTGACGTTACAATTTTCCCTCGTCTGATAAATTTTTGCGTCGGTGAGCCGGTGCAGGGTATATTTGTATGTCAGGGTATGTTAGAAGTGGAATATTTTAGAGCACGTGCACCTCGCCCTGGGTGGTGAACCCAGTTTGCATGACAATTACAAGGTACGGTACCTAGTTGCGATCGAATTATGCAAATGATCGTCGTTGTTTGTTAATCGACTAACAGATCTGTGGAGGTCGTGACAGTTGTCTATGTTTAGTTAATTTAACCATGAAAACAACAACCGAGTGTCAATCAAGCTGCTCGGAAAGATTTTGAATAAATAATTGTCAGATTTAATTTGCACGAATGCTACTCCACGCTGCATGAGCCCTTTAGAGCGGTCTGAGCTTCTCTAAAATTCGAAACAAGAGGGAAGAGACGAGGTAGAACGCAAAGTAAAATTGTTCAAACAACCGGCCAAGCCACGATAAGTTTCAAAGTAATTTTAGAAGGTATAAAGCGTGGAATTTCAGCGTGGGTAAAAAACAAAGCGATATCTTTACAGCTTGTCGTTGACACTCGCTCTTCCTCTTCCTCTCTCATTCCTTTCTCCGGAACGTTTTCGCTCATTCTCATCTCATGTACGCGAGACTCTGGCCTCGAGAATGTGAACGATCCCCAAGAAAGTCACGAGGATCGCGAGATCTTTTTGAGACCAAAATGTCCCACCGACATGGTATAGATATCCTTATCGTAACCCCTGGCTTCCCTTACTCACAAGTATGAGGTCGTTGACTTGACATAAAAAAAAATTGATCGTTGGGTTGACAATTACGAAGATCCACTCGACGATATGCGACAGAGCTGCTAAGGTAACGAGGCATCCACTCAGAATAAACAAAGCGATCAGCTCGAAAACACCGAGTATGATCTGAAACGTGGAATAATAAAAAAAAATATATATATGTAATTTGAATCACGATGAGGATAATTTTATGTTGAAAAAAAAGGAACCGTCCATGGCTCTGATATTTTTTGGTAGCTACAGATATCGCTGAATTTAATTGTAGCCGATATAAATGGCTCCAGTTTATCACACCCGCATCACGGTTACGCCAATATATGTTTTCGCTTTAAATATCGTTTCTGCACCCGAAACCATATTTCATTTTGTTGTGAAAATATATCAACGTTAACGAACACTCGCGTACGAACGCGTATTACCCGTGACTTTATCTAGTTAACAGAGAAATTGTCTGTGAAACGATAAACGCTATTCTGTAATCTACATTCTACCTATTTCAATCAGCTCCGATCGTGAAATATATAAACGAGAATATGTATTCATCGAACTGGTATCCAGCTAGACACACGTTCACGATCGTATTTACCTCCATGGGCTAATAAATTTCGCCGATCCCATGAAAAATTATAATTACAGGGGCAGATATATTTATCACCCGATGAGAATCGTGTATCGCATGAATTCGTATACATACATGTATACTTACCGTTAATATCGTCATTGTTTCGATAAATGAAAATTGATTGAACGGAAGATTAGGGAATTATTTAAAACCGAAAGGATGTGATATGTATCGCTTTAGAGATTCATTTTCTTGTCATCCTGATTGTACGTAGTACTCTGACTTTTTCGGTAAGTGACATTATTTATTTTTAGCTACCGTGCACGCGGATTTTTTCATTTTTTTAAAACGTCGACGATACAACGAAACCACAAAATTTGACAGAATTCAGTTTCACGTGTCACCCTCGTATTATAACACCCATGCTTCGAAACAAAAAAAGAATTGAACATTGAGTCCCTTTTTGTTCACGTAACGAGTGGCCCGCTCCTGCTGTCTCGAGTTTCC
The DNA here is from genome assembly GCA_949628255.1 of Macrophya alboannulata. Classification (NCBI taxonomy): domain Eukaryota; kingdom Metazoa; phylum Arthropoda; class Insecta; order Hymenoptera; family Tenthredinidae; genus Macrophya; species Macrophya alboannulata. The sequence continues at coordinate 12,926,596 of OX451207.1, read as the reverse complement.
AAAAAATGTCAGAAACAAATATCATCGGAGCAAGCTGCTGTCCGCGGAGTTCACGGATCTCTTCTAACGATGCCATCGCAGTAGCATAACCAATAAGCTGTCGGACGTTCGAGCAGTAGAGGTGTATCGTGTTTGGTCAGACACGCCACGGCTGGAAAAGTCTCAACGTGTAGCGGACTGATTGAGAATTGATCGATGAAACCCAGATGTAATTTTTTTCACAATCAAAACAAAAAACAGTTCTCCGTTCTTTTTCATCAGCGTGATGAGTAAAAAATTTTGCCTTCATCGACAATAGCTGATTTTGAGATATTTTGTAAATCATTTCGGTGATTTCTGGTTTTGCTACGATATTTTAATAACGAAAATGTCAATTTATTATTTCAACCAAATGGAGAAATAAGTATTTAGGAAATACGCTGGACTGGTACTAAATTGCATACGGTGTTGAAGAATCGCCAATTTTTACCAAGAAGATTGGTATTTCTGTTACAGCTATTAGATTGATCGATGGCTATAATTATATAATTTGCCGATATTTTCGGACGGTAAAGGACACGATAAAATGCCGAATCGGAAGCAGAGGGGTTGCCAAAGCATTGTTCAGCGTTTTCGGAGTATTATTAGAGAAAGAAAAAAAAAAAGGCAGAAAAGATCACGATCCGCGTCGACTGCCCAGTGAACTTGGGCAGCTACTCGAATCTGAAAATTGAATCGAAAATATCACAAGAGCGAATTGTCGTTGGGAATGGTGGAGTCTTGAGTTTCGGACAAATAATGTAGCCCTCTGTATGTCGAGCTCGTCGGTAGAAAGTTTAGAGTCATGTCGCGTGTCGGGGGTAGGTAAAGGGGTGTTACGGGGGGGTAGTGGGAATTGAGAAGGCGACGAAGAGGGCAGACGGACGTGTTTTCTCGTTCAAGCGAAATAGCACCGAAGCGATTATTTCGAACGAGAGCATACTGCAGGCGGCAAGGTTTCACGATTCTGGGAGGACAGCTGAATGTTGAATGACGTGATATTGCGCTAGACGCAAAACACAAGACGCAAAATTCAGGACGCAGGACGTGCAGAATAAAATACAATTGTTCCCGTCAAGGATAAACTCCATGCAACAATTCCCTGCATCAAATCGATTTTCATATAGTAACAAAAAAAATAAGAATATATCAGAGAAAAATTCTATTCCATGTAAAATGTCCTTCAAACAAAAAGAAAGCATGCTAAATCAAAATGTAATATACCTAATGATACCTGTCGGTAATTTTCTATTTTTTTATTTTTTTTGCCAAATTCAAATACCCGAATATCGACGGGTCACGCAAAGTGGCACCCCCCTTGGCTATTGGTACCAGGATTTGGATATTCGAACGATTCCCCGGTCGCTGCACAACCCCAAGAGACGTTGATCGAGCGTCCGGATGATTGATGAAGCGACAAACACCTGGCGAAAAATACATTTTGCCCTCTCTTCAGCTTTAGCAGTAGGTTATACCTACCCCATGTTTCTAGTACGCAGAAGCGTTTTGCGTTGATATTTTCGTATACCCATGGCGAGAGCTGTTGTAGTTGATTATCATTATTTCATATTTCAATTATACGACGGAGATGAGTCCGCAGTCCGGATCAAAAACACCGTCACATAATATCCTTTACGAAAATATCCCATTGGCATAACAATTTTTCTAACAATTTTATGCGATCGCAAAGGCTTTTAATTAGGACCAAATACCAGGAGCTACATCACAGCTGTATCAAATGATGCGATCGTAATTAGTGTGGATTGATTAATTAGTGTAACTAGGGTCGAGGTTGGTTATTCCAAACTAGCTCCCGAGCTTATTAGGCTGCAATTAGGTAATTAGGTGGTAGGATGGAAAGCTCTCAGTTGTAGAGAATCAAGTAATTCGGATAATAATTATAAGAGATCATCATCCGAAAATAGGGTCAAAGTACGCGTACATACAAGCAAAAAAAAAATCTAAATCTGCTTCTCCTCATTGTTCAAATATATTCGAAGTTCAATTCCAAACGCAGCTGTGCCCTGCAAAGCGACACTTCATTACAGACGGTCCTACAGCGATATGTCACGCACGGCAATAACACGTTCGCGGTGTCTCCCTCGGAGGTATTCTAAAAATCCCTAAAAAAAAGGAAGAATATGAAAAGGATGATAAAAAAATAAGTAGATTCGAGGAACAATTGACTCGCTATGTTCGTGACGATAAGAATTTTAAGTCCGTCTAAATTTTCAGGCTGCGAAAAATCCTGTTTGCAGTAAATTTTCCTCTGTGGTAATATACGTGAATTAGTAATTATATGAATAAAAAAAATACAGGGTGTCCCAGAAGTAAATGTCCAAAATGAAAGGTGTCCTAGAGGAGGTCAAACCGAGTAAATTGACCCGAAGAACATGGGGTCTGCGAAGTCGCGTTCGCGAGATATCACAAGTTAAAAAAAAAGTATCGCTTCGCGCCGCCGCGACGCGGCGCGAAGCGATACTTTTTTTTTAACTTGTGATATCTCGCGAACGCGACTTCGCAGACCCCATGTTCTTCGGGTCAATTTACTCGGTTCGACCTCCTCTATGACACCTTTCATTTTGTACATTTAGTTCTGGGACACCCTGTACATTTTCGAACCCAAAATCAACTATGCAAGTAGCGAGAAATATTATATATCGGTTCGACGTGGATTATGAGAAATTTATCGAACCCATAATATACTTTGAATTTCGCAATGCGTGTAAAATTACCGCATGATTGTTTCAAGACTTTGGATAATGTTAATGACAGTAATAATAATGATAATGATAATAGTAATAACGTATAGTAATGAGGGAAGAGACCGTGGAACCCTGAATTAGAAATTATAGTACGTGACGTTCAGAAACCGGGTATATGGGAATAGAATCGAGAGAGATCTGTGCGGTTTTAAACGACCCAACTATCCGTCGACGAGGGGGCTGAAAGTAAGGGTAATATATTCATACAATACTCTGGGAATGGTCCTCTGATTGGTTATTGAAAAACGGAAGCCATATCCTGTTCCTCGTTTCGTTTTCATATGGTTGAACCTGAAACCCGGTATTTCGCATTCGACGATACATATGTATGTATAAATATGTATATTACACATATATGTATGCATATATAATATATATATGTATATATATACATGAATAAAAATTCCGAAATCTTAATTGCATGGAAAAAGTTTGAATTGGAGTTAATTTTATTTTATCACTTGGTAAACTATTAGGGGAGTGAATTGCGATTAAATGAGATTTTAATTATATTCTGATTATATTAGAAGAAGTTTCGAAGTCCCTTTCTCTTTTCTTTTTTTTTTTTTTTTTTTTTTTCAGTCCTGTTTTTATAATTTTACTGTTTATAGCCCCATCCTTCGTACTTATCCCCATAGTTAATGGGTTTATTAAGCCAGGTAATTACTGCTATATACCCACTTCCGGGAAATTTGGAATGGAAAACAAACAATTTTTAACACTCAGATAAAATTAATTTTGTCTCGCATGAATAATTCGGCACTCTTTAGGGATCGTCCGCGCGCGGAGAGCAAACAATATAAGGGTAAAAGAAAAACTTTTAACTCATGTATATTATATAGATTTCAGAGATTCTTGCGGCACTCGAGGAGACGGGTTTTTTCAGCTATACACATAAGGGATCAGAAATGATTATCGATAAAGCCCGGTAAGCGATTAATATATATGACGGTCAAAAGAAGGAAAAACCATGAATATTATTTGAATTTTTAAACACGTTTTTTATCCATCAATTATTTTACCACTTTTATAAATGTGCGACTGCGATGTACGGGGATATTGAAACATTACCTACGTCATAATATATATACTTTATCAACTCGGAACGTAAGCCCGAGCTGGAACAGAACCGGCAAGCTTCGATCACTTCATAAAAGGCTGTATTTAAATTACATCAATCAAAAACGAGGCGGATCCTTTATCATCGTTTTTTTTTTTTTTTTTTTTTATTCAACCTAGCTACGCTTCTACGTATGTACATATGAACGCAAATCTGTTTTACTCTCTTCCTGCAAATATTCGTTTTTTCCTGATATATACGCCCGTATATATATTCCAGCGCTTTGATCCAAATTTTTTATTCACCATCCTATGTAACTATGAATTGGCATGTTCACCGGAGTCTGACAAAATTCAAATCCGATGATGAACACGAGGCTTTTGACTATTCAAATTTTGAAGTTTATAACTGCATTATAGGCTTGGCTTATTGCTAAACTTGGGATTACTTTGTAGAAACTGCATTTCTGCGAATTAGGATTCCACAGGGGATAACAAAAAAAATATAGACATGTGTATCTGCCTATGTGCCATCCCTATTGGTTTATATCTCCGTCACCAGAAGGCAGATCATACTGGTTATACAGAAATATACAGTGTGTTCTATCTTGCCGGTCAGGTACCGGAAATCATTATTCAGTTTTTGATTGTGACAGGCTCGATGTATCCTAGACAATATCAAAGCACGATTATACCAAAATACTGAAAGGGAGAGTTTAATAGAGCCAATTACATTGCATTGTTACAATTAACGACTTGAATTGGGATTAGATTATTTTTTTGGTACTAAAAATCACAACAAAAAAAAAACTGTAATCATTGTCTAAGATTATTCTGCACGTACACATCAAGTCGACGATATAAATGATCGAGTGAAATATATCGTAGAAAATTTATCGTTCACCTTATATCTAACCGAAATTTTTTGGCTTTCCGAAAAATTCCAAAATTGAAATTAAGATTTCTAGTATTTTACGAATGAGATATTCAGTGATAGAGAAATCGCTATGTCAAGAACAAATACTTATATATGTATACTCCATTCTTTACTAAACTGCAGATAGATAAAACTTGTCGTTCATTGAACTCAGCAGAAATAATTTACCATTCATTTATTTGAGAATAGCTGAAGAAACAAAGAATCGATGAGCTCAGTTGGCATGGAACGTCGCATATTATACCTATATGTAGAGTTATCAGAGAAATATCGGCAAATGTATTTTATTGCTGTTTTGGAACCCGCACGTGTGCTCCTGTATATATAATTTTTTTTTAATAGAATTCCCATTAAAGAGCCAGACAAAATCGCATTAGTAGCCAATTCCTGCAAACTAATCGTAAGAGTAGGGTATTTCGAATTCATTTAAGCACGTTCGAAACATGTTATGAATTATTCAGTAGAATCATTTTGACATTCCCAAAGATGAGACGTGCGTTTCTTTTTTTTTTTTCTCTCGATATCCTGTTTTTAGCGATCTTTATCGCGTAGATACTCGTGAATTATTCGCAAAATTTCAGCCTTTACTTTTAACTATCTTCGTACTGAAAATGACTTAATCGATCAAATATTTGACCGCAAGTCATCCGAAGCTCTCGTTCCTTTTCCTGCTTCCACTTCTTCCCAGCTCCTGTCTCTCAAGAGCACGCGCCAAAATCTAACAATACAATACACTCGTTATACATACAACTAGAAATCTGCCGATAAATATTCGGGATCGAAAATGATGTACGAATGCATTGTCCACTTGGAGAATGAATGCGAAAATAATTGGAGATAAGCTGAAGAGCGTAAGCCCCCAATTTGAATTCTCGTAGACCGAGGACCTATATTGTCAAGCACATCTAAGTGACATACGAAGATCCGGTTTTTGCCGGCCAACTGAATAATCCGCGATAGCTTACCAGCATGTTCGTTTTGATCTTGTCGTTGTGCTTCTCGAGGGAAAGCTTGTGGAGGACCCTGAGGCCCTTAGTGAACTCATCGATGGCCCGGGACCTCTTGGGGTGGAGAGAAATAAGCCCAAGGGCACGACGCTCGGAGTCTATCGGACAGATCATCGAGCCTTGTTTTATCTGTAACAATAATCGAGTTTCGCTCGTTACCCCAAAAAACTTCAACTTCTTTAAAGGAAATAAGAATTCTTTTTAATACCTACCCTAAAATTGTACCGAACGTTAAGCTCCTCGCAAAGACTGACTAAAGTTGTTCCACAGTATTTTGCCAGTCCATTACTGTAAAGTTTACCACTGCATACCGCATATCTTTCCATGGTATCTTCTGGGTTAAAATTTTTTCTCGAATGCAGATTCTCGATTTTTTTATTCGTATGTAAACGATTCGCCTTTTTCTGACGGTGTGAAAACCTGCGACGATAATTATACTTGCCATATTTTTATTTCGATCTTTTACACGAAAAAAGGTTACGAAAAAATTCGTTCGATAGACTTTATCAGTGTTTCAAGATTGGAATTGAAAAGAGTTGGGATAAAAAAGTACAAAGTCTCTTGCCTTCACGCAAAGTTATCGACTCAAATTTATATAAAAAAAATATATATAGGCAATATGTGTAGATATCTGCAAAGCATTATTCATCCTTAATACTTTGCCTTTAAATAAATACGTTCTGAGAAAGATGGAGTGAGATACGCTTAGCTCGGAAAGGAAATGACTATCTTTTGAGAAAGGAACGAAGCCGCTAGCTCGAGCATTGAAAATCTGTTCTTTGAAAGAAATCCGAAATGATAAGATACTGCGGATTATTAATTCGACGTACTTCGACTGACATGACTGACATGAGGAACCAACTCCGAGGCAGAACCTTACCCAGTCGGTGAACGCTATGACATCGGTATAGTGAGGGTCTATGTCCACAACCAAATATTTGTCCATCTAGTAAATATAATTTGATAACTATGTACAGTATGTACGGTGCAAGTATACACATAGTTTATCTATGTGTGTAGCTAATCCCATTGGAATTAGGTGGTGGAACTTAATCCAGACTTAATAATCTGCGCATCACTGCCGTGGTACACACGTACTATGAAGCATCAAAAACGCACTCAGCCGCAAGGCCATTGCCTACGCACGTAGACATGAGACGATTAATAATTAATCCATAGAATCTTCAGAACAAAGAGTGTAGTCTATATAATACAGTTTGGAGGGTAAAATTCCTCGTGGAATTAGGCCACTAAATTATATAAATTAAGAGAAGAATCGGAAAAAAGCTTACGCTGTCCTCATCTCCAAGGACAAGCACGTCTATTCCAAAATAGCCGGTGTACTGCCACTCTCGTAAAGCAATCCCCACTTTAATGACTAAATTCTCTAAGGGTAAACGAGCTGTTGTCGCCTGAGGGATACCGTAACACAAGTCGGTGGTGAGATCGTGAGGGACATGAAAGACATCTGCAGACGCACATACCCCCGGGATCGCCGTATCATGTTCCACGAAGACACCGAGACTCAAAATTCGATAATCGACGTATGGGAGAGCCTGCACTAATCCCCCTGCATAAAATTTCTTCTTTGAGAATGGAGTTTCGGATTTTTTATCATCTGCAGAGTAGTCTGTATATTTAGCTGATTTCTGCGCTCCGCTTCGAGCCAATTTGCAAATTTGAAAGCAGTTTTTTTTTTCGTTTTTTTTTCTATACACATCTCTAAGTTTGTGTTTAAAATATGATTCTTGATTATTGTCGGATTGAATAAACGCTGATGTCTGATGATTGGAAAACTTTTGATTGAAATGGCTGATTTAAGAGTTCAGTATATACCAACCGTATTTTTCAAGATCGCAAAAAAATTCCGTGCAACTTTTGTAGGCCTGTTTGTTCAATACCATTTCACCGGGTAAGATTTCCATCAGCAGAACGGCGAGCTCTTTCTCGGACTTTTTACACTGATAATGAGATTTCTTATACGTTATATGGGTATTCGGGAAAAAAAATCTTAGATGATCAATTAATTAGAACGTTTGTTTGATCACCTGCAATTAATAACTTGGGGTACACACAGCCTTACCTTTGCGGCGATGATCTCACGCGACGAACTTTTTTCGAAGCTAATCGACGCCGTCTGCAGTCCATTGATACCATAATTAATTTTAATCAACCACGTAACGTATTTCGGAAATTTTATCATCAGATGAGCGAGCCTCTCGCATAGCTGAACGAGAAATCATTCAGAGAAAAATGAAATTAAAGATCGTATCAGCCGGAATTATTATTCCCATCGAAAATTTCAGCCTATTTCATTACCTCTGAAAAATGACGAACATCTGGAACGAACGGGGGTTGATCGACCCTGATCTTTTCCAGAAAATTCGCAACGTTCGATTTATTGAGAAAGTGGTTTTGAAACTCCAACGGTGGACCTGGTAAAGTTTTTTTTTTTTTTTTTACAAATTGAGTTGGGTTCTTGGAGTTCCGAATGTTTGCCGAACCTTCAACGATTCCCGTCGACCGTTAGAAACGACTGACGAAAAACTATTACGAATTCGCTTCCATTAGAAAACTTATGCTATTCAAACACACCCATAGAGCTTTGTACATTTGTATGGGTCATCAGTGATTTACATTCACGAAGCAATTATCAAGAACTTTCACACCTTCTTCTCATGTATTTATAAACTAAGTTAGTATTTTTTCATTCACAGAATCATACAAAACCATATACTCAACGTATAAATAAATATGATTTATCACTCAGCTGATTGTTTCTTGATTAATGACTATCTGTACGCTTGTACCTAAGTCCATCGAATATTCTAATGTATCGTAAAATAATTTCAGCCATTCTTTTCCTTACAACAATACGAACTTTCAGCGATATTTTGAATAAGAAAATTTAAGAAAAAAACCTGCGTGATGGATGATATATCTAAGTATATGGAAATCTTATGCGAATTCATTATCGGAATGGAACGAGGAATGACTCATATAGAAGGACAATTTATTTTAATAGAGTTACAGTTCAATCTCCATATACAGTTCGCATTGCAGGGTCAAGTTATAAACGAACTAGACAGAAATGAATTACAACTTTGTAGAGGTATGAGCGTATTAAAGTGACGTTTTTCAAATAACCCTTATAGTTATAAAAATCTAACCGACAATTTATTGCCAGTTGTAAAGAGCAGGACAGCCGTGTCATTTAAGTCTTTCAAAGCTGCTGACGGAGATCGTTTCAACTTTTAACTACCTTTTTGTACATAAATTTTCTGTTGTTATTCATTTTAACCTGTCTCCACCGATCGATTCGATCGTTACAGTAATTCCAGTAAAATTCTTTTGAATTGGAACCTATAATTTTTATGTCTCTTGAATTATTTATTGCGACGTTTAAGAATTTCACCGAAATTCAATTTTAACGATCGCGTCCCGCTTCGAACTAAAAGATTTTATTCAATTATCTGCATAATTCAAAACGGAATTCGTATATAGGTATACTATAGCGTTAATAATAATTTCCCAAATTATTTTCACTCAATTTTTGGTAATACATTATAAACGACCGTCGCTAATAGTTAGTTACGAAATCAGCAATAAAACGAACTGCACATACGTATAATGTCAGTGGCCACAGTTTATGCTGGCAAAAAATGGTTGAATCACATGTCCTTCGCGTTCGGAACGATTAATTATTCTGATATATAAAGATATATATGTATATAGATATATATCTATATGTATACCGTCAGTATAACCGTAAATACTTCATCGAACTGGTTCTGCCTTAGAAATACGTATATCAGACTCCGAAAAATACGGATAATAAAACTGTTCAACTATAGGTATAGCCCCCAGAAGAATTCGCGTGGGTGCTTTAAATGAATTTTATATTATATTGTAAAAAAATGATCACGAAATATACTCCGTCTCTGACGCAGTAGGACCAAACATATCGATTTCCTAAGGTACCTGGGGAGCCTCGCAGTATCGCAATATCTACCACAGTCACAAGCGTGATGTAAAACGGGCCGGGATGTCGTATTAGAAAATGAATGGTCCATAGGGAGTATATCTCCTAGACCGGCGGACATCGAATGGCCCTTTTCAAAGAGATAGTTTAACGGAACGCGAAAACGGGTTAGCAAATCAATTATCGAAGGAGAAAATTGTCGAGCCTATAATAAACGGACGACGGATCGATGGGCAGATAAAATTACATTTAGCTGTACTTTGAGCAACAAGTGCGTATTTTATATCGGAACTATTGAATCAGCTGGCTCTATACTCACCCATTATAGGGGCTCTTAACTCCGAGGCAATTAGAACGTCAATTTCTTCGATGACACCTGGAAGCACGAAGGCCTGACGCCCAGCAGTGAGCATTTTGACTCGACGGTAAGTTTTTGAGCTTTCGTAAAGAGCTCGAGAGCCGTTCAGACATTGGGTCTTCAAGCTGCAACGTTACTTGATATTTCAAAGTGGCTCGATGATAAAGTATGAATCGTAGGTATATATACGCGAACCGAACGATGCCGGGTGTTTCGCTAAGTAGGCAATAGCAATGCGAGGGATGTTCTTTTGGTTTTGCGGTGATACGTTATGGCGACATTTCAGACAGCTTTTCGTCTAGTTTGTATTCGCAGCTGTTTCACAAGTGGAACGAGAGCGAAGTGTGGTAGAGGGAATTTTAAAGAAACGAAACTGTTTTGAGGGAAGAAGAACAAATCAGAGGAGACGCAAAGAAAAACTTACCATTCTCTACTATCGGGTTGAATGATCCATAACCTGTTTTCGGTCACATCTGGACGGACATTTTTTATCAAATTTCGGAATAACGTGATCATTTCTAGACTCTGATTGCTCGGAAAAATGTAAAGCAATTGCGCGTTCTCATTCGCTAGCCATCCCAACCGGGTAAACTTTGAAAAAAACACAAAATCTGGTACAATAATTCGGAAATGATTTTTGAAAAGAGATGTTCAACTTTTTTTAAATTACTTGAATATTTTGAAGGAAATCAAAACTCTTTAGAGCTCTGCGTCTGATTTCGTGAGTGTAACCTATCGAAGGTAAATGAATCACTACGTGAGGCTCACTTATGAAGGCTCGCCACGTTTTTGACAGACGATACGACCTGTTGAAAATTTTTAATCGGAATGACGTTACTATGTTTTTTGGTAGGTACGCAAATCCGCAACAACAGATTCGAAGCGTTGATGATCACCATCTAAACAAATATCGACGAAGCGTAGCGAAGCATTTTTTATCGAAACAAGAAAACCTGTCTAGTTCATTAAACCTATCCTTCGTTTCATAAACAACATCGTATTTATTTAGTCTAGAACGCTCCCGGCTGATCGTCCGTTTATGCCGAGTCAGAAGTCGATCGACGATATCAAGCTCTCCCCACTTGCTCACAGCCTCCGATCTTAAAATTTAACCTTGTTGATCTTATTTGAAACTTCTCATCAATTTTCTGTCGCACATGAATAATTCACGTACTTGTTCTCGTTACTTGAAACGATGGGCTTGTGGGGTTCGTAAATTTCTCGCACTGGCCCTTGGTCCAGCTCCTTTGATAACTGAACCTTATCTTCTTCGTCGAAAGACCCCTTACAAACATTACCCGTAAAAAATTCCCCCTTGACATTGTTTTCTAAGGAGGATCCACGGCATATACCAATTTTCCCAGGTACTTCGCCGGCTAGAGCATCACTCCAACAGATTAACGGCTCGTCTTCTCTAGCCAGAGAGTCCCTTAATTTCTGCTCAATTACCTCGATGAAACAGCTGATCTCGTTCTCACTGTACCAAAGCTTTTCTTCGACTCCACCCTTGCATGGCTCCCATGAGGGCTTTCTTGGGCAGATCTCTTCGGCTCGATCGGTTTGGTTACAGAACTCCGTTTCTAAACCCGAAATGGACTCCCTCTCACAATCAGAACCGGGTGGCTCGATTTCCACAGTTGAATTAAACAGACGATAGGGCTGATGTGTTACACACCGTAGACTTTCGCAGCAGGTACAACGTCGCGGGGAATATGCGATAGAGGTCTCATGGGAGAGTTTATTTTTAACCTTTTTTCCGTTTTCGATCGGTGGATTTTTTTTAGGATTTTGTTCGCAAACAACGTCCATTATGAGCACGATATCGAATGTTTTGTTCACGTGAATTTCGAATTAATAACAAATAGCCAGAGGTCATAAATTTGTTTTTTAAAATTGGTTTACGTGCAATTTACTCCATGTTATTCGCCTGGTCAGCCGACATGAACGTGTGCAAACTGTTTGCCAAATAATTTCTCGGAAAACAATTGTGAACAATGGACTGTTTGGCATGTTAAACACGTCACGGAAATATAATAGCAATCGATATATTCGGAGAAATCAATGCAGCCAGATTTCGAGCGAGATGTATCAAGAAACAAACAGTAAAAAAAAATAAGAAGAAAAAAAGAACAACCATAAGGAAACCCCGATGGTAACCAAACAAGAAAAGGAAATCACTAAAATTTTCCGCTTCATTATACGATGTGCCAAGTCCTATACTCGGCAAATCATGGCCTTGGTCGTATTTTTATATTCCAAGCGAGTATTGTTTTCCTGCCGATCTACTCGGCTCTCTGTTTGGTATTTACTCTATATGACAAGCTAAATATTAGAGATTATAATATTTTGAGAAGAATGTTAGATTCCAAAAATTTGAACCAATTATGATATCGATAGGTAGAGAAATGATGCATACCAAGAGACCTTCTTCTTCGGTTTCGCACTTGGAGGCATGACGCGCTGCATATATCTGTGTTAGAACGGAGGCAGTAGATCAACGGTAACCGCAAGACATTACGAACGCGCAAAGCGTCAAACCGCATCTGATGACGCGTGCATATTTTGATGCACTCTCTCGCATACTGCAGCCTAGGATAAACAGGTTTTTGTCATCGTGACAAGCGATGGTCGAGGTCAGGATGACCTCAACCTTAACCTGAAATCTACCACCACGAAACTAAGGCATTTTCTTCCTACTATAAATACAGGTGGATATCGATGCATAGAGTCAGTTGAAGACACAGCTTCATTCACTTATAACTAAATCAATATGCAGTCCTTCGCCGTTATCGTTCTGGTGGCTCTAGTCGCTGCAGTAGCAGCCCAGGAATATTATCCTGGAAGATGGAACAGTATCGACACACATCCGATCATTGACAACGATCGACTTTACAACAAGTACGAGGAGTGCATTCTTGGTTCAAAAACCACCGGTTGTACCCAGGATGCTCTAGACCTTAAACGTAAGTGAAGATTCTTCATATAAGTTCGATATTCAGATTTGAAGCGGTTATTAGACATTGACGATTGTTAAATTTTGAGTAAGCGATTATTTTCGTCGGTAAATTTATTATCTGATTTTCATTTTTTCATTGCAAAGAAACTTTCGTTTCTGAGATGATTTTGAGCTGTCACTTACAGCTGTGAGTAGAACTAGATTTCAAATGCAAAAGTCTTCCACAAGGATGAGGGAAAGTGGACTGTTGAATTAGGCCGTCGACGCACAGTCGGGCTCAAGAGCTTACGGGAGCTGTGTTAATAGCGTACGTCTGGATGATCGCGAAAGGTTTTCTCAGGAGCCCCGCGAAGACGTGGATAAGACGGATAAGGATAATTACATCGTTGAGTATCCAAGAAGCGAGTAAATTGCGCAAGTGCGGCCTCGCGGCGTCGGCAGCTTTAAACGAACGCAAACTCTAGTCTTTATAGCTTAACTTAACGAGCACTTAAACGCGAATTGGTTTAACATCTTTTCCTATCACTCACCTATCAATATCAACGATACTTCGACTCGACTGTATCTCAATTTAGTCAAGAGACATTTTTCAAGTTATTTTTCATTCACTAAATTTTCTTATACGAAAATCGTCTGCTGGGAACTCATTTCGTTGAGACATTTTCATTAATACGATCCAACAGCTTCCCGTGTTATTTCAATAAAACGCAGCACCGTGCACCGAATCATTGAAAAGAGCCAAAACTGATAGGAAATATGTTTTATTAATTTTTTCAGGTGTACTACCAGAGGCGTTGGAGCAAGTGTGTGCCAAGTGCTCGCCGGAACAGCAAGTCAAAATTAAGGACACTCTTTCGTACATCTGCCAGAAGCGACCACAATCATTCGCAAAGATTCTTACCAAGATCGACGCAGCAGGAAAATTCCGTCCCGCCTTCGAAGCCAAATACGGCACAATCAGCGGAGGGTGTTAAAAATGATTTTTCGAGAATACCGGAGACTCGAGTGATGTATACGAGTCTCGAGATCCCTTTCCTTTTATTCTAAACTAAGCGCATGATAATTGATTATAAAAAGAAAAAAAAAATATATATTTGCTTCAAGAATAACATATACTTTCTAATTTTCGCAGCCAAAGTAACTAGAATTTTTAATATTAATCAATTAACCAAATGAATTGTATTTTTGCGGGATTACTAGATTGCTGATATGATATCTCGATCGTTCTTATCCGTTATTTCAATTTTCTGTTTTTTTCTGTTTTTTAACCTGCGAGTAATCTGATTATATATTCATGAATAAACGGTTTTAGTAGTCTAGCGAGATACACGCTTAAATTTTATATCACTCATTCCTTATCCGATCCATTACTCCACTTTACGACTTACAGTTTTATATATGCGTCTACATACCGAATGCCTGGCATAAATATCGGCATCGTTGAATTTTTCGGTGTATAACCTCAACACCCTGTAGTAACCTTATTGCGAAAAGAATCGATAAGAAAATTCGAAAAATATAAATATTGTCGAGAAATTAAAAGCTCAGTTCAACGTCCGCAGGCTTTGCTAAGCCGTTCAAAGATATGAAACCTAATCCGTTTTATTGACCATTGATTTATTGGACCAATTAAGGTTCATATCAGGTGCATAGTATATTATTCATACAATTACATCAATAAAATTTACAATCTTCCGAGAATTTTTTTTTCTTCATTTGACATCCATCGGGTGTTTATATAAAATACAAATACCAAATAGTTGAAAAAATCTGATCAGCAGTTTTTCTATATCTATAATTGTAGTAATTAGATAGATGACGAGAATGGTGATATAAACCACTGCTTGAACGAAGCTTTAGCTTATGTCTAGTAATTGTTTTCAGATCTATTACTTTCGAAAGTATCGAGAAGAAAAATTACTTGGCGTTAATAGAAGCAAACTGTAACTTAGATTACCCAGCTGGTCCATATTGCCACCACCTTCTCTGCGTATCCATAATTCTTTTCACAAACAGTGCAGAAAAGTCTTGAAAAAAAATTGCAAAAGATCCAAAGAAACATAACAAATTTTTAAGTATGTATGTACTTGATTATCAGATGTACCGAACTACGAAGCGAGAGAACATGATACATACTGGTCATAATATGAAGCTGTCAGGTTCGGCTGTAGCTTCTCCACACTTTCGATCTCGAAGAACAATTAGACCTTGCACATATGTAGTTGTTTCATCAAGACAGACAACCCAATTTGTCTTCAATTATATTATCAGAAAAGTAAGATATGTAACTTTAGGGTGGGCCAAATAAACCGGCTATTTTTTTTTTTTTTTTCAAAAGGCCGTTCCAAAAACTTATTCGTTACGATCAAATAACAAGCCTCGAAAAATCTGAGCTCTTAATTTCAATACTTAGAGGTCGCTCATCGCGATTTTCTATTTCCCATTTAAAAAACATGGGAAATGTTCTTGTGGCACACTTCGATTTTTTATATCTCGAGTACTAATCTACTTAGAAAAATTCTGCATAGCTACTTTTGTTCAAAATTGAACGCTCTACAAATAAGGTCTCTTGGTCTTTTTCGATAAATGTAGCTGTTCCCAACTTGGTTATTGGTTATCAATGCTAATCAACCATGACTAACTTGGAAACGGTTAGGTTCACCGAAAAAGACCAAGAGACCTTTTTTGTAGAGCGTTCAATTGTGAAAAAAAGTAGCTATGCAGAATTTTTCTAAGTAGATTAGTACTCGAGATATAAAAATCGAAGTGCGCCACAAGAACATTTCCCAAGTTATTTAAATCGCGATGAGCGACCCCTAGATATTAAAATTAGGAGCTTAGATTTTTCGAAGCTTATAATTTGATCGTGAAGAACAAGTTTTTGAAAGGGGCTTTTGAAAACAAAAAAAATAGTCGGTTTATTTGGCTTACCCTAATTTTACATATTATTATCAAAGTGTACACGTAGTATATATATTTTTTTTTTATAGCGGTTTGGAACGGTTGCTCAGATTTTACGATATTTTCCTACCTATCCAATCGGTGTCATTGTCATTAACGTAAACAACAATTATTGTTGAATAATACTTCACCCGTGACAATCATATTAGAGCATTCAGTTGCAGTTACAGATTATTTACTTTCAATATAAACTATTTCTATTATTCAATTTATCTCGATCGAGAAGCAATTAATGAGTATTGAAATTTTACAATAACAATTAAATTCATATTAAATCTACTACAATTAGATTTCACTTGCTTTTATTCGATCCCTTAATCACCGTCAGCCATTATAGTTCCTGGAGTAATTAACGTCAATTATTTACTTCGAAGCTTTCATATTTTTTCCACAGTTTACGTTCTCGATGTTTTAGTCCGGGAACAGGAGTCACTCACATCGGAATAATACGAGTAAACATTTTCTTAGCACCGATTCGAACAACTATCATAAATTTCGAAAGACATTTGAAGTCTGTTCGTTAGTAGCATAAACAATTGATGAAAGATTTCAAAACGACAGTAATTAACGCTGCGATTTCGCATTACATATTTTCGTTATTTTTGCACACGACAAAGATGGTTCTGATAACGGCGTAGCTTTATATACGCTCCACGAAAAACATGGGACATTCAATCAAGCTCCATTCGAGCACTCTACAGTGTCATTAAAATTCTTTCTACGCTCTAATTGCAAGAAATATACGGACGAAAAGAAAAAAAATGGTTTTTCGATTTTCACTTATACTCCTAATGTGTGTCGTCTCGAGTTCCATCGCTCAAGGTCCGACTATAGGTGAGATAAATTTTTCTGTATATTTTGCTTTCTACAATTCATTGTCTTTATATACCCATACATATCCATATTCCTCCCCAAAGACGTGACATTTTTAAAACCTTGAATTTAGAGTTTAGAAGCTTTTAATGAAATCTAAGTTTCTCTTTCCGATCATTTTTGTAACAAATTTTTTGTGACAAATGACGCAGAAATTCCACCCGATGTGGACATGGATAATATCTACTGTTGGCTGTACGAAATGGGAGTGCAAAATCTGGCCTCAACAAACTGCAGTCGAACCTGCGTAGCAAACAGCGCTCCCAGAATCTGCGTTTACAACTTCGTCCTCGAACACTATCACACCATGGGCTCGTGAGTAAAGATTTCACAAATCATCTGCGATTTTGTCTCCTAAAGTTAGAACTAGCAATTAGTATAATCTCGATTTGAAATGAAGATATCTTCCCTTGCATTTTTTGATTAGCGATCTACCTGTAATCCACGTTTCGTTTATAGCGCATGCGGAAACTGCTCTAGTGGTGTTCTTCAGGACTGCATGCACGAACAATGCATCCCTGCAGATGGTGTCGAAGGAGGGTTTAAGTCTATCAATAGACGAAGAATTGGTCCGGATATTCAGGTAAAGTTTATAGGGTTGTACCCGATGAATGTTCAGCCGCAATCTTGACCCAGAGTTTTTTCAATACCGTTTTTCTATCTGACCACTTTACCCTCAGGTCTGCCTCGGAGACGTCCTGGTCGTTACCGTAATCAACCGAATGGGCGGTACGGGATCTACCATCCACTGGCACGGTATACTCCAAAAGGGTACTCCGTATATGGACGGAGTCCCGAAAGTCACTCAATGCCCCATCAGCGAGGCCAGCAAATTTCGCTACGTTTTTCCTGTGAATGAATCAGGGACATACTTCTATCACAGTCATACCGGTAATTTATGTACATTCCTTACCAAATAGTTTTCCTTCGTCAAGGATTTTGAGGAACTGAGAATCCGTTTGAATCGAAGTTGAATAGTACGCCGAGGGTACGAAGAGAGGGTTTATTTAAACGGATATATTCAATGCTTAATAAGGTCACCACAAAACCGATGGCCATAATGGAGCGCTGATCGTTAGACCGGCCAAGAGTTTGGATCCACTTAGGAACTTCTACACCAGAGACGAACCGGCTCATACGATCGTCATCACGGACCGCATGCATGATATGGCAGAAATGTTCTTCCCAGGGCTGCCGACGAAAGAACCGGGAATGATTCCGCGGAGTTTTTTGTTGAACGGTCTTGGCCGCTGGCGTAACGTAAGATGAAGTTTTCGGATTTACCCTTACTGGCAATTAATTAGGAAAAAAATTCATCTAATTACGCTGAAGCTAGAGCACTGATACTGGTTTAGATTTCTTTGAAAATCTATAAATTGCGATAGTTTCTATGACATATTCGATTCTCAACTGACGTATATCGAGTATTTATTTTGTTTCGAATTTCAGCCGGCTACTAATCAGACGACTCGATCACCTCTGGCTACCTTCCACGTTCAATCCGGAGGCACTTACCGTTTCCGATTAATCAATGCTTGCAGTATGATCTGCGCGGTGCAAGTACAAATTGAAGATCATACTATGACGGTTATATCAACCGACGGAAGCGACGTTCTGCCTCGGGTTATCAACACGTTAGTTTTTTCATCCGGGGAACGATTCGACGTTGTTATAAATACAACCCGTTCCCAGGTTCCACGTGCCTACTGGATACACGTTAGAGGGTTAGGAGTCTGCGATAGTGTAGATCGTATCGACCAGGTGAGAACTGATTATCTTTGGACATGCTATTCCGTTCGTTAAGAAGGCTATCAACTTCTGAACGGAGTAGATTAATTCGAAGGTTATCCTGATCCTCGGGCGTAGAAAAATAATTCGTTATTCAAAGGTCGAAATTCAAATATACCGGAAAGTAAAAAAACGAGCCGTTCGTCTAAACGCCTGCATAAATTAATTAATTGCTCATGAAATTCGCGATAAGATCCAAGTCTTAAATTATATTCAGGAATTCAGATTTTTAATGGTCTAAATCATTGCCTAACCAATTCGGAAATACAAATCTTACTTTCCGTCACAGGTCGCCGTCTTGTCGTACGGGACGACCGAGGGTCGCCTTGGAATTTACCCTCCGACACCGGAGCCTACGATGAACAATCCGTATCCGATCAACGTGCGGCTCAATCACCCTGACGCACCATGCACTATATCAAACTCTGAAATATGCGTTAGCCAACTATCGAGTCTCGGAAGCAGCAACAATCTTCTACGGGACACGAACATCCCTCGAAAAAATGTTACCTTTGGCTTTTGGGAATGGAGTGTGGCCACGTTGCACGGTACAGCTGCTAACCCGGACAGGCAATACAATCCATTTCAATGTGAGTATACCTGGGGTTCATTTTCAGTGATATTATAGCGATTCTGTCGATCTTTGAACTTTTTAATTCTAATACAAAAGTAAAAAACGATTTGTCGATTATTTTCAGTGAGACCGACAATGAGGTTGGAAAGTGGAATTGTAAACGGTATCACGAATGAATTGCCTGATACCCCTACGCTGTATGACAGAGGTGGTTTCGGAAATTATTGTAATCAGCAAAATAGACCAGCCAGATGTACTGCCAATGGGTTTTGCATGTGCACAAATCTCGAAGTGCTACCTTTTATGTCAAACATGGAAATGATAATAAGAGACATAAATCCAGGTGAGTCATGGCGAATTAGCGAATCTCTGGAATCTCTGCAGTGATAATAATTTGCTTTTTTATTTTCTATAATAGTTTTGCCAGGAGACGCACCTGTAGCCCACCCGATGCACCTTCACGGCTACAAGTTTTATATAATGGAAACAGTTCGTAACAACGAGACCCTACAAATGACAAGATCGCAAAGTTCGAGCCAAATTCCGCCCCTCAAAGACACGATTGTTGTACCTCAGGGCGGTGCGGCGAGAATTCGTTTCTTTACTGACAATCCTGGCGACTGGCTCTTCCACTGTCACTTTGAATGGCATATGGCCATCGGTATGTCAGCTATCTACCGGGTTCAAGGTACAATTCCTATGCCACCGCCAAACTCTCAGAGATACTGCGGTAGCGGCGATCCAATTTCGAGAAATAGCTGCCCTTTATTCGGACTTCTAGGATGACTTGTACTCCGGATCTCTCAACGACGAAGTCCTCGACACTGCTGCAGTATTACTCAACGATATGGTCGAGGATTGATTTCAATATTTAACACGATCGTAATTATATATGTATATGTATGCATAGGAAGGAGTTTGGACGTTATTAATAATTAGTCGAGACTGATATGTAATAGAAAAAAATTTAAGTTATGGCTTATACAATAATTACTTATATCTATAAGATTTGATAAATGTTGATACTAAAAAATAAAGATAATATATACGTTATATATGATAAATGGTATACACGCAATGGATTAACGATATATAAAGCGATAGAAATGGTTCGAAATTGAAGGAACTGAGTGAAATTGCGACCAGCGAAATTTTTTACGCTGTGTTGTTGTCGTCCGGAGGTGGTTCTAAGTATTTGGCACGATACTTTCCGTCTGTGTCGTACTTTT
The DNA here is from genome assembly GCA_949628255.1 of Macrophya alboannulata. Classification (NCBI taxonomy): domain Eukaryota; kingdom Metazoa; phylum Arthropoda; class Insecta; order Hymenoptera; family Tenthredinidae; genus Macrophya; species Macrophya alboannulata. The sequence goes on along the minus strand of OX451207.1, from coordinate 12,906,089 downwards.
CTGCTAACGGTTCCCACATATCTACTCGCTCCTCCCTGCAAATCAAATAAACAAATATCAAGCCGAAATTTTTATACTTTTCTTTCTTTGACCCTCATCGGAGTCGAAGATTAAATTTAGTAGATTAAAATTCAGTAAAATTTCACATATCGATGAATAATAAAATTGCAAAGATATTTTCCAAATTTTTATAATTTCCTATGTACGATATTTAATGTTATTTTGTGTCAAGATATGGCAGCTGAATGTTTCTGATTTAGCCACATTATAAATCGTACAATATCGTTATCATATTGTGATCCGTGTGAACGTTACGCTTCAGTCGCCATGGCAAACACGACAAAGTTTTATGTGATATCATTCAGCAGAAGAACGTAACGCGGCATATCTTGCGCAATACCGGAAATGTCTTTTCGAGATTCTTATCACGCACATCATGAATCCAATTTCTGATATTATCATAGGTAACTGCGGGAGTCCGGGAATCTTTCAACACATAGCATAACAAATCAGGCCTCCCGGATATACATCAGTCGCCGAGGAATTACGTAAGCCCGAATTAATAATGTCCAATTATATTCGAACTTTAGTGGATAATTGTTATTCGCCTTGCTTTGTGAATTAGATTAATCGCACATACATTTTTTTCGTAGAACTTAGAGCCGGTCTTTCATCATCTCTTCATTGTTTCATTATTAAAATTGAATTTATAAATGCAGAGAGATCCTCGGAATATAAATCATTCACACGTCAAACAAATCCCACTTCATTAACCAATCGTAAATACCAACGTACCTCAGAAATCTGATGACCTTGGCTGCTCCTGCCAGTTGAGTTCCGGTACATTTTGCGCAGGCCGTCTCCAAGGCTTCCGGCAACACCCCTGAAACGCAGAAAAATCAACATCATTGCTTGTATTAATCTTGCGGTGAATCATGTAACCATGGGCTCGGCCAGTGTTCGGAAATTAACGGTCTGCATATTATTATCACGTCAAATAGCACACCCGTTCAATCCATAACGACGAGGTGTGGTGCACTGATGATAAACGACAAACGCTCCCAGAATATGAAGCAAGGATTGCCGATTACGTGGCTGATCGCCTCCTTGCGTGCATAAAAATGATTTCTTGACCATAACTAACGACATTCAAGCATCAGATAATGAAATTCTCTCAGGTATCGCCCGGATATCTCCAAGAGCGGAGTTCTGCTCTGCCATTGTCAACTTGGTGCCTGGAACGAAGCCTTGAACAACGACCGATTTGTTAACAGAGAATGAATTCAACCGAAGAACGAACGAAGCATGAACGAGAACAATTATAATCAATCTGCGGTTTTAAGAAGATGGAATAAATTAGGGAACTCCGCGGAAATAGAAAGACGTATAAATCAAATTTGGGCCTGCCCATCCCATTCTCCGGAAGCTAAAGTTCTGACAACTTTTCTGTTCATTTTTCTACATGGTTCCAGCCATGAAAAGAATTTTTTAACTCCAGGCATTGGGCAGAGTCATTCTCCTTTGGCCGAGACCTTGAATCAGGTGTATGAAATATTCCGTACGAAATGCCAAGTCCGAACGTAGCACATCGCTTAACAGAATGTTGCATCGGAATAAGAAAGTCGACGATTTTGCATTAAAGTAGAAATGGTAAAAAAGAAGGAACCATCTTACGTCAAAGGAGATCCAACATGGAAATAGTTCTAAGGGAAAGAACGTTCGCATCCGATTATGTTCCTTTCAAAGTCCATGCTAAAACGGGTTTAACTGTCTTTCTTATTTTTCCCTAGAAAACCAGACCAGTTATTTCACATCTTGGGTCTTGTACACGAGATGGACGAATGATCCACGAGTTCTGTCTCTCTCCAATCATGTCCGTTACGTTATAGTGATAGTATTTGCAAAAACCCACCATATAGACTGCCGTAAAGCGGCTGTATGAGCCGAAAACCCTGCTAGTGAATCGATCAGTTTTTTTTTAGGTCAAGGACACGAGGTAACTTGTTTCTACATAGGTATGTCAAAAACCGCAAACCACAAACCGCGGAGCACGAGACTACATCTAAAAGAACAAGATTTGAGGAAACTCACTTTTAAGCTCCCGTCCATCCGGTGGACATGGTCCAGTTCCCATCAAGCATCTGAAGTAGTATTGCAGAAGACGTTTGCTATCCAGAATATCGTCGATGTTGACCTTGTCCCATCGGGTTGAGTAGGTGTTCTGCTTCGGCCAAATGTATCCATCGATCCCCATGGAACTGACTATCACCATGAGGCACATCACTGTGAGGGTAAGCACTCTCGTGGCCATCTTATACCGTAGTAATGTAATCGAAATTTTCTTCGTTGGTTTTATAAGTGGCTCTCGCCCACGTGAACGCAGTAGCTTGCATCAATGGTGAGCACCGTTGGGTGAGCCTTCATTCTGACCAGATTGACGCGTTGCTCGTTTATATATCGGGGCAAAGCGTAGCAGGTAAGAGGAAGTTTTTTTGGCGAAAGGCAGATAGCATACGATCGGTTCAAAATCATTGGAGAAGTGACCAGAAAATACCAATTCCAATTCTTCACACCTATTAATACAAATACTGACAATATATGTATATGGCTAAAGGTGACGTCCTGTTTAATTATCAGTGGTTAAGTATACCTATAATATATCATCTGTATATAAATATATAACGAACATGTAGAACGTAGTACATACATCGAGTATTAACCGTTTATATTCGAAGATCGAAAAGCCATTTGAGTAAACTTGTTTCCCGCTATAAAAAAAAGTTTACATCAATCAGAATTGAGAAGATAACCGCTAAGAACCTGGACATGAAATGTTAATCCTTATCAGCTTGATCTATGATAACTTCTATCATACATTTAACCGGTTTCAAAGTTTTCCTCACGGAGTATTGATTTTGTAATGTGCGTCTGTGTGTGGGAATTAACATACCGAGCACAGTCAATGCATTCATTTATTTATGTCGTCATTTTTGAATGTCAAATCAAAATATAATTTCATGGTAATTATTTTTATACCGTGAAGTATTCAATTTCTGACGTAACTCTCAGATTCACGAGCTCAATTGTAAATCGAAATTTGGCAGTTTGAGTCCATGAATAAAGCATTCGAAAATATAATCATTATACTATGATAATCCACCGATTTTATTTGCAATGTGTTATCGATTGAATTAGCAAACACTGCAGTCGCTGTTTTTTGTATGCGCATTCCTGAAGTCGCATAATAAGAAACGATTTCCTGTTCCTTGCATTTATCCTGATCAAATTATATATCGATTTCGTTTTTGTGGATGAAAGTGTGAATTTTAATTTTAGCATTCAAAAATCTTTTAAATTTCGCTCATTGATCAATTTCCTATTTACCCTTGGCCAATCAATTCCGAATACTTTTTCTAGCCTCATAAAATTAGGAATTTACCAAAAATGAAACTCCCATTTGTCCGGTGTTATAAAATTGAAGTTTTTTCTCGTAAAATAAAATTGAACATTAAATGTGGGAGTCGCATAATATTTCACGAGGATCAGCTTCTGACGAACTTGGGCTTGTCCTTCAAGTTTCTGAGATTATTTTTTATTTTTTGATGATCCCAAGCAAATACTGGAAAAACGGGTTCTACCAATTTCAACATTACGTTATTCTTGTTGTATATTTAATTTATAGGGCGATAAGTTCGACATGGCTGAATTACGACCAGGCTTTGACTTTCAATGTGTAGCTCCGTAACGTCTATCAATGATGACCGTTCGTTGAATCTTAATATACGTATACTTACATCGATGAAGAGATTGATCTGTTATGCAAACGCATTTCCAAATTCTTATCGCCTCTTTAGACACAGATGCATTTCATTAGCCGAAAATGTGATTGAAAAAATTCAGTGCGGACTGAAAAAGGACTGCCTCGATTAAAACGGGTTGAAGAAAAAAGTTCCTGACGAACGTAAATGTAAACGGAAATTCGCGTCCTTGTTTCAATCAATTTGACTTTAACAGTAGATCATCGGAAAATGCCTCCGTGATAAAAACTAAACGATTAATGGCGTCGGCTTAGTACGTTATTATTTATGGTACGTACACCGTTAGGATGCGCGGGCATTCAACTTTCCGAACCGTGTAAACCTACTTAACGAATCAATGTTATACGAACAGTATAATGATAGGTGTGTACTAGTAGTTCAATAGTCAGATCACACACCGACTGATTAGCGTCACCAATATATTGGTATTTATCATACGTATATATGAATATATTGGGTATAAATCGGGGATAGCTGAATATCGCACGTACGTAGGTATGCATACATATACCTACGGACGTAACTGCAGTAAAAAGTAACCGAATTGGTACCAAGAAAAGGTGCAGCTGTTATATGCATATTCATAACACTGAAGATGCAGTGGCTTTGTGAAAATAATTCCTTCTTCGTACAAGATATGTTACCAAGAAAAATATCATATCCAGGAAATGCATTATTATTTTCCACAATATTTACCCAATTCCTTATTGAGGCTTACATAAAACGAAACTTGAACAATATACGTTTAAATTTAAGAATTATAACTCGGGCCGAGTGACCTCGCGTCAGTTAACGACGTGCATCATCCTGCTCATACCAATTATCTGTGAAATAATCCCATCTTATGATGGTAGATATTCTTCATGACATTACGAATATAGAGATATTTTCTGTCATTCAGTTCGTCGCGGAAAAAAGTCGGTTATCAGAGATTTACAAGAATAATACTACAATGTACGTTTTGAATCCAAGCCTGGTAGATAACACCGCTATAAGTGGATTTTTATATCCCCACAGTGGACGAGAATGTTGTCGAAAAATGGGCTCTTTTTTTTTATCAGCGAGGAAGATGATCAAGAAATCAACAATTTTTATGCATTTCCACCAAATTCTTCACGCACACACAGTAATTTGTGAAAAGCGATGGTCATAAAATCATAGAAAATTCCTGATCTATGTAACCCGTGACGGGTCACCCTTGCACGGATTTGTGATCGTGATTAAATGGATCCTTTTTCAATCAATAACGGTTGAACATGATCATAAACGATAGGATTATACATGACAGTAGGATTATACGATAATATAGTAATTTGGGAATTGAAACGTTTTTGAATTGCTAAAAATACTTGAATAGAAAAAATCCAGAATATAACTATCAGCACCACTTTTAACTACTTTTATCACGACAAAGCAGGTTTTCAAACCGTGTGAGAAAAATTACAAAATTCTGTTGACATTCTCTAGTTTATTTCTAAACAGATTTTTTTTTTTTTTTTTTTTTCTCGTTTTCGGTGTATTTCCATGCATATAAATTATTTACAACGTACATTCATGACGAAAATTCCATGTTTATTTCGTCGTATAAATTACATTCATAATCCGCGTTGATCTATATTTTCCACTAGATGACCTTAATGGCTTTTTCGCAGAATGTTGCCACTATAAGGTACTTACAATTAAAGCTAGAAATAGGCAGTCCAGTACTGATCTGTCACTACAATTGTGATTTCCATTCCACTGATTCGATAGCCAGTGATTTAAATTCCATTTCGTTCGATAAAAACGATCAACAACTTTCACGTGACCCGTATTTTCTGTATGCTTGAACGTACATACATACATACATACATATATCTATACCTACGTACTGTAAACGTAGATCAAGGCCGGTCGTTGTACGACGATCAATTAACTTATTTATTTCAATAACGCGCTATGAGCATTCAGTGTAAAGCAAGTTGTATATCACAAAAAGTAATGTTTTCGAAAACTTGGCATACGGCTGTACAGGTTTCAATTCGTGAAATAATTCATGACGCAAATTGTGTTCTAGATTTTCTCAAAATTTTATAATACAGGGAATTATATCAGTATAAGCTACAGGAATTAGTTGTGATAAAAAATAAAAAGGTATATCCGTTTCCGTGCAGATATGACCAGAATTATCTTACATTAGTATTCAGAAGGGCTAAAGGGTGCCCTATAAAGATTGTAAATTTAATCCGGTTAAAGTATGTAATTGCGTATGGGTTCCGTTTGAGTTTCAGATATATAGTATATATGCAAATAAATTTTGAAGATAATTAGATAATTTTATAATAATTTATTCGAGGCTATTTTACGTGTTTTTTTTTTTCATTCCATTAAATTGAAATATTTACAAATCAACAACAAAGTTGTAATGAGTTATCGAGAAGGAAATGTCTGTCAATGTTAGTTGGATATTTCCTGACTAAAAGGAGTATTTTTTGTACATGTGAAATCTCGTTTGCCTTCAGTTTTATTTGTTATGTGGCAATTTTTCAATTCGCTATACAACGTTCAATGATGAAACTAACAGTTTCAACCGAGTTCCATAATCAGTCTAAAGGTTCCTTTCAAAACCGCGTTTGCCGCAAGTTTCATCAATGAGTTGAATGAATCGAAGTGATCTGTAAATCGACTGGCAACATAACAGAGAGTCTGCAATTCACCAGGTAATACCTACGAGTGGTGAAAGATGCAGGTATCTACAGAAAACTGCTTACCGATTTTACGAAAAATTTTATGTTACCTGTCATCAACAAGTTCAATCACTGTAGCGAGTAAGAAAAGCATATCTATTAATTAAAGTTGATATTTGCATAGAATTTTCACAACATAGTAGATCTGCATAAACGATCCAATTTCTGCAGGTTAAGATAACTGAAACAGGATAACGATCGAATTTATACCGACGAAACATCTAGCCATGCTGAAAATCCCGATCACCTATAATTGTGTAGAACAGTATATTTTAGGCCGGCGAATGATTGGCTGATTGAGAATCAATCTTGGCAATCAATTATCGGCTGCTATTGTGTATTTGATTAACTTTTTTGGTTGTAATGAGACAACAAGCCTCCTCTGATGTGGTACTAAAAAGTACTGAATGGGGATCTACAATTGAGAAGATCAGAAAGGAACTACACAGTAATTGACATTTATATGAACAGACGTGTTTACCTGCTCATTGTCAGCCCCGAATTCCAAGCTTACTATCGCATTGGTGAATCGTGATGCGCTGATTTCTACGTGGGAAGCAAAGTACCTGCAGTACGATAGTGAGCAGTGAAATATTGTAACTCATTTTCAGATTTCCGATCGAATTGCTTGAACCCAACTTCTCTTTCACAAAGCTTCAATGTGACAGAACAATTGGAGATTTCGGAGTAGCCGATTGGATTCTAAGTAGATTGAATTGACTATCAAAATAATACAAACGATGTGTTAGCGTTAAACTGGGCCGAAAAGGCTGATTTCATTTCGAACGATTCTCCACAAAGGTTTTTGTTGTAATCAGTACTGACAAGCAAGGGAATTAAGATTTGAAGAAAAGAAAACGTTGCATGATTGTTTTCTCGTTATATGTATGTACCTTTTGGCAATCTCTTCCATGAATGTGGATTTGATGAGGTTTAGTTTTCTAAGCACACCTTGAATCGATTTGAGGACTTTATTTCGTAGTTGATATTTTCGCATATAGGTAATGCACACGATAAAGTGTAGTATAAAAAATGGTTCGAACAGAGGGATCGAGAGAAAAATCAAATCTGACCATAAAATGAAAATTGTCTTCTATTGTATTCTAAGTGTATCTGAAATGAGCTCGTGCGACATAATAATGGTAAATAACGAGATAGCTACCATAATTACATCAATATTCCGATAATAATCGAGCGCTAAGCAGTTTAATTACCTTTAATGAACCCGTGATTCGTGTCATTTATTCAGCTATCAGCAAATACAACTTATAACGATTCCATATAATTTATGTACTCACGTAACAGTGATATTAGTGTTATGTAAGTGTTAGGAGTAGTACGAGAACGTCATAATAGCACATCTCTTAGTATGTCAAAGTTTTTCAATTATGGTATTATTCTGCAAATCGCTTGGCAAAGAAGGGTCTGAGGAGGATTGGGTATAGAATTATTGCATCAAGCTGCATAACATGCAAGCTAATGCTGGGATCGACTAATCTTAAATTATTTATTTTACCCCGGTTGAGCGGAAAGATGGAAAATTATTACTCAAAGATTAACACCGAAGGACATCTACCATGTCAACTTTGCGTATAAATATGAGATTTCACCACGCAATGACCGTCAGTCTAACTTCAAACGTTATAACAACGAGTTCGCAAAATGGTTCGATCCAATTTCGTGGCCTGTTTGGCTATTGCAGTGCTTACTATAGTCGTTGCTGAGGAGCTCTATTCCGACAAATATGACGACGTTGACGTGATGGCAATCCTCGCAAACGACCGCCTACGGGACCAGTACTACAACTGTTTTATGGATACCGAACCCTGCGTTACTCCGGATGCAATATTTTTCAAAGGAACAAAAAATAAATTTTAATCAAATTATTTATGCGTTTAAGATTTGGAATGGCCGAAGGTTTTTGTCTTCAGCTCATCATTCATCGTCATTAGAATTTCTCGCAATAGAATCTGAAACAAACTCAAAGAAGAAAACGTGCTTATTCGAAAGTATGATGCTATAGTACAAATATCTGGATTACCTACACCATTCAAAATTATTTATTCAATTAATGTTGCGATAGATGTTTTATGATTCCTCTGACAATAAACTTCGAGCCTCTGACTGAACTAAACGCACCTCATGAAAATTCTATTGTCTAATCGTAATTTTTTTTTTATTTTCTCTAAACAGAAAATTTACCAGAAGCAATCGTGACCAAGTGCCGAAAGTGCACAGATAAGCAGAAGGAAAAATTCGGGGAATTGGTTGCGTGGTACACTGAGAATCGTACGGACGAGTCGGAAGCTCTAATAGCAAAATTCATCGAAGATGCCAAAAAGCAAAATATTACCGCCTGAAAAGATGTAAAAATTATTCCGAGTTTAAACTCGAAATGAAGATTACTCGATGGCCTAAATATTGACTATTTGTTATTGCACAGAATTTGGCAATGGATCTTCGAGCTTGAAATTTATGCATGAAATGTAGTTGTTATTATCGTTGAAACAGTTCATGTGTTATCTGTTTCTTTTTCCCAAAGAGTATATACCATAAGTGTTCAATAAAATATTTTTTGGCAAGATAAAACTTTTTTTATACTTATAAACCCGTGATCAAATAATCTATTCAAGTTACTAATATCACGCAGAAGATAAGTAAAGAGACAGTGATCCGAAGTTCGTCGAAACTATGCATTCAATTTTTACAAATTTCAAGTAAAACCACACATAAATCATTATAAGTATAGCTGCGAGAAAGATAAACATTTTATTGTCAAATTCTTGATACAGTTAAAACTTAGGTAGAAACAGTTGTCATGAATTAAAATTCACATTGTAAAAATTAACGGGTAATAAAATCCAGCGAAGGTTTTTCGAGTTCCAAACCATGCATATGCCTGCGTGTATCGATTGTCCAATTTGGCTATTCTGCCAGAAAACGCTCGAAGACTGGGGTGTATTTGTTGTCTGAGTCGTATTTCTGAAGGAACCTCGTCCAATCATCGGGTCTCTGTTTTTTAACGAAGTTCGCTATTTTCCTAACGTTAATCTTCATTTTCGGTGTACATTTCTCGCAGTTCGTAGCGAGGGCATCAGGTAGGATATCTGAAACGATGAGAGTCAGTTTTAGAAATATGAGCTCGAAAATTAAGCTGCAAGAGTGCAGCCTGAAACCAATGAACAAATTTTGCTGCTTGGGATTAGGATGAATAGTATTCTCATCACTGTGTTAACATTATCCTAAAACATTGATCTTTTCGGTTACCATCCATTTTGCTTCTGTTTATGTTTGCCTATGAAATTTTGCTGATCCGAAAATTAATTGGCTAACCGGCTCTTACAAATAAATATATACGCACATGATATTTGAACGCTAATTTGAAAGCAAATTAAACGAAATTGACCTTTAACGACAAAGTTATGTCGAAAAAATGGCATTGTTATACTAACCTCTAAAAAATCGTGCTTCTGGTGAACAATTAGAGTCATCATACAGGATACAGGCCAATCCTCGATTGACGAAACGTTGACTCATGAGGAGTGAATCGACGTTTACGTAGTCATACTTGTCAGAGTACGTCTCATGCGGAGATGCCAATCCCAAGCTCACGAGTACGAGAATTAGCGTTGGTAATGACAACATTGCTGATTGCTCACTTAAACAATTAATATAAATTATGATCAAAAATATAATTATTATTTTCTCCCGGGTTTCGAACGAGTAATATATAAAGCACAAAATCGTATCTATCAATTAGAGAGTTCGACCCGGTCCTCAACAATATACGGTATAATTTTTTTTGAATATCGTTACATCTTTTTCAAATAAAATATGAAAAAATCCGTCAGAATTATTCACGAAACGAAAAGATCAGTGAGTATATTTCCTAAACAGAAAAGCTAAGGTACTCTTCATTTGAATTTCATGCCATGAAATCCTTATAGCTTATTGATTCGGAGTATAACGTATTTAACTCGTGCTACTTACCACTATAATCACTTTCGTAGACGAGAATGATCAAGCTGGCGAAAAAATCCGCGAGGATAAAGTGACACATTGCACAACCTGGCTGTGGGTATATATTCCGGCGTGAGCTCCTCCCCCACTAATTTGACAGCCCACTGTGACTTCCGATTACACATTGAGGCCCGGTCATTTTTTTCCTTGAAGCTACAAATTCATCCCGTATTCCATGCGAGTACTGAAAGGCTCGTATTGCCATTTACCTTGAGTGTGAAATACTGCTGTGACATTGATATTCAGAAGCGAGAATCTCTATGCGTTTATGACTTCACTTTGATGAAAACACATGTGTTTTCAGAATTCCGGGTAATTCAGATTAGTTTCATCGCAGATAATATGATCAAATTTATTCTATTCTTAGTGTTGGCTTAGGTGAATTAAAAAGATTGGCATCAAGTACACAAGAGCTTCGTTAATTACAAATTATTATTCTCTATTTTCTGCATAGTTTTATCACTTACAAGCTTACATCAACAAATATTGTCATAAATATTTTTCATACTCCGGTGCATCAAGAATTTCAAATGAGAGAAACAATAAATAAAAATCATAGAGGTATATAAAGCTCGCGACATCGTATATGTTGCATATTTATCATAAATCAACAATTTAACCAGAGCTTTAAAGGCATGCAAATTTGCACAATTTTCCTTATATCTACGTGCGTGCACGTATCGGAGAAATATTAAGGTTAAAATAACACAATGAAAAAAACTGAATCTTTGTACCGATCAGGATGAATAAAGATGTGATCGCACACCCTTTGTTATATTGATTAGTTTACCGATCTTATGACCTATAAAAATTTTCGTCTTCTCTGGGCATTCCGACTTAATTTATCGAATAAAAAAAGTTGCATTAAAATGCATATACGTATGTATGTATATACAAATGTAAAAATATTAAGTATCATATAGCGTAACCTCGAAGCACGCTAAAGTAAGATATTGACATGAATCTTTAATAGATTTATAGACGTTGACATCACTTTGAGGAAAGTACACTTCAAGTACGTTACTTTAGGCTTTAGGTGATATACTCTGGGTTAATATCATTTCCTCTTGCGTTACGTAATAGATCAGACTTGTCCTTATAATTAGTAAGCAAACGGTGTCCGATAGTGTATCACGCGCATGATGTCCGATATACATACCTAACGTTTATGGTATATTCGACGTTCTAAATCAGCTGATTATAATAAAATACTACGAAAATACGGATATCTCTATAACCTTGTGTCATTTTGTAACGGAGGCCAAGGACACTAGCTGAATGAGGTGAATTCGAAATGTCTTACTTGACGATTCTAGTCTGACCTCGTAGTTTTTTGGCCAGAAATGTCTTTGACCGATGATGCAAATTCGCTGTAGTCCTGCGGCATGGAATGATGTTGCAATTTATCACGGTTGCAATCGTAAAACTCGTTTTTAGATACAAGAAAAAAAAAAACAACACGGTTTTACATACACTGCTAAATGAGATAGAATATAGAACAGCTTCTTACCGCTTTTTTGCTAATGAATGGTGCAACAGTTCAACCCCAAGGATAAAAAGCGCAGCTAAAGCACCGAAAAAAAGACCCAAAAAAGCCGGAGCCGTATCGGTTAAACCGATACTGTTGAGGGTTGTCACACCGCTAAGGCACTCCGGTCTTGGAGCAAACCAGCGCTTTTGTTCCCTGGCTAGAATCCCGACTTCCTCAAGGCGCCGATGTCTACCGGAATTGTTAATAAACAGTTTTTATCAAATGACGAAGTGACAGTGATTTTACGATGCAAGATAAAGAAGACTTTGAATGAACGAATTTCTCATTCAATTCTAAAAAATTTTGCATCACTGTTACGATTTGCGCTGGGCCTTATAGCGAAATTATTTTTGGAACTAATCTTCTCGAATCTTACTGTTGTGCTACAAATCTGTGCTTACAAGACCCTGAGATGTTCTGTGTAAGGATTTTCCTTCGAACCCCACAGGGCGAGAATGGACTTTCTTATGAACGTGATTTCGGCTAGACTGCAAATTTCTGATGGAGTAAACCCCCCAGAAATTTCCTCATAAGCATCGGCAGGGGTAGTGTGGTAAGCAAATCCCCCAGCCCTAACTCGTTGGATGCCCTCAGGACGTGGAAGAACTTTCGGTTTCCCTTTATCCAGCAATCGCATCTCGTAGAAGTTCTTTTCCGCTTGGACAGTTGATATCTTCATGAGAATTGAATATAATATTTTTAAATGAATTTTTCCTGGTCGCAAATTATTTTTAAATACTTTCATCGAACGGGAAAATTTACCGGGAAAAATTGCCTCGGAGGGTATAGGAATAATATACCTACTGAAAAATAATGAGGAACGTACGAGACGTTTTCGTAGGCAGCTGGCATCCCGGCATTCAGTAAATCCGCTATCGTACGTATACTTTGTGGTGGATCTGACAGTAAAGACGAAACTACGGAAGCACTGTAAAAGTTATACAGCACCATGCTGAACAGCACCAAGACGAAGAAGATCATACGTCCGCTGGGTCCAGGAAGTGAGCCAGACCACCCTGAAGCCAATTAAAAATCTATATTGCGAGATATTTATGCTCGTTCATAAACTGAGGGATTAATCGGTTTGGCTTGATTATGCAGATGAGAATACGAGAAGAATTTGCAACATCACGATTATCTATGCACAAAAACTTGTTGTAATATTTAAATATATATACCTTGTTGAAACAGCGTCGCCAAAGTTAGATGAATCCCAAAACTCCAAGGGTTCTCTTCGTCTCTACGATTATGGTATGCTGTTAAAGTCAACATGAGAATAACGAGAACAGAGACGGCGAGAACCGCGTTCCACGTTGAAGGTGCTAAGGGCTCGAGAAACACATTTCTGATGGAATGACTTGCAGGATGTTCAAACAGAAAACCAGTCCTGGTGGAAAGAATCATCAACGAAACACATAGAGAAAAAAATAAATATTCATAGTCAACTGAATTCGAGCTACAGAAATATTTATTCTAGTACTGTTCGATGGGCTAGACTCTAAAGATCTTGCTTGCCAGAAAGGATAGTTCTGAACGATAGGCGTGCAGTACTCCAAGCGTTCTTTCGTTATCACAGTACCACCGAGAGTAAAGTCAGCTTCCTTACGTCCCAGGGCGCCCATCATACCAAAGAAAGGCCCATTCCATCGACCGCCATAGTCCAACCACGTTGATATTTCCACCCTGATAAATGGTACATTTTTATGATATTGTTTCGGCCCCTAAATTCGATAATGATTGTCCTAATTTGTAGCTCTTCCATTATTTTATTTATTTATTAATCTTTTGACTGATCATGTAATTATTGGCTCTCTTCGTACTCGTATCACGATGTACACTTACGAGTAGTTGAAAAAATCACGTGGGATAACGCTAAGAGCATAATTCAGCTTAGCTATGTTATCGTAAGTCTTGTTCACCGTGTTCGAAAGATAATTGATTAGATCAGGTTCCTGCGGGTCCATATACGCCGTCTGTGAATAGGTGAAACTAGATAAATGATCGGTGGTACGTATAATTGAGTCAAAAAATCTAAGCATGCGACTCTCTAACCACTGCAGCAAATTTCAAGGTAATTCCGGTAAGGTTTTGTCGCCGATAAACGAAGCCCTGAAGATTGACGATATCTAGATGACGCGACATTTGCCAGGTGCCAATAAACGTCGCGTTCAATATCCCATTTCGATCACTTCCGGTGTTATATATATCGTAAAACAGCACCGTTTCATCGGATGTAATTGCTATCACAACGTCGGCATTAACGCTGAGGTTCAATCCCGCCATTAAGTCCAGGGCGTAACTTTTGTTATTGGTTATCAAAAGCCAGGCGTACGAATAGTTAAACATTTTATTAACCGATGCCTGTAACGTAAATTCAGGTTAATATTTAGGTAAAAGTCAATCCAGCAGGGAGTAGTTCAATGTTACCTCAGTCATCAATTCTTCGATACGTTCGCAGCTCAGGTCAGCTACGACATTTAAATTGTGGTAATTGTAACGCAATAAATTCTCCACCGTCTCTTTTTCGTGCGTTATTGTAGCTGGTTTTGAGATCATGGTTTGAATTGAGACATTCATGAGTTTTCGGCTCAAGGATATAACATCTGTGGATCGAACATGATCTATAATTTTTTTTCGAGGATTACCTAGACCGAATTATTGAGAAAAAAGAACGAAGAAAGAAGTAATTTTGCCTCCGGCTCGAGTGAACGCATAAAAGTGATCTCACCTGCATAAATTTAAATTCTCACCATGATCTTCTAGGCAGAGAAAAGCTGACAACAAACGACTACCATTTTTGTACTCCAAGTAGTCCACGATCAATTCGCTAAGATCGTAACTTTGAGTTAGCGAGACTCTGCAGCCGAGCATTAATAACGTGAAAGTCAAAATAATCCGTAAATGCATTCTCTTAAGAATTAGCAAATATCTGTTAAATAGAAATCGAAGTGTGGAAAATAGCGCTGATGTGTGATTATTTACTTATTAATTCCATTCAGCGCTCAATTAGTACACATATTTATTATACACGAGTACTTTCACACAGCAATTTGTATTCGTACACAAAAATTGCTGCAGTGATTACCACTCGTTCTATCATGTGAGTTTGAACTTCACAGCAGTAAAAGTAAAACCTCCAACCATCCAAGAGATTATTATCTGACGATGAGATAGAGCCGCGATATGGAGATTGATTCTGATCAAAGAATCGACTTGATCTGCAGCGATCAAGTTTTTAAATCATAAGAAGGCTCGTGGATTTTCAATGAATATAAAAACCAAAGACAGCAACTTTATTTCACCATTTAATCTGGATTTTCACGAGGAGTCATAATCAAGAGGCAACAAAATCAGTATCGTGCTAGAAATAGAGTGGGAATGTATCGTAGGATAAAAATTTCTCGTAGTTTTGTACTTAGGACAATTACATCTCAGCCTAGTTTTTTTTTTTCACACCGTTTGTATTCGTGTTACATGAAAATCGAACAATTTTTTTTTTATTTTGTAAAGATAGCTATCACACCATCAACAAATTTACGTGAGACACGACATGCAACGCTGAATGATCTTATTGGTATAATAAAACTCGACGAGGTACTCTCCATGCTTATTGCTTCCTATTTCAACCTCAAGAAAGCCATCAATAATTCTGTATACATGTTTTCTCTTGTCTATCTACGAAAGTGACAATACGTCTCGAAGCTATAACGCAAAAGAAGCTATTACGAGTCTTTGAAGTGAAGTGGAATGTCGGGGGAATTTCAACGAGCCTTACCTCTGTCCTCGCTCTCACATAACTCTTGCATCGATTAGTTTTTCATGATACTTCTTTCAACGACTTATCTAAACGATTTCTTTGAACGTGACGACAGTATGTGATAAAATGCGATGATATACTCGGGCAATCAGTATTCTTTGACAATATTTCAATGAGGCAGAGTATAACTAGCGGTCACCAATGTGAGACGACAAAATATCATCGAAATATAGACGATCATTATCAACTGGGCTAACTTTGATGAAAAGTAAGTTTACATTTTATACAAGCTTAGATCTATACAACTGAATATAATTTTGTGCATCATCGATAACATCTACGCATTTATCTAATTTTAGTCAATTTACTTGATTGCAGCAAACGATGCTACACTAGGTTATCTTAGACACGTGATCATACAGACTGCAATGAAAGAAATCCACTTAGAGAGTAGTGCCTTTTTGTGATCTCGACGTGGATAGCTAATGGTAAAAAGCCAATCTCCCATGAAAATGGGTTGGAAAAATTTTCGATTTTCTTCGCCGAATTCGATACTTGGCGTATTTCTCGGCGAATATTGCAAAACCAGCGACCACCAAGCCGATTGATAGCAAAAATAAAGCTGGAGAAAATTCTTCAAGAGATACTGGTACCGGAATTGAACTATGACTTTCCGGGCATCGCGGTCTACGATAGTGCCATACATGTCGTAGACGTTCTGCCATCCCGCGCTCGATGATTTGCCGCATTCTATACAGAGGTATAAACCCAAGTAAATTATGATATTGGTACGTTCGTGGATTTAAAATACCGATAGTCATTCGAATTCTAACGATTACCAAAGTTTTTTTTCACATTTACTAACCCATAAGTAACCATTTTTTTGAACGGTGAATGTTTACTGGTAACTGTAGCCGTGTGCTTCGGAGGAAACAATTGGATCTCTACAAGATCGCATATTTCATCTTCGGAAAAAGTATCCTGGATGTAAATGAATAAACGCTGTTGATTCATTACACGGTTAAATAATAACCGGTCATTACGTTAATAAATGGGCGTACATACTTAGATATTATGTACGCAAATATATTTATTCTTACTTACCGTGATGATCTTATAGGCGGTGGCAACATCCACGTGAAATGCAAATTTTCCCTTTTTAACTCGGCGAAGACCTTCCTGAGGGCTGTAATAGGCAGGTTTTTTCCTACTCTTTGTAGGCGCGACTTTACGCTGATAAAGTTTCAACGCCACTGGATCGGTAGTCGTCTACATCAACGCGAATCAAATCAGTAAACGAGAAATATTGTCTCCAAAAATGATAAATCGAACCACAAATATTAAACCCGAAATGTAACGCATGTACTCACTGCAAAGTAATCATAATTGTAGGCAATGTCCTCGATCCCTACTCGCAAATCACTTTCCAATAGATCCTGCAGAGTATTAATATAGCGAGGAGGCTCGCCGAGAAGAGAACCTACAATACTGGCTGAATAAAACTGATAGAGAAGTAAACCCCAGACGAATAGGAAGATGAAGGTGATGCGACCGGAATATAAACGCGGTCCATCGGTCAGACCTGAAATCAAGTGTCATCAGGGTCAATGATGTTGAAATACATAATAAATGTTACTGCTCGGCTTCCGATTCTTTACGTTTCTTTTTTTTGTAATTTTACCTTGCTGACATAAGGAGGCTGTCACAATCAGGGCCGACTCCGAAGCAGTTTGGGCATCAAGAGTAGTTTCGGCTCTACGTCGACTAAGGTAAAGTTCAACTTTAACTGTAGTCCACAGCAGAACCCAGTAAACAACAGCCGTGAACGTTATCAGTACCCAAATCTCCTGAGTGAAGGGTCGAAGGAAACCGTTACGAACTGTGTTCTTTTTCGGGTGACGAAAAATGAAACAGGGTCTAGAAGAAATTTTAAATAATGTACACATACACCTGCTCTGTCTTCCTTATGACAAAAACTAAATTTTGAGAGAAAATTGATGATCAGGGACATAAATAATTACGAATTACTTAATCAACGTCATCTTTATCTGGTCCGGTATCAGGTGACTTTAATACTAGATAATAAAAGAGAGATGAATTCTAGTTCGTTAATTATTCATAAGTAATTGTTTCGTTTCCAGATTCCCGGATAGCAGACGTGGTACTGAACGTGGAGAGCCTTTAGGAGAGATCTTCGGTTGGGCTCTATTATCAGAAGATCATTAATCCCAACCTTGCCAGCCACGTTTGAACCGTGAACTCAGCAACGTCGATACGTTCCTCTTTAAATTGCAGTGGTGTCGCACCCAGGTCAACTTGTCCGGAAATCATATCACCCAGCATACCATTAAACGTGCCGTTCACTAGGTATCCCCACGAAGTCGCTCTCATCAGATTCATCCTGAAAAAACAGTCAACGAAGCTTCGAAGAGCTTTATATTTTATAGCGAGACAATTAATTGCACACGGTGAAAATGATTCGGCCAATACTTGAAGATGATTATGATGATGTTTAACGATGAAATAAGACTACATAAATCAACGATTAAATTACTTGAAATTGTAATAGTCACGGAGCTGACAGACCAGGGCGTAATTGAAGCGATGCATCGTATCCAAGTGTCGTTTAATGGGATAGGATATATAGGTCATAAAATCCGGAGTAGGCGTATGAGTGATCTGTAAGCATTCATCAATTTTTAGGTAGAATGATAGTTTATTCATCTCACAACGGATGAGTTTCAGTTAAAAAATAAACATATTCAGCCTACAGCGATCGAAACGTTGAGGTAGAGTCCGCCGAGATTACCACGTCGATGATACTTGTATTGAGTTAAATTCACGATAAGACCTTGCTGTCGGTCCCACTGACCCATATAGGTCACATTCAGGTCACCACCGTGTCGATAACTGGGATTGTAAACGTCGAAAAGTTGGAAAGCATATTCACTGGAACTGACTGCAACAACTAACTCGGTTTCGATGGTGAGAGGCAACGTCTTCAGCAAAGAAATCCTCGGCATAGTTTCTTTAGTTATCAATAGCCAGAAGTACGACTCGTTGAAGGGAATATTTTGTTCCGTAAACTATAAATTTATTTCTGTTATACCTCGTTTTTTCTTTCTCACTTTTATTACGATGAAAAATTCTACAGGATTGTGCGAGAAGAATAAAACAGAGAACGGACCGTGGGCAATTAAGAAAATAAAAATAAAATAGCAGCTGTATTGGCGACTTGATCTAACCAGCGATATCAAAAATAGCGAAAATCTCACCTGTTCTAAAACACGGTTGCTTTCTGGACAGTCCAAATCTAAGACAACACCGAGTTTGTAATAATTGACGGTCAGAATTTGTCGCATATCCAAATTATCATTTGGAATAGAAATGAATCCAGTTTTCATTCCAGAATTCATCAGTGCTCGGTTGATTTCCGCGGTTTCTGTCATCGATATAGGCAGTGAGTTTTAATTCCAGACTGCGAATCTCAGATAACAATAAGAAAAAATCATTTGCTCAAAGGAAACCGACTTAAATACGTACTCCGATTTTTAATCACGGTACGATGAGCAGATGATCTCGAAAATTAGAAAAATTAATAATCAAAGTGAAAACGACACAGCCGTCAATTTATAACGATTAAATTACCCAGCGATGACCAATTGAATTTGGTATGTAGTTCGGAAACCTACCAAAAATATTCCAACAGGCGAACACAGTGACTTGGCGAACAAGTTTTTGGGTAAAAAAATCCTCGATGAGATTCCTTACGATGATCTTCTCAGTTCTTGTGAGCCCACAAATTGTTATAAGTAATGCCGCAATAGAGAGAGGAGAGATTCTCATGGTGCATATAATTTTCAAATAATTTCCAACGATCCAATATAATATATACCCTCTATATGAGCTTCGATTGGATACTATTGAAATTATCAACCTTACGTCAAGCTCTAGTTACGAAACATTATTTCCGCTGAGATGACTAATGCATTTGTGCATAAATGCACCCTTGCAGAGTATGACGTGAGCTCGTCAATTTCTCTGTTGCATAATTTGAATCAGCTCCCTATGCTGGTGGTCGATTATTGCGTTCCGCGTACATCCATCGACTATCCTGTCGTAAACAACTTGATTTCCCTATTCGATGTTGAATAATTGTCGATGGCTTGTATTATAATCGAAAAAATTTGCACTCATAAATAATCCACATATCCATAAGTGATTGAGTTAGTATAATGGAATATAATAGTATTCTTATTGTTCGATGCGAACACGATCGGAGAGATAAAAATTTGTCAAGTTTTTATGGAAAAGTCAATTAGTTGAGGGATTGTTGGAGACTTATAAAGCGAGCTTCGCTCTTAGAAATAAACCGAACGGTATGCGAAACGAGCGTATGACACTTGCCATACTTTTTCACGAGTCAGATATGAATTCGAAAATTGAACCAACCACAGTATACAGCAGTATAATTTCTCCAATCCATATGGAACAATGATATGTAATACGTGTGTTTTCGTCGGCGTGGATAGCTGATATATCTGCGTATAGTTACCGAGCTGAAATTCAAGATTCGAGGTTTATATGACCGGCTATTACACATACACATCGTCAGCACAGAAGACTGAAGAGTGTATATATCTTGCGACAAAAGGCTCCATAAAGTAGATTTTATTCAGGCTATTTGATAGATCTATAAAGTATAATCGATAAATATAAATTATAGACTTATACATCGTAACAAACATTTTATTACACCTGTCTAGGTGCTTATTTCATATTTTCATCAATCCGTCAGGTAAATCTTGTACTATATGACGTACTATAAAAAAAAATGTTGAAACCCCAAGAAAATCGTAGTAATAGCTACGGATGCCATTTCGACGATAAATCAAAGATAATTTCCGTAGAATTTTTTGCAACTACTGAATTGATAAAAAAAAAACGTATTGCATAGTTCAATATCAGATATTCATGTCAAAGTTATTAATTAAAGTCAAAGTTATTAAAACAATTATATAGCAGGTATTATTCTTCGGTGTGATTAATAGTATGATTGAAAATTAGTTCTTATAGATATAGGTATATTAGGGTGTGTCATTTAGGAGCAACATTTTTTTTTCAACTTACATACAGGTTGTATACTTGCAGGAAGGTGAAATAAGAAGCCTGTCAAAATTTGAGATCTTAATATTAATATTAAGAGGTGCCTCATCGCGAATTTCTATTTCCCATTTAAATAATACGGGAAATGTTCTAGTGGCACACTTCAATTTTTATATCTTAAGTACTAATCTACTCAGAATGGTTCTGCATAGCTACCTTTGTTCGGAATTGAACGCTCTACAAAAAAGGTCTCTTGGTATTTTTCGATAAATCTAACTATTTCCAAGTTATCTATTGGTTAATTACCATCGATAGCCAATAACCAACTTGGAAACAGTTAGATTTATCGAAAAATACCGAGAGACCTTTTTTGTAGAGCGTTCAATTTCGAACAAAAGTAGCTATGCAGAATCATTCTGAGTAGATTAGTACTTGAGATATAAAAATTGAAGTGTGCCACTAGAACATTTCCCGTGTTATTTAAATGGGAAATAGAAAGTCGCGATGAGGCACCTCTCAATATTAATATTAAGATCTCAATTTTTAACAGGCTTCTTATTTTACCATCCTGCAGGTATACAACCTGTATGTAAGTTGAAAAAAAATGTTGCCCCAAAATGACACACCCTAATATATATACAATTATTTATTGCTGAATACTGCAAGTGAATCTCAAATCTAATTGTACCAAAGTAGAGAAAAAAAAAAAAAAAACTAAACTGCATCGATTTCAATGAAACTAATTTTATTTCTAAAGTAATTAATTAAAAGAAGCTTTTAGCTGCAGATTGAACTTTGCTTTTAGAATTTTTTCTTTCAATTTACTACAAAACAGTACAAATATCGAAAAATTAATTATTCAAATCTTCTCAGTATTTTGTTGGCAAATAAATGTGTGAAATACTAACTTACTTTTATTTATTTTATTTTTTTATTGCGAAGTAGATGATGTATCTTGACCTTTGATGATGATGATCCAATGTTGATTAACTTACCAATTGGTCAACCTTATAATATCGTATTTGGATTAGATCATTCATTATTGCAATTCGCGACACTTGGAGATATACAATAATTATTGATTCGAGAACAAGTGGTCAGCCAAGTAAGGAATGCATCGCCGAATTATATGACCGATATATATGAGTCTTATGGAAGCGAACAGAATTAGCTTTCAGCAACGAAATATTTAAAGGATTCAAGTATAGTAAAAAGAAGAAAACGAAAGCACCGTAATTACAGTGATGTACAGGATGATTGATTTGAAGCGATCCGACAACTTTTGTATGAAACATTTTTCGATACCTTGTTTAGGTTTCAAGATATCGCCCTGGATCGCTAATTAAAGCAAATCACCCTGTATAATAGGCGAAGAGTAAATGTTGAAGACAGGAAACGATATTAAGAAAAAGTATCGTATATATAGTAGATGGAAATTTTAATTAGTGTTGCATATACAGCCGATACAAAAAATAATAACAATAACAATAATAATAATATTAAAACATTCAAGTAAAATAGAAAATATTTTACTAATTATGACTGATAATCCGTCAATATTCAATTACACCAATAAACTATTTGAAATAAAATTACAACAATATTGTGATGTTTAAATTCGAGTACGTGTTATTATAATAGTTAAACTACTGTAAAACCATTGAATAAAAAAAAAATATATATATGAAATAAATAACTAAGCAAATAATTATTCGACTTAGTTATAAAAGTAACAAGAACAAATGGAAATAATAATAATAATATAACGTAATTATAAAAACAATGTTACATTGAAAAATTGTTTGGTAACAGCGTTAGTATATGTATATAGTTTTGATTCATGGAAATGCTATATGTATAATTATTATTTATACATTTCGTTTAAAAAATTAATATATATGCAAAGATTTTCATACAATCGCATGTAACATTTTACCCGTAAACACTAGACATGTGCGTCAAGAATTGAATTTTATGCAATTTATGATGAAAAAAAAAAAACAGAAAAACAAACCAAACCATTATCAAATGAAATTTTTATATTATTACAAAAAAAAATAAAAATATCACGACTTTTATGCAATCTTGTTATACATACATATAACATGTACCGTTAAACTTTTAACGATTACCATGATATTACGTAGCATGGTCAGTAATCCAAATTTCATCCACATCGGTATAGAAATAAACATCTCTGAAGTTATTATTATAGGAATGGAGTTAAAGGTATAATCACGATAAGTAAAAAAGCGCTGTGATAAATTCATTCTTCGTCGTTGCCGTAATTCTGAAAGAAATTGTTATTTTTACAATTAATTTATACTTTCCTAACAAATTCGTTGAAATTTTACACTTTTATCAAGACTTTAAATCAAGAATTTTAGAGAGGAAACAAAAATTGAATTTCGATTAAGAATTTTCCAAACTCTCCTTCTCTCTTTCTCTTTTTATAAACTCTTGATAAAGAAAAGGGACTGCTTTTTGATGTTTGTAGTATTTACAGAAAAAAAAAAAAATAAATAAAATGATATGTTATTGTGATGACGAGAATATATTTATTATCACAACAATTTTACAAATTCAAAACGGATGTGACTATGAAAGAATTCACATAATGAAAAAAATTATTTATACCTATGTTAATGTATAATAATATTTGTATAACATCATTAGGACTTTTCCAATAAGAAAATGAAAAAAAAACAATTGTGCGTATACGTATAAATAGCAATAATCTACATAGATAGATGTATAACAGCTATAAAGTGGATTTGTTTCCATAGACGTATATATTCTACTTTTCATCTTCTTTTCATTTCATTTCTGTGCGTAAAACTTTGTTAGTTCTCTATTTTTACTCTTTATTTTTTTTCTATTTTTCAAAAATCTGGAAGACATACGACTGCTTTCTTCATTATGCCATCCCTTGTATACTACAAAATTTTACTGAACTTTACTGATTTGCAGTTAATCTACCAGTGCACCAGGAAGAATCAGTGTTAATTTCATATTGGAAGACTAGTAGCGTTGGCTGATACCATTTTAACTAAAATTTGACACTATTTTTCTCGCTCAATACTCTTTCAAGTTAGCATTGAACTTGTAAGTTACTGCTCTCAAAAATCTTTACCATTATGCTAGACAGAATGTCGCAAATATCGTAACGTAGGTCTAACAAAATTATTTTCTCTTCATATCTGTTTTCTTATTTTTTGTTTCATAGTAAAATATGGTTGTGAATGACAATAGAGCGAGATGGGAAGAAAAAAAAAATGTTGTACCAACTATGGAATGGATCTCATAAAGACTTCTTATACTAGATACCTGAATAAAAATAAACTATAAAAACAACAAAAACTATCTCTACATTTTCTTGATAATGTTAACGAAATGCTGTAAAAAATTCATATTCTTCTTCAATTTAATCTCTGTAAAAAGAAAGAAAAAAAAAGAAATATAAATCTCAAATTTTCTATGCTAGAACTGATTTTTGACTACCATGTTTTGAAAAAGTTAAAATTATTGTGAGCTATGTTAACTGTTCTTGAAATCTGAGTTGATTAATGATATCATGAATGGGATTTTAATGGTTATCAATGAAATATAAGAAATAATGATTCAAATTTGTGGAGACTTGATGGAGTGTACCTTGAATGCCGCTTTAAAACCAAAAGTAACAAGGATTCCTAATCCAAACATTATAGCGTGAGGTAGGTATTTTATTCCAGGAATGTCTGGCCTCTTGGCTGTTAAGAAATTGATCATCGATATCTTCTTGTCTGTGTATGGCGGATACCGGAACCTGTAATAATCATGACAAATAATTAAATCGAAATTATAAACCTGCAAAGAAGAGTGGGATAAAGTTTGTGTAAGAGAAGAAGGAACAGTAATTCAATGTAAACGAAAATGATGTAAAATTTCAGGAAGCTGTAGATAGAGAAAGATGGTTGCACCATAGCAGAAAACGAAAAGCAGAAACCCTGTCAAGGCTGGGATTCTGAAATTATGCCTGGAAAAGGGGGGTGAAGAGAAAAAAAAGGAGAAAATTAAAATGCTATCAATTGATACTTACGATCCAAGAGCCTCTCCTATTCCATTGAATGACTTAATAAGAGCACCTTTTTTGTGTACAAACGTATCGAATGAATATTTTCCATGATAAGATCCCATGCCGGAACTGCCAACACCACCAAATGGCAATGTCTCAACTAAATGACAAAATCATTACATATTACCTATTTCATATGAAAAGAGTTTCTATTATTACTAGTGAAAAATGGAACTTTCATTGTTTACATCAAATTATCTGGCAATTATAGGCAGCTTTTTGTTATTATTTAGGTCCAAATATTCGAATAGAAAGTATTTTATCGTAAAAGTTGTGCTGACCAAATGAAAGAGGAAAAAAAAAATACAAAATTGAGATGCCAAATCAATTTACAGGATAATAAAAATTTGGTGCATTATTCTTAAATTCATTTCAGTACCTGCGAGATGTAAAACTGTTTCATTTACACAAACGCCACCGCTACTTGTGTTCTCTAACATCAAAGATATGTCCGATTTATTGTTGCTAAATATGTACAACGCCAGTGGTTTCTCTCTGTACCAGAACAATGTAACAAAACAATAAATAATGTTATTACCATCATATTGAAACTATTGATTCGTATGTTATTTCTTAGAAGATAAATTGCAAATTTATTTGCAAAATTAAAAATAAATTCATAAATTACATATAATAATTCATTTGAAATAAAAAATTTCAGTGAAACTCATATGCAATATAATAAATAATCTGTTAGATGTTGCAAAAACTCCACGTCTATAATTGAACATATTTCCAAAATATACTTATTAAAAATCTAATGAAAAAGAGAATTTGTCAACATGATAAAATCGCCTAATTTATAATACGATTGTATAATATGAATCGTAATTTATATGCAAAATTATGCAAGAATATTGGTGCATTATTTATCCCATAATACAACTTTGATAGTGAAATACAATCTTACCGGGCATTAATAAACTTAATGGCTTCATAAGCGTTGGCTACGGACACAATTGGCAGGATTGGTCCAAATATTTCTTCGCCCATTATTGGATCTGTTGGTTTTACATCGGCGAGTATTGTTGGCGAGATGAATTTCTCACTAGCATCCGTGTCTCCCCCAATAGCCACCTTACCATTTCCAGATAGAAAGCCAACTAAACGTCTAAACAAACCAAATTGAAAATGTTGTTTATTGATTTCTGTATACTTTTTATATTATATAACAATGTGTGTACTGAGGTAAATTTATTTTTGAAGACTTTCCAAATCAGTTTAGACCTCAAACTATTTCATATATAGTAGATTTTACTATAAAATAATTTACAATTAAACGCAAAACAAGTAATAATGATGTTAACGTGAAGACTCACTGAAAATGACGATCACTTATAATTCGAGGATAATCTGGACTAGCCTTGGGATTATCACCGTACCAATCATTCAGGACGTTTTTAGCTTCCTTTAGGATCAAGTCCTGAACTTCAGGATTACACAATACGTAATCTGGAGCAATGCAAGTCTGTCCAGCATTTATGAACTTTCCCCACAACAACCGTTTGGTTGTTATAGGAATATCTGCACTGCTATCTATGTAAACTGGACTGAAAGAAAATAGGTACTTTATAATAAACCAATCTGTGAAACTGTTTCAAACTTGAGTAGTTATTTCAAAGAAAAAAAAAAACTTGTTATAGTTATGTTAGTCTGTTAAAAATTTTTCAAATTATAAAACGCTGTACATCTTGGTCAATCAATGTCACAGTTTTTCATGCAGCAGAATAAAAAATATAGCAAAGCATCAACCTCTTTCCACCAAGCTCAAGCGTCACCGGAGTCAAATGTTTGTTAGCAGCATCGCGAACGATTTTTCCAACTGATGTTGACCCAGTGTAGAAAATGTAATCAAATTTTTCTTTCAGTAATTCAGTTGTCTCGGAAACACCACCCAATAGTATCTTGCAGCATTCCTAAAGAAATATTGAAAGGTTTGATATAATTTTTTGATAATTCTTTTTCAGAAATATAAAATTTTTGACTAAAATAGTTGAATGTATATTTCGATTGGTTCACAATACTCAATCTGGAGTTTTCTATTTTTCTATCATGTACGACGATTTGTATACCATTAGTTGCATTAAAAATTATTTAGTTCAGATAATTCAACTAACGTTGTCCAGATATTTTGGAATTAATTCTGCGATAACTTTTGCAGTTTCAGAAGCCACCTCTGATGGCTTGAGAATAACGCAGTTACCCGCAGCTATAGCACCCATCATAGGAACCAGCGAAAGTTGGAAGGGATAATTCCATGCACCGATAACAAGAACCACTCCGTAAGGGTCTTTGAAAATTTTAACAGAATCCAGGATGTTGACAAGCCCCTTAGGTGGCTAAAAAATGTAACAATAATCTCAGCAACTAAGTTTATAAATAAAATTTCAAATACATAGATTCCAAATAAGCAAATCAATGTAACTACCGATTCAGGGGCTGCCCACTCGGCTAAGTGTTCAATCATATGGTACACCTCATTTTTTGAAAACTCCAACTCCAAAACTGAGTTTTCATGCTTCGACTGTAATTCGAAATGTTGTATTAGTCGTTTTCTTCACTATCAAGTATATCAAGCCTATAAAATAAGTGTAGTAACTAGCAATGATGTATATATTAGTACTCAAAATAATCAATCTTCAAATTACACATAAATATCTTAATTGAATCGAAGGCTTATTCCAGACGTTTAATGTCCTTCAAACATTCCAAGCTAATTTTAGATTTTCAGACCCAATTTGACTTCGCAATAACGAGTCTTACCAATTTGATTATTCATAAATTTTTCTATTCGATTACTTTAAAGAGAAAATATATGCTCTGAAAACCTGCCTAAATTTAATAACTGTATTGCTAAAAATTATGCAGGTGCCAGACATGGCTCACAAATCATGTTACATACTCGTCTCAAATCAGTAGTGAGACCTGCATGGATTTTGGCAGTGTTTTCATCTATCAGTCTTATGAATGCTGACAGTTGTTTCATCCTCCATTCCAACGAACGTGTTTTACCGCTGTGAAAAGCATCCCGCAATCTCTGTACCGTCTGAAATATCAAAAGTTATGACTATCAGTATCTGCTCTTCAGTAAAAATCAGATTTTAGACAAAAGATTGATTATAAATAATATAGATTTTCAGTTATAACAATCAAATCTACCAAAATAAACCCAATATTTAGAAACCTAAATTTATTCTACTACTACTACTAATTATGGCTCTGAGATCGACTTCAAGTTCTTTACTTCTACGTCATTTTTAACAAATAATCCGAGTCTTACCACATCAGTCATGATTAGCAGTCTAACGTGTTGCATAAGATATAAAAATTCATATATTCAGACTTCTTTTCAAATACTCATAAAGTATACATGGCTTTGCCACAGCAAAATATACGACTATTCAGGGTTCATATTATTCAACCCAAGTATTTTTTAATGGCTGATGTAAATTGGAGTTTAAATAAATTCCTTTTGTCTTCAGATCATTTTTTTTATTAATCCAAATTTCGTCTATTATTTGTGATTTATAATAATTATCCGATTTGATAAAGCTGAAAGCTTTATTATTTGGAATAAATGTACAGAGGCTTGAGCAAATATTTATTCTTTACTTGATTAAAAAAATATGAGGTAGAGAAGAACCTCTCGATACCAGCTAAGAAATCAGCCAGAAAATAATGTACCGGTTAAATCTGAAATAATCAATTCCTCCGCTCTGGTTTTTGTTTTTTTAAATCACGATTCTTCCAGATCCTAGCGCTGGTGTATTTTCAGCCGACATCTTTAAACATTTCAACACCAATGACCTCTGATTGAATATACATGCATGTCGCTCCTACTTTCCACCTTGTTATTCACCTAATTTGCATGACTGTAGACCAAGACATCAGTCAAATATATGAAATATCTCACTCAAAGATAATCATGCATGTTCATTATATCCGGGGAAGTAAAAATTCAATATTAAAATTCAAATATATTTAGAAATAATCATCAGATGATATTATAACTATTATTATCATTAACATTATTATTATTATTTCTGTGTATAATAATCTGCAAGTTAAATACCAAGAACGTTTGATGTAAAAAAAAAAAAAAAATGTTTTTCACCTTGAACACAGTGAGAAAGCAGAAGTCTATAAAAGGATTGCATCAGGTAAAATAATACCATAAAATATTCAGAAGCTTATAAAAATGTGAATATCATAACTTACATCCGTGTAATTAGACATTGTGGCTTGTCGGTTAGCTTGTACTGAAAAACAAATTAAAATAATAATTTTATAAACAATCAAAATCAAAGGATATACATATGCCTATGTTTGTTAAAATTCTATTGAACAGTTTATACAAAGAGATAATTTATAGTTTCATTGTTTCAAAGAAATCACAATTGAAATATCGCTGTCTCCTAAACTGCTGAACAGAACTCGATAAAATTTTACGGAAGTATTGTACTAAAATAACAATTGGATATTATTTCTATTTTCGGAATTATTGAAAAATAAAAAAATTTTGGGTGATCGTGTTGACATCGAACGCCCCATACACGTATAGTAAATACTGGAAATATTAGAATCTGCTTGCTGTTGCACAATCATTTTTCACTAAAAAGCTGTATTTATCTAGTTATTTGCGTTATACGTATATATTTTATATCAAAGTGTATAAAATAAATTGTAACCAAGTAATGTGTCAATATACTGTCAAGATTCTGGAGGCTTTATAACCTCAAAGTTTGTGGAGAACTTCAACTATCTTTTGATTATAAAAATTATAAACAATTATTTATAACCGAGTATACATCAAATGATTATAAAATGCGGAAAGTGAAAGCCTAAACACACTTCGAAAAACAAGAACATAACGAACATGACTTTCGCTCACCTGTAGCTTGCAGGCTGACCATCAACTAACCAGAACTACGTCTCACTCACTGCGCTCTGTCTGCGCACGGCTCACGGCTCAGCGCGCTACAATCAACGACGATAATGAGTGATAAACAAGGGAACCGGTCCTCCGACCCAAAAAGTTACTCGACTTTGCTCCGATCGTTCAGAAAGACTAATAACACTGGCCTTACCAGTTGTGATACTGCGTGTGAAAAAAATTAAATTCCACGAGGAAAGTCTCTCGCTTTTATAAAACGATTCATAAGTAGTCAGCTGTAGCGATAAAACTGTATACCTATATCGTTTAAATGATATTTATACGAATTTGGAATATTATCTCGAATTATTTACAATTTCGGCACTCACCACGACGATAGTAATTGAATAACAGATTGCAAAATTCGTATGTATAACAATGGCCATCATTGTTGGCTACTGAAAATACTTTCGATAATAGTATCTTCGCGATAACCTCGTGCGTGATAAACATCGGATTTATTAGATGGCTAATCTAGACTATATATACATTGTGGGTTGGAAAGAAAATAAATTTAAATTAAACAGAAATGAAGAAACTTAGATTAACTGCACGGCTTGAAATCAAAAGGAAAAACGTGTCGTGTACGTATCTTCAGGTAATTATTTACCTCGTTGGATATAAGTATAATATACTATAGCAGCTCATGTACAGTAGCCGACGTTTTCTACGGTGTGTCATATCGCATATAATTATCAAGAACATAAAGCAACTTGGTACGCAGCTAATTAACGCAATTACCCAACACCAGAGAGATAATATATGTATATATTGTATACATAAAAATATATACCTATAACCGTGTTATATGTATGTATAGTAAATTCGTGGCAGCGATTCAATGCCAACTACTCCGATACGACAGAATCATGTTTTTTTTTGTTTTTTTTCTTCAATATTCCGCGTGGTAATTTATCTTTTTTCTTTCGCTCTCTCTCTCTCCCTTTTTCTCGTGTATATGAATGCAAATATTTACACATATGTACACCTCCTTGACCTGTTCACGGCAAGGGCATTCACTTAAGCATTACAGATTTGAAAAGTCGATCGAATACTTGTATACTTTAAATACTTTCGTAATCAGAGTACACACGGAGTACATATATACCTACTAAAAGTCATTTTCATATATCGCGATATATCGGCCACAAACGTTCGGGACATTATGTCAGTGTAATCATTGGACGGGCCGCGACCTCGTGCTGTTTTAAACGGAGATTATATGATTAACGTCTTCTAAAGTATCGAACTGGATGGGAATTTCTGATCGTTTACAGGAGTCTATAATATAATTTACCGATACTCAGCTTTGGTCGATTGTATTTGTAGCTTTTCGCGTGAAATATAGGCCACTTTTTTGGGTGACCACAACCAATTTTGGCCCCGACCAGGTATTTTGTACTACTTATGGTCGTAAGTCTTTGGGCCAAGCCAAAGCCCGTTACAGGCCTCGGTCTGCTACGTAGCATAGATAATAGAAATGCTATTCTCGCGCACTGCAAGCTCTTCTTTCTCGACTCATATCTCGGCTGTTTTAGAAGGAAAGTTCCAAGTTATATAGTGATTTTTGTAGTTATTTTCACGAGCTTTCGATTCATTAAACTCATTTTCCTTCACGACCATAATGCGGTACTCAAAAACACTGTCTAATCAATATTTTCGATTTTCGCGAAGTTAGCCCATTTTGAAAAATTTTTTTTTTTGTATTTCTAAAAAAGGCTCAAAGTACCTCCTATGTATACCCCGAGTGGCAAAGTGGGATTATTTTTTGGTTATTTTTTGACCCCGGTCTAGGTAAAAATCGGTTACGGTCACCCAAAAAAGTGGCCTGCTTCACACGAAAAGCCAATATTTTTGGATACAAATTGAGTTTACAGACTTGGCATATACGTTTATGCAGATGATGAAATTTAATTACATCAATGTTGAATGTTCAATTTTTAATTAAATTTACTTATTTCTTATTAAAGAATTATTATGTTAGGTACGATGTACACTCAACGAATTTGAAACTGTCGCACCTAAAATAGGCAACCAAAGGTACACCACGTTTGAAGTTGGCAATGCCATGTTAATTCTCAATCGTCACTTACCATCGCGGCGGCCCTCAGGATGGGCATTGCCAACTTGAAACGTGATGTAATCTCGGTTGCCTATTTTAGGTGTGACAATTTTAAATTCGGTAAGTGTACATTCCATTTTGTCTCGTTATCAGTCCCCGTAAATGTCAAAAAATCATTTCATTCTATATTCTATACCTGTGTATAATATATGGCTACGTAAATAATTCTAATAACGTATATCAATATTTTTTACCCTTTCGCATTACATTACTTAAAAAAAAAAAAAAAAAAAAAACAGTCCAGACAGGGATCATGAAGAATTATAAATGAATTTGTAAAATTTTTTGCCCTATCTGCATAAATATCGTGATATAGACAAGTCATATATACAAATATGGTCGTTTCAAGTACCTACCGCTCGATCATTATTATTATTATTCTTTTTTGTTGTAAACTTAATTAAAAATGTTACAATAACAACTTCAAAATAATAATATAAAAAACGAATATGTTGGGTAATTTTTTTTTCATTCAATAGTTTTTTCAATAATGTTCAATATACCCTGAGTTTTTCTATCTGCGGAACGACCCGTGCGTTCAGCTCATATTCAATTGCCTCATTATTACCTTAGATGATTGTCCAAATTTAATTTTTCATCATTTTCAACAATCCCTAATATTTAGAGTATTTTGACAAATAATCTTGAGGGTGGAGATAGCCGTGGGGGGATACGGTGCTCAACCTGAACATGAGCTGAACGCACGGGTCGTTCCGCAGATAGAAAAACTCACTGTATGTATAGGTATATGTTTTAACAATATTTTCACGCTGCTTGCTCTAAGTTATATAGTTTTTTTTCCTCTTATTATTCATTATTGTTCATGTCGCCTTGATTCGCGGTTATGATAAAGTCCTGCAGTCGTTCGTCTCATAACTATATTTTCAAGTATAATTATATACATACATCTGTATACAAAATGCAGATATGCTGATGTGCAAGCAACCAATAACGTGTTTCAGACAAGATGAAGGAAACGTAGTTTACAAATTATGGAAATATTTATTTTCATTGTATATATACATGTACAAGAAATAATGATTATAATAATAATCATAATTGTAGACTTAGATAAGTGTGTCTAAGGAAGCATGCATTCGTATAGATGTGACTCTCTCTCTCTCTCTCTCTGCATGACTCATTTGCTTACGATGTATAGAATTTTACAAATTTTAAGGAGAACATCTGACCCAAGGAGGTGTGCCGAAATTTTTGGCGGGAAAAACCAACGCCGTACAAGCAAGCATGCATGCAGTGTATAGTTGTCTGGCTCTATGCGAGTCTCTATATGCTTAAGTTATTCGATTTTTTTTTAATTTTGAGTCGGAAATTGCATGCAACCATATCATCAGGCCCAGCTAATTTTTCGATTCAAAATTGCTGTAAGTCGAAAAATTACGCCGTGTCTTCTTACGATTATTATAATTCATTTACTTCATTCAATACCTGAAATAAAGAGTGGCAGGAAGAGGAGGGTGAAAAATAACGAAGTAATTAATTACAGGTATATCTCGGAATTTATTGTTGCAGCATCAATACAATATTTCTCATTGTCAACGTTATGTACAATTTGTAATTATTTTCTTATCATTTCTTATGTATATGCATCACATTTCATGGAGTCTCTCTTCATTTCCTTACTGCTATACAAGTTCTCATAATATAGACTACATTTTATCCGACAGAGTTTTTAAGATTTTGATTGAAGTCCATTGAAGTATAACAGAAAGACGAGATTTATGATATCAGGAACGATCGGGCCGCTAATTAGTGCAAATGCCATTTTCATGATTCTGATTTCCAAGCAAGCAAGGAGGGTTGATAATGCAACGATGGATTTTTCGTGATCCTATCGGAAATCTAATGAAGGATACGACAGTTCGCTATAATAATTCATGTTCATTATATCAACAATTTTAATACATGATTATTTCATTTAGCTAGTTTCACGTGTAATCGGACTTCTATATTATGTGTGTCATTAATAATGACATATTCTACATTTTTATAATATACACAGCGCACAGCTACTATTTTTCAACAGCGTATTGCGTAATTAGATTCTACAATTTCGTAGATCAGCTAGAACTAAATAATTATCCTGTTACTATACTAAATCAATAATTATACTATGTATACCTTCCCACGTCACAGATCATCACGGTATTTAAGTCCCCGTACCCTCCTAGATACGTGACATAATCGTTTAATGTCTCAAATTGACAGAGTTGTAGAAGAGAGAATTTTAATTACCTATACACATTACATTCGCTCCTATACGTTATGTACTATTGTAAATTGCGGTTGAAGTCTGCATTTCCGTGGTTGGATTATATATTATATATTATCTCTACGAAAAGAATATCTCTTTTGGCCTTATTCTAAAGGATTTTATGGTGGGAGTAAAAAAGATATAATACCCTATAACGACACACTCTGGTATACCTATACGAATACATTTTGCGAAATAATTTGAACCACTAAAAACGTATTGATATTCTTGCTCGACACTGCAAGATGATCAGGGTAAAAAATTTGATAGAATCAAGAAGATTCTTTCGTCGATAAGCTAATCATGTCAGTTAATTAAATATCGTTAATTCGCAGCCACATTTCTATTTGCCTAAAAAAAAACCAAAAAAACAATTTGTCGTATATCAGCGAAATCATGATTATGGATGATCTTTTTATGTAATATAAAACATATAATCGGAGTGATTGCAATCGACAAATATTATCTTATAATATATCTTATCAAATAATCCGAAAATGATCCATAGATCGGTATAGAAAACAAATATATTATACTTTCGTAAAATATATTTAGGAATGTATCACCGTAGTGACTGAACTGAATCAGTAGCATATCTGTACAGGTGGTTTTATTCTTCATCCTGGTTGTGATGCTGCGAAAGAAATAATATCAAAGTTATGCTGCACTTGCGTTCTCGATAATAGATCGGAGGAATCAAGTCATTTGGTTGTTGAATTTTGCTATTCAAATAATATTCAAGAATATGTCAAGAGGTGGTAACAATTTTCTTCAGTGTCTCAATACTTTGAACACTGCTGACTACGTCTGATTTCAATAATTGATTATGCTAATGGCACATATGTATACCGTTTATCGATTAACGAAGACTAATCATATTGAATTGTAACACAAAATTGTTGTTGGAATTTGGATAGAAAGTCCGTTGAGTTTACCTTGAGAGCTACTTGAATACCAATAGCGACAATAATCCCTAAGCCAAACATAATAACATGGGGTAGGTATTTAATGCCAGGAATATCTGGCCTGTGGGCTGTGAGAAATTTGAGTATTTTCAACTTCGTATCTGAATATGGTGGGTAACGGCATCTGTAATAATTATATCAGAAATAATTAATACATACATATTATACCTAAAATTGGTATTGTAAGTCTGAAAATAAATGTTGAAAAATCATGTTTCCGTATGTTATACTTACGAACCAGCATACTCCATCATTACATTGAACGACTTGCTTAAAACACTTTTTTTATGTACAAATATATCGAAGGAGTATTTGCCGTGATACGCTCCCATTCCAGAACTGCCCACTCCACCGAATGGCAAAGTGTCAACTGAATTAGAAAATTAATTATTCGATATCAATCGATAGGTAAATAATTTTGATCGACAGAAGTGGATTTTGTATATTTCTCGTAACCCAGAGACCCCGGAAGAGTTAAAATTAATTCATCGTAATTAAAAATCGTAATTAATAATCGAAAATGAATTTTATTGTACCTGTGATTTGTTGAACTGTGTCGTTCACGCATACACTACCACAGCTTGTGCTCTCCAATAAAGAAGATACATCCGCTTTATTGTTACTAAATATATACATCGCCAACGGCTTCTCCCTGCACCATAATAATGTAATTGAAAACATATTATCACTGCTGCATCTACTGGATCGTGTTTTCCTACTATTTTCTAAAATATAGTTCGTAACAATCATAAGCGAGGTTCATAATTACGAGGAGGACTTCTGAACTGTGTTGTTTTTTTTTTTTTTTTATATCTTCTAGCAAAGTGATTTACGCCTTTTAAATTATGCATACAATAGTAGCAATCGTAGAACTACTGTTTAACAACTTTTGCATGTAAATACTATTGCCACCGATTAAAAAAAAAAAAAACTATTCAAACTTAATCGTTTTGCAATAGTGTGTTCAAACTTATATATTTGCACTGCTTATAATTTTTTTTTTTCTACTCCAATATTAGCATTATTCTATAATTCTACTCATTTTGCCTGTACCGACCATTAATTGCGACCATTTAATGAGCGATGTAAATATTTTACTCTGTGAAAGAGTCTGCGCGTACAAAACTATAGGCAATTTGCAATAACTTATGGTCAGAGTGAGATGATTCTTGGCGCTGTTTTCACCCAATGCATGGAGAATTCCAGCTCAATTCGACCAGGCTCAGAACCCCACATGTCCCGTTATTTTTAGATTTAATACTACGGATGTACCCAAAACTGGATTTCCCTATATATGCAAGAACATGCAAGAACATAACTCACTTGGTTCATAGTTGGGACACTATTTAGATATGTAGTAAAACACAATCTTACCGGCTATTAATGAACTGAATGGCATCCCTAACATTGGCTATGGATACAATTGGTAGAATGGGACCAAATATTTCATCCCGCATTATTGGATCTGTTGGTTTGACATCAACCAGTATTGTTGGTGCGATATATCTCTGATTGGTATCCGTTGCTCCTCCAATAGCCACCTTACCATTTCCCGATAGGTATTTAGATAGGCGTCTGAATCAACGAATATTTCATGTTTAAAGTTGTCCCTTTTTTTACTCCTTGCACGTCTAATTACTATTCATGACTTTCAACGAGAAGTATATAAGACTCACTGAAACTGACGATCATTGATAATCCGGGCAAAATCTGGGCTATTCTTTGGATCATCGCCGTACCAATCCCGCAAGACTTTCGCAGCCTCCTTTACAAGCGAGTCCCGAATATCTGGAGTACACAATACGTAATCGGGGGCAACACAAGTCTGTCCAGCATTGATAAATTTTCCCCACAACAATCTCTTTGTGGCTGCACAAAGGTCTGCAGAACTATCTATATATACAGGACTGAAAAAATTGATTTGTAATACCTTGTATAAGATACTGCATTAATTCACTCGCAATTTAGGATCAAAAAGGTATGTTTATATGCGAAATTGCTAACCTTTTTCCACCAAGTTCAAGCGTGACTGGAGTCAAGTGTTGGTTCGCAGCTTCGCTAATTATTTTTCCAACTGTAATTGATCCTGTGTAAAAAATGTGATCGAATCTCTGTTTCAACAACTCCGTTGTCTCAGGAACTCCAGCTAATATCACTTGAAAACATTCCTAAAGTAATTTCAAGTTTTTCGTACAAATTTTATCCGACTGATTTTATTCTTATTTTACGCTATGAAAAATTAGAAACGAATTGAATAGATGAGTGAACTATATTTGATTCGCGGGAAAAATCTTACTTCAATTCTATTTCGTGTACTGCAGCTATACTGCGCATTGCGATAGAAATTCAAACGAAAAATGAGATAATATTTGGGTAATCCGACTTACGTTGTCCAGATATTTTGGAACAAATCGAGCAATAAATTTCGTGGTTTCCACAGCTACTTCTGATGGCTTAAGAATAACGCAGTTTCCGGCTGCTATAGCGCCAACCATTGGTAACAAGACAAGGTGAAGAGGATAATTCCATGCTCCTATAATAAGAACCACACCGTACGGGTCTTTGAATATTTCAACAGAATCCAGTAGATTTACGAGACTTTTCGAAGGCTGAAACGTGTTTATAAAATTTCAACACCAATTGTCATATATCTGAGATTTTTGAGATACAAAATCAATACAATTATACCTTATCGGGGGCTGACCACTCTGCTAAGTTATCAATCATTACCAAAGCTTCATGCTTTATAAGCA
Source organism: Macrophya alboannulata (assembly GCA_949628255.1). Lineage (NCBI taxonomy): Eukaryota > Metazoa > Arthropoda > Insecta > Hymenoptera > Tenthredinidae > Macrophya > Macrophya alboannulata. The sequence goes on along the minus strand of OX451207.1, from coordinate 12,867,972 downwards.
TCAACTCAAGAATAGAATTTTCATATTTGCACTGAAATCAAAATGTTGAATTGGCTGTTGAAGCGGTAACACGAACATTGCTAGGAATGTTGAATATGAACTTTTACTGTTTAAATGTCCGAACTCTTCCGTATATTTTGTAATCCGAAAGTATTATATATACTGATCGGGAAATACACTTTACAATAAGAGCATTATATGAATTACATATAAAATTTGAAAAGGTGGCGATAAATCCATTTCTATAAATTGCAGGTATAATTCAATGGAATTTCTTGACGTCTGTATCAATCTTTCAGTGACGTGAAAATGCCTTTAATAATTTCTTCACAGAATTAATGAAATACAAAAAATTAATTGTACTACATACTCGACCTAAGTCAGCGTTGAGAGCTGCATGCGCTTCCTCAGCGTTTTCCTCGAGCATTTTTAATAACGCTTTCAATTGTTTTATCCTCCACTGAATTGGGCGGGTTTTACCACTGAAAAATGCATTCCGTGATCTTTGTACAATCTGAAAAATCAAAATTACATTCCTGATTCTATTGTCACAGATAAAAGTACATAGCACAAATTGATCTTGTGCAAGCTTTGGTCGAGTTGACACGATCAAAAAAAAGATTTCATTCTTTTCTCTTCGTTTTCATCTTCAAACTGCAGAAAACTGTAATTCGAATTTTTCATTTCGTTACTATAAATAGAAAAAATTAGAAAACTCACATCAGCGTAGTTAGTACTCGTTGGTTTTCCATTCGCTTGTTGGGCTGTAACCGCAAATTAAAATAATAATATTAAACAATTTGAATACACGCACCGACTTATGGTGCAACATGAGGGAATGAACTTCACTGAATGACTAATATAATGAAAAACCCAAGAAGAAAAGAATTATTCTCTCGTTTCATCTCATCCGTATCATACGTCCAGTAGTAGAATCGAGAAAATTTAATAAAAATTGCAGACTATATAATCAATATTCATGTAACACGTTTTTGCACTGTAATCGGTTTTAATTGATATTTTTGGCGTCCGTCTCATGTCTGAAGTTTCCAGAAATTTACGTATACCTATACCGCAATATCTAAAGATGACCTCGGACTTCAGCATGGAAGGTATACACCTTCACAACCTACCAATTACCGCCCTAATTAGGTACTGGATACGTAAAGCTGGCTATTCAATGCCAACCAGTTTTTTTCGTTCGATAACAAATTTTACCGGTTCCCTAAAATATTCTCTATAATTATAATCGATTCTGTTGCGTTCTCTGATTATAATATATGGGTTAGTATAATGTACGGCAAGTTTTTTTCTTTCCGTAAAATATACGGGTAAATTTATTAAATAGTTCACGCATGATCAAAACATGTGCCATTTATTTTCTTCGAGTAGGACGTACGAAGAAGACGAATTTATCGATCACCTTCGTATTTTGAATATCATAACGTGAGCGGAATCGCTGATTGATTGCAATCCATACGGAAAAGAAAATATTATACATATTCACGAGCCACACCTGTAACGTTTGAAAATATAAAACACGTTTCACACCGTGTTATAATATGTACCTAATAATGACGTGCAGTTAAAAGAGCGCAGAGTCACGTAGGTGTAAACGAAATCGACACATAGTAATCAAATCCTCGCACGGAACGCGTTCTGCCGGAGGGAATCTTACGTGATTAATGTTATCAGATAGCGTTTATGTATGTAACATTAGCTACGCCCGTGCGTAAATTTAAATGAGAAAATTTTTTCGTTTAAAGAGTGGATAAAAAACTGTTTCTTTATGCACGCTCGTTAATAATTACTGATTATGCCTGTTGTTTTCCAACTACCTATATAATTATAATTTTAAAACATTCTGACCTGTTGCAAATAAAATCTTCGTTTTATTCAATCCCATTTTAAAAAACCACGAGAGAAATTGATTTTTCTTCAAGTAATTCCCAAGAAATTTGAATAATCAATTTTAAAACTTCGGTTATCGTAAAACCCCGAACTTTTCCCTGATAATCTCAAATATCCAGAGAGGGAAATATTCGTGCGAGAGGCTGTAGATTCAATTTTGACTTGTTTTTTTCGTAAACGGTGTGTCCCAAAGGTTTCAAACTTGATGAACTTTTGCATGCTTAAGTGTAAGTACACTATACATATGAGAGGTAGAAACGCGAATCCTGATGATGAAACGTTTATTGCAAATGCTTGATGAAATTGGTCAGATGCATGCTTGAAATTCTACTTTCGCTTGCGTGTGCCGGTACTGCACCACGATACTGTACCATGATTATGCAGAGGATTGATCTCCAGCCGCGTGGGTTCGACAAGAATCTGCACAGGATCTTGCAGTGATTTTCTGCTGCGTGTGTCTTCAAATATTCCATTAATCATTCCGCCGAAGAATTTGAACAATCCGATGGATTGCGGTCGAAAAATTTGTGTATCAAGAAAATTCCTGAGTACAGATTTTTTGCTTCGATTACAAAATTTTCATCGCAATTAACGTTCAATTTTCGCGCATTAAAAATAATCACAGAGTAATTTAAACATACGCGTCTGTAATCGCGCAGGATTCCACTGCTCAAGTTTTTCTAATCCTCTACCCGTAATTCTATCAAATGGTTTTATTTGGGTATGACCAGTGTTGAGAATTGTATCTGTGTACAAGTATCTATAAAGATATAAGATCTTGATACTTTTTTTTCGTATTTTCTGCACTCCCGAGAGTTTAACGAGTCTGATGGAACGCAGTCTAAGTATGTACTTGAATTTTTTTTATTTCATCCCGCCTGATCCCTTAGGGGTAAAATTAATACAGAGTGATAACGATTTATGTGGTTGTGATATTTGATTTAGTAATTATACAAATCGAGGTTTCATTGTAGAATCTTCTTTTCTATGCGACTATAAACGTATTTCGATCTTCTCGATACCTACTTTGATAAATAATGTTAGATTATAGATAATTCGATTTAAAGAAGGATAATATCTAACAATAAAATGTATCTGTGACATCTGTATCTATAGATAGATACTTTTGAGATATCTTTCCCAACACTGGGTGTTACGGATATGAAATTAAAAATCGATCTTCGTCGAGACGGATTTACATATTTTTGATAATTAGCGTAATAAAATTCAACCTCTGTACAGTCAATTCAGAATACTACATATCCGCACTCCTGGCCCGTTCAACTAAAAACGCGCGATATTCAATATGAAAATGATTCGACTTTAACGGGAAAATTTATTATAGTTACACATTCAGAGAACTGCAATCTGTTCGAATACGAACCTGTAATACATAGATTCGACAATTTATCGGCTAGAGGTGAATTCGTATACCATATGATTCACCTATACACGTATACATGAAATAAACTGTCCAATAGATTTACATTCAAATATATGTATAGATCGTTTCTCTGAATATGTATAAATTACGCGTTATGATCTATACAGAAAATTGAATGAAATTTATCAAAGCCTCGGACAAACGTTCGATCCTCAAGACAGCTAGAGGCAATTTTTGATAAAGAAAAAAGAAAAATTCCACAGATCAATCACGTCTCAATGATTTTTCAGCCAGGTAAGTACCTGCACCCGCTCGCGGCGATCGCATCGAACTATTAGACCGTCAAGAATATATTGAGTTAGACTATAACCGTGGGTGACAAGGTACTGTACTATACGAACAAAGAATTAAATTATTTACCTGGGACAAAGGAGGTAACTCACACCTGTGCTAAATTACCGTCCAAACTTTGGTCGATCAACCCGAAAGATACACCCACAAAACTTTTGCAGTGTACCGGACTGTTTTTAATGGACAACTTTGTTGGATATTATAGTTCAAGGTATCCATATCCCGAATGTACTTCTTACCAGACTAAATAAATTTGGATTTTATTGGTCATTAAAAATTGAATTGTTCAAACGGAGACCTGGGCGATTGCAGGTTCAAGATACAAAGATCTGACACGATGATAAAATATCACTCTATATAGTCAAAAGGGAGAATTAATGTGATTCCGGAATTTTTTTCAATATTTCAATTAATTCATTAAGTAATCACGATGATAGGATCTTATAACGACCCAATTAGCTCCGCGGGACCCACGCTCACTCTTCTTAAGTTTAGCATGGCACCGTTCATATACTCGATGGATATATACCATAAAAACTATAATTTTGGGCAAAGTTACCCTATGTAAATAATATAGGCTGGTCTGGACTTGATTAGTTTTATGTAGTAAGCATGGACTGGGACGTACTGAAAAAATATGTGAAAATCAAATCACGGATATAAACTTATATATATATATATATATATAACGTTTGTCTAAGCTGCAGTCATTTTTACCTGTTTTTTTTCTTCATCATATAAAAAATCATATAAAAATTCCGACAGCTTGCAGTAAGTTAACAACATGCGTGACATACACAGTATAGATCTATGTGTTTAGGTATAATGATAAATTAGTAGTTAAAGTATTTCATCATGAGGCGGACTGCAAGTATATGTTGAAAAATCGATCCCCTTACATTAGACATGACAAGTTTAGATATTAAATCGAGAACTGAGCGATGGAAGATGTCACAGTTATTTTTACCTATAATTTTTCAAAGCTTCTTCGATTGACGAAATGTTGAGAATTAGCTGTGATCTTATTCATAATCATCATTATTTTTAATTCAAATGAAAATTGATCAGTATAAGAAAATAAAGACTAATTCTGATCATATACCAATTGTTATGAGTATGAATACACCTTATGGCATCGCTATCTTCGGATCGTCTGATACTCATCGTTAATTGAAGGCTGCAGTTTGTTTATCTCGATAGCTGATATACGCTCGTGAGTTGAACTCAAATGAGATAATTTCGTCGACGATATTATTGCTTGATTACATTCCAGAGGCCAAAAAAAGGTACGCGATCATACATGAAATTCTAATTAAGACGAGTTGCTGTCTGTAAACGGTGCCTGATTCCAAATCATCTGGTCGTAATTAAATTTATAAATTTCTCAGATTTCAGGCCACAATTCTCAGCGACGCAGCATAGACTTTGCCGGTTTGAATTTCTCAAAATTTTCACGAGTCCACGTGTGTTGCACGATCGAATTTAAACGAATTGGTTAACAGAACTTTCATGACAGTATACTGAATTAGAAGAATTCAAAAATGACTTACTTCAAGTCATTCAAATGACGTAGTATTCATATTGATTAAAGAAAGAAAAATCAGAAAATCAAAATTGTGAGGGATTGGTATACCTATTATCTTGGAGAGTTTATTCAAGCCATAGAACGTTGTTATATGTATAGGTATATGTTTGACAAATCATCACACTATTTAATCTATTCTGTGAAAAATTTTGTCATACGAGTTCATACGACTCGTTATAGTTACAAAAACAATATGTCCTAGATACGCTTATTGACCCATATTACGGAAATTCATTATCATAGTCATTTATCGAACTTTCTTCGATTTCTACTCCCATTGTCCGTTACTTTGCGTTACTTTGCTTGCTTGCTTTGTCAAACTTTTGGTATAGGGTTAAACGCGAAAATTACCGTACAATCGCTGGTCAACATAATTTGATGATTTAGCAACGTGAAAACCGGCGATATAATTTACTTGTAAAATATTTTCTTACGAATATTGATTAAGAGCTCTTATCTCTCTTTATACATTTTGAACAACGTGGGCTTAAATATTAATGATGGGCACGTATTTTCACTCTCACTTCGATCGCTGTCAAAATTGATAATCAGCTTTATCTTGAATAAATTTTTGATATACAATCAGTTCACTCACAAGGATCGTCGACTTGTAAGATAGGTGATGTGTGTTGTATCAGATTCACTGAACAGTCGTCAGAATTCATAGCAGAATCACTATTACGCTCGTTTTCACTAGTCGAAAAGTTTATCCTTGCGACTTCCGCTCCTGTCAAATCAACTACGGCTGCGGTTTCGGCCTGAAAAATGATTTACTATTCAAGGTTTTATATGTCACGAAACAGATATAAGAATGATTAACTATACGGTCAATCATTAAATAGTAATCACTAGTTATCATCGACGTATATGACGTGAACGAGTTTGAAGACTAAAAAATAAAAATCACCGGACAGCCGCTGTACACACAACAATTTTGCGAATCCTACTGCTGGCATAAATCGAGGAGTTGAACTTATAAATCAATGGAAATATATCTGCATACGCTCGATTCCAAACGATTTATCAAACACCCGCGAATTAACTTCTATTAAATAATCGCGATCTATTCCCGATCTCAATTCGAACTGAAATTTCACCACTACTATAATGGAACCGCAGCAGATAATAATTATGTCCGTAAGTTGCAAAGCTTTCTTCGATACTTATATAGTTCTGACACAACGGATTATTATATAATTTTTTAAATCATGCAGAATAACGCTGATCAAATTTCTGACCGCAGCAGCTGTACAAATCCATTTGTAATTAACAAACGACAAATCTTATAGCGTTATAACTTACCATGTTTCCGCTGGTAGATACAAATGGCAACTATACTGCAACTCGATGCAATTCTACGTACATAATTGCAATCTCTGCACGAGTGAACACGTGTCTATTCAGATTTTACATGGACATTAACCAGTCTTCATATATAACCACGTAACAAAGTATAGTGGTCTGCACTGCACAAGGAAAAGAAACGTCCAACCTCTGTACCATATCGAACACATATACCCGAATCCTATCGTATCCAACGTATAAATCCATGTCTTGCTGGTGTTTATAACGCCTGAACAGAAGGGGAGAGACCTTCCGTTCCTTGGTATACCTTATATTGTAAATCACTAAAGAGGCGGTGGGATAATGTATAGCTATACGTATAATGTAGGATTATTTTGATTACAGATTAACCGGCCACAGCTTACTCATAGCTAAGCATGTATTACGAAAGATAAAAACATGGAATGTTGAAAAGCAGTTAAAAACTGCATACAGACGCATTGACAACCAGTCTGAATATCGAAAAGACGTGATCTGCCCTAAAATTGAAAGACCACGGTCGTATATTATGACTTCAATTTGCATTAATCTGAAGAACGCAACACATCTATACTCGAATCCGATGAACACTGTCGAATCAACTTTTATTGCTATTAGTTATACGATTTTCTCTAGCGTGTTGGACGCAATTTTCTGCAATAACAGCACGCAGCTCATATTTCAACTCTAAGTGATATCGTGATAGAACACGCCTGAAAAAAAAAAATATCACCTTGAAAATATCCATAACTGAATGAATGGTGCGATTTCCTCAATATTTATCTCGAAACTTGACAATAAGCCCTTGCAGGATCCGATCCCAGAATTCACATATAATTATTTAATTAATAAAATTCTCTTTTGTAAAAATGAAAGGTATATAGGTATTACCTTGAAGTTGTGTTTGAATTGATTATTCATTCGTTTATTTCTTTTATTATCTTGTGTAATAAAAATATTTATTATCCTAGAAAATTTTTGGAAATTCAGTAGGTATACATATGTATAAGGTATAACATATTGCTTAGGTCGATTCATTATTTTCTCATTATTATACAAGTGTATAACTATCATACATCCTCGATTAGTTTTTTTCTAAAATTGTACAATTTAACAATAAGGCACTATAGAAAAAATAAGGGGGGGGGGGGGGGGGGGGAATTATAGGTTCGAGTATACATATAAATATATATTTACATACAACATTGGCTCATAAATATATTTATAATTCGAAATAATCTCATGCTTACACCGCGCGCCGTAAGGTGCTGGTTAATTAAGCTACTCATTATAATCAGTCGTACTTATTTACTGTACGTAAGCTGAATTGCTCGTAACGTGATATGCATCTAGAGGAAACAGTACCGTCAAATTCTCAACGTGGCAATTTTTTCGTTCTTTTTTTTTTTCTCTCTCATTTTTTCTTCTTTACAATTATAAATATACTATATAGCGCATCGAGCGTTGATATAAAAATATTTTTATCCATATAACTATATTGAAAATGTATAATTTGATCTTACTCATAGGAATGTCGAGTATTTTCGACTGGTCTCAGTATCGCTTGTTGACCAATATAATCAAATATCACGATAATATTAATTATCTGTAACAATTAAGAGGTGAAAATTTTTGGAGAATTTTTTTGTTCATCGAACGTCAGTACCAATCTTTGAAACGTTCGACTGCCTTTTGCCACTGTTTTATAGTCGATTGGTAATTTAGTTGCGTTTCATCTTTCGGAGTAAAGACTTTCTCCACTTTTCGTAATTTGAGCAATTCTTCTCTGGTTTTCCACACACCTGATAAATGAATTGGAAAGAAAATAAATATCTGCAACTCGTAACATATCAAACAAAAATAACATAGTACTATATTTTTTTGGCGAATTTTCTAATCGATGTAACTGGGTTGAAGCTTATTTAATTAAATCCACAATTGGCTTACCACTAGATAAACCTGCCAGAAATCCAACTCCTAGAATAGACATTTCGCTACTCGTAGCACGTTCGACTTTTAAACCGGTTAGATCGGCAAGCAGTTGCATCATAAAATCATTTTTAGAGACACCACCGTCGACCCTGATACCAAAAGTATCAAAAATATAGGTAGCTACATATATGTCATAGAAGTGTCGTAGATGAATTTTTTTCCATGAATATATGACCTTCATCAATATTTTACACATTGGACAATGTATTTAACAAATTTTACCTCGTTCGTTGCTAAATTTGGTAAGAATTGGACCATTTTGGTGATTTTGTTGGTTTATTTCTGAACAACTAAGGAAAAAAAAAAAAATTTTGTTATTATATATCATTTTACCTAATCGTGTGGTAGGTGAACTTTGTTTCCTGCTTCAGAGACTCGTAGATGAGAAGTATTCTGAAAACGAGGCTTTCCAATATCGATCGAGCTAGATTTGCCCTACTTGACGTAGGCTTTACACCGAGAAAGCCGGCAGCTGCAGTTTGATCGTTAATGGGTGCCTGTCAATGGTAGAATAATTAAAATTTGTTTAGAAACGTGTAAGATTATCATTCATACCGAATAATCACCCTCCCCGATCGTAAGCATAACCACGAGCAAGTATATTCCTTTTTTCTTGAATTCTATCTTCATTTTTTTAATAAAACTCGAGGATCGTCAGCTGAGATACATCAACTAATCTCTAAGACGTATAGAACTGACAAAATTCTATTTTATCCTAAGAAAAAAAAATAAATAAAATAAAACAAATTCCAGACTCACTTGCAATCCGCTAAACGCTGGCACGAAGTAAACTCCGTCCGAATTTTCGACTGATTCTGCAAGAGCGGATGTCTCGGCAGGTCGATCGATTAGTCCTACAAATTTTGATACACGATTTCAAAAATTTTGATAAAGGAATAGGGAGGAGGAGGAAATGACATCGATACCGCATTTATAATTGCATACATGCAGTAAATTTCGCTTGCAGTCCATGATAAATATAATTATATTGAGAATACAAAACGATTGCTGAAATAAAACGATTGATTACTAAGTTTTAAACCACTCACCGACGGAATTAGCCCAATCGATCAGTGACCCCGTGTCATTTGAGGCTCCTTCGACTACGTATACGGTCTCTGTACCGATTCGCCAGCCGATAAGAGGATATAAACCTATATAATCGAAAGATTCATGATAAAAATGATACGATATAGAATTTTATCAATGCTTTTCAATCCTCACCGGTTATAGATGCGTGGGTTTCGCTACCCGTATTAACATTAACAAAAGTCCCTGTGCCCATTGTGATCTTCAAATCTCCTGGCTGAAAACTTGTTGAACCGAATAAGGAGGCTGCTTGATCCGCCATCTTGATATAAAAATTTCAAAAATAGTAATTCCAAAGTCAAGAATATTACTGCGAGACGTCAAATTATACCATCAGCGATTGAGAATATTTCGTAAAATACGTTTTGGATTATTCGGAACAGAGATTTTCTATTTTTTGCAAATACACTTTTTGGTCTGTTTATTTAATTTCGCGTGTTATACACTCGCCTATACAAAAACCGTCAACCTTATAGTTCACGAGTTCATTTGAACTTAAATTTCAGCATTTATTATTTACCGAGCATCTAATTGGTATTTCAGCGCCAAATATATTCTTCGGAATAATTCCGATATTTCCAGCCGTATCGACCACCTCGGGAAATATATTTCTTGGTAACTTGAACATCTTTATAGCCCATCCAGCCCATTCCATCGTGAAAGGATCGAAGAGGCCGGTAGCTGATGCGCTAGATGCATCGGTTATGTGTTTACCTGCAAGATTTAATGCGAGTAATGAATTAATCGAATGCTTCAGGGTCAGGATGATGTGGGCAATCGAGGAGTGAAAAAATAACAAAATAAAATAGGTGAATTTTGGTACCCGTTAATTTATAGAGAAGCCAACAATCTACTCCACCGTAAATCGCTCTGCCTTTCGACGCAGCCTCTTTTAGACCCGGTACGTGGTGTAATGCCCATAGTAATCGTAACGTCGTCTGCAAGATGATTACCAATAAACTAAATAACTAGATATACATGTTATCGTTTAAATTTATTTCCGTGATAATACGGGAATGAAAATCTGCGATATTATGCAGCAGTTTGAAAACATTTCTGCCAATCGGATAACAGCGTTGCAGGAGTTCAAAGAAGTATCGAAAGCAATCAACTTATCTATACATACAATGCGGGAATGAACAAATTTACTGATTCTTTAGTTTTGTATAGGTTTCCGATTATTTTTACTGAAATTTTGCACGAAAAAACTGTTTTTTTTTTCTTTCTGTCCGTACTCACCTGCGTATTCATCAGCTTGATAACACTGCCCGCTAGAAAACGCTTACTTCCGGAAAGCATGTAAAGTAAATGTGCACTCGTTCGCAATCCTTTCATAGTTAATGACGAATTCCATTCCTTAACCATAAGATCTGCTCGCAAATCTTTCCAGGTGATGAAGCTGTATCGTATGAATGAAAACGGTAAACGGTGTAAATAGCGAGTAAATGCAGGTTGTATATAGGTATATACCTGCAATTGGGTATAAGACAATTTGTCAAAATTACAGCAACCTACTTGTGATAATGTTTACCAGTGTCTGGATTCCAGGTTGTAAAACTACCCCGCTGAGTCGATATCCCGAGGCAAGTAATTTGATTCGAGTGTAAATTTCCATCTGCAGCAATAAATTATCGAATCAATCCAATAAATTTATGCGACCTGAGCATTAATTGAATGCGACTATGTTGAATGTGGGAATAACGTTACTGACGTTAATCATTTTTTTTCTGGTTTTCTTGGTCACCATCAATGTCGTGATACTCTAATAGCTCTAATGCTATTTGCAATTCAAGTGTGATATTTTATGTATATCACAAATCCATATGAAGAAATATATGAATAACTGAAAAGATTTGAAGGTATAATATAAGTAATAATCGCAGCTCACCTTTGAGAGCATCTTTCACAACTTTTAGTATGCTTTCCCATAATTTGTCGGGATCGATTTCTACGTATCCGGGTTTCGGATAGAGCAACTCCACCTGTTGATCAGTTTACATATGGAACAGAATCTCATGAATTTTGCTCGATTTGCATAATTCGATGTATAATCAGTGGCTCGCAACACAAACATGATTACGATATAAGATGCTGATGATATAATTCATGCGACCATCAAGTTCTAAAAACGTATTAAATAAACGCTCGTTTTTATGCACGACGTAAAAAAAAAATGGTCAACCCAAATTAAAAACCTGTTTTTGTAAACCTTGAAACCTTGGCGTTTTTAAGCATTTTCAAATATGTACATTTTGAATCCACGTTAAATCGAGAAGTCAGCAGTCTCTATTGAAAGGGGAACGTGCCTTCGCGGTGCGCAAAGAATTCTTCCCGCGTAATACGGCAGTAGGAAGAACGTGCTTTTCCAAATTCAAAATTCAAAATCAATGCAAAATTGAAAATAGTAATTGAAAAATATATAACACATTGTATGTTGGAGTTAATTTTTTTATTTTCCGCAATTCTACATGTAATGAGTGTTCGATATCATAAATGACGATTTATTGTCATTGCGGTTTTTTTTTTGTTTTTGCACAGTAGAAAAACTGTAATGTCGCTAACAAGAAACATGATACACGCTTGTGGCATTAGTGCGACGAGTATGTAGGCAAAAAGACCTGCAACCTTGATGACTCTGATGATTCAAATATTTGTTCACTGTGCCGAAATTATTCTCAAGAACTTCCTAAGTCTAGACACCTTTAATTACATAATAAAACGTGCTAACTAGCTCGTTAACGATAACATGTCTAGCCATTTGTATATTCAAAATGCATGTGCACTGAGGTTATCGATATATGATTATGAGTTTCACCTCCAATTAAGTTACATTGGTGTATGTATGTATGTATATACATACATAAAAACCGGTCCCCAGCAATATTGCCATTATTATATTATACACAGTATAGATATACCCACGTATTATTCATTAAGACTAGAAAAAACAAAATATTATAAGAAATATATTTACGATGCAATAAACGGATAAAGTCGAGGACAAAGTATAATATCAGGCTAAAACGTTCAGTCACCGTATATTATAATGCGATTTCAATTAACACTGTTAATCATGAAAGCGATATGATGTTATTCTTGAATTTTCTTTGTACGATAACATTGTTCGAGACAGAACGTTGATAGATAAGTGAAAAAAACGCGTGTAATCTCAATTATACCTTTTCTATCGACGAACCAACGACGGTTGCATTCTTATCAAGTATTTGACAACGAATAGTAGTTGTTCCGACATCAAGAGCTGCGATGTACTCGACTGTTGAACTTGCCATTTGGATATTAAAATGAAATTGAATTTTTGAACTTTTGAATGATACCCGCCGTAACGAAACACCCGCGTTTAGTACTGGCTATACTCGCCAGATCGTTGATACGTAACTAGTAAATTCTTTTCGAGCACTATAGGTAGGTGGGTATGATCGTAGGTGACTGTCGTCAGTGGCGCGACTGCACTATAGACCACTTGTGACACAAAATTATAACTAGAACTACCACCTACTCTCATTCCTACCAGATGACAAAACGCACGAGAGTTCGATGCGTATGTCACTGAGCACGTATGAATATTCAATTAATAAATATAACTTGAATGAAATTCATCGTATATCATTATTAAACCGCGATCACCAACAGTCCAACTCGGCTCTTCAACTGTCAGATAACATTGTAAAGCTAAGCTTCGATGATCTCTGTGAAGGTTTATCAAAAGTCGCGTAGGAACGGCCAAGTGGGCCGTAGATTCGGCCGTCTGCGCATGTCTAATGAACCTCGCGTACTACATACAACAGTATCAAACTGTTCATTGTGGTTTTAAATTAGGTATTTCTTGCCTCTATTATAGAGATAATAAACTCTGAACCGTTATAGTACCTGCATAAGTTACCAATATATTTTTATTTTTACTGGGACGATCATGTATTGGGAGTTTTATGTATCAGGAATAAAATCATTTTACCTACAAATATATAGGAACACCTTTATTTATCAAAATAAAAACGATGAGATATGCTGCTTGAATGAACAGGAAAAATCAAAGTTTCACAAATCGGTATAAAACTAAAAATTAATAAAGCTATTAATGTGAAATTACATAATGAAATGAGAACATTTTTAATCTGCAAACTTGAGTCTTTGTACTCGAAAAATTTACACATATAGCGCATTTTTCTTTCCTGCTGAATCTTCGATAGAAAAATAAACCAAAATATAACAAACATAAAAAATAAAACGAAAACTTGTTGAGTTCTTTTCTCTTTTCTTCTCTTATAATAAAACGAATAAGAACAAAATTATCGACCATATTATATTACATCTTAAAACTAGCTGCAATGTTAAAATAATCATGAAGAAACTTTCCTTAAATTTCGTACTTTTTTCTTAAAGATAAAAGCTCGTCCTTCGATTTCTTTTCAAAAGTGTCACAGTATTCAAAGATGGTCTTCAACGCTGTGAAAAAGAGATACAATAATTCTCAATGAAAACACATTATGGAAAGATTTAAGGTCAATCAGATTTCCTACCTGTTTTATCAGCGGCGGACATGAACATAGTTAAAGCACCGAATCTCTTAACTTGTGCAAGGTCCTCAATATATCGGAACAAAGGTTCTTTTCTTTTTATAAATTCAGTCGATAAAATCGTTAAAATTTCACTGAATATGTCCGGCTCCATAGAGTCTTTGAATATCTTGTGTATCGCATCAACAGGCATTTGCTGCAACAAAGTAGTTATAAATATTATAATCAATGGATTTCTTCATTCGATTTAAGTTGTATCGTGTGTTTGATTTTAATTTTCCCGGGCCAAGATATTCTCGCAGAATATTCTTTCAGAAATTCTTTTTTCACGCAATAAATTTATAGGAAAAAAATTGTGCAATTATTTTTTAAAATTTTTTCTCAAACTTGATAGTTCAGTGGTAAAATGTACTTAAAAGTTCAAAAAACTCTAGTCGTTCGGCTGAATATCGTAAAAAATTGATTTCTCAGAAAAAAATATTTCATGCGAAAGTCGTTTGATTTTCTAAACGGCACGAAATTATGAAATAAAAAATATAGGTTTCTATTTAAAGAAATAAAGTTAACTTCCAATTGACCTTGAAAATTGATTTCCAAGTCAAGGTCAAGATTACCATTATTTGACCCGTTTAAAACCTCACAACTTTTGTTTGAAACATTTTTCACTATCTTGCTTAGTTCTCGAGATTGGCCTGGGTGATTAAAATGAAGTACAGGATATAATAATACCTTCAAGTATTTGAACCGGAATTCTGCATCTCTATTTTTCCTCCAATGCATAAAAAATTGTACTGTAGTTCTGGGAACAGGTGGTACTTCGATAATTTTCGCACTAGTTTCTTCCGGTTTCTTTGTTTCAGTTTTCCTCTCAGGAATAACATCTTCCTCTATCAATGGTTCAACTTCTTCTAATACTTTTCCAAACTCCATTTCTTTCACTTCTATTCTCCTCAATGGTTTCTGTGAACATTTATCGATCAGCAAATACCGCGAATATTTTCTTTCTCCGTATTTATTGGAAGATTTAAATGTCAGGAAATAAAATACGTCTCAAATCCTACTTTGGATCGTTGATGAGGCGGTTTTACAATTGCTTCTACTATAGCCAGATCCTCTCCTTCCCCCGATGTCCAACAAGGAATCCTTGGCTGAATTGCAGTGCTTTCCTTATCTGATACAGATTTTTTAACAGTACCGCCGAATAATTTTTCTCCAATTTTTTTCTCAATTGAAATATCGTCAGCCAAATCTGTTTGCGATATAATTACCGGCTAAAATCAAAGATTATTATTCGTCATTTATAAATTAGAGTAAAAAGGGTATCGAAAGATGAAAAAATGCTTCTCCCTACCTTTGCCTTCTCTATTCTTTCCTTAACTAGGAGTAACATCTTACTAGCCTCTTTATTAGCGGGATCTAACTTCAGCACTTTCTCTAAATCTTGCAAAGCTTCTTTATATTGTTTCAGTTCTTTTCTAGCAGTAGCTCTGCGGTGATAAGCTTTTACGTAAAGTTCGTCGAGTTGAATTGCCGCAGTGCAATCAGCTTCTGCTGAATATAAACTAACAAGAAAGAAAGTTTTCTTTTATTATTAACAATCTCGGATCAATTTTATGATCCGTTTTAATCCTCCGGTGAAAGAATACTGACTTGTCCATTTTGAGCTGGCAAAGTGCTCGATTTGCATAAAAGACAGCGTCATATGGGAAGATTTTAATGGCTTCATTATAAGCCTGAACTGCTTGGCTCCACTGTTGTTGTTTAACAAATAAGTTTCCTTTATCTTTATGCTTCAGAGCTTCGTTATGATTCCTTTCTAATTCCTCTTTGGACAGTTCTTCGTCGGACGTTTCCTGTTCATCTTTATTATCCAATTTTTCGCAGGCTTTTTCCTGAAAAAATGAGAAAAAAAAAATATCAGTGCTGTTAAGAAAAGAACAAAAGTCATTCAACGCCAGGGATGAATTAGATCTGTGTAATTATTTACCGCGTCAAATTTATCCCACGATTTATAATCAGAGGATCTAATTCGCTTGGTGTTTTCTTCAATCTCTACAATTTTTGGCGACCGATTGTCACCTTTTTTGGATGCATTTTTCTTTCGGCTTCTGACCGGAGGAACCACCTAAAAAAATAACAAACCATGTGGAAAAATTTCAGGCTTGATAGTTTCCAAAAAAAAACTCAATAATATGAAATTGATGATCATAATTATTTTGTGAAAGAGTTAGAAAATTGATCAAATACCTGATCGCCAGAAGCGTGTAATAGTTCAGAGTCCCTGCGTTTCATTTGTTCCTCCCAGTTTTTCATATCAAAAAATTCACTTTGTAAATCGGATGAATTATCCCGTACTTGTTTTTGCAATAAAATCGATCTGTCTATCTCCATTTTACCTGTAATAATAAAATGATATACGTCTTCGATGCTTGCGTCAAAATATAGTTTATAGGTTATGTTTCGATGGTTTTAATGTAACAATTACACACAGTGGGGAGTCCAAAGGATTTTTTTATCAAGTATTTCAGCTTAGATTATAGGAATAACTGTTCTAGTTATGATGTAACGATTGAGATTTTTCATGTAGAATATTTGGAAATGTTTTCGTAGCAACGCGCTGGCTCTTTAAACTTTAGACCATTAATCGATCTGTTTGAAGATGACACTCTGTACTGTGATTTAGGAATTAGCGGCTAAGTTAGTACTAGGCTTTGCCGATGCAGAGCGCTATTTGAATTCAACAATTTCGCGGTATCGAACTACAAATAATAATAAAAGAAATATGTTAGATAGATATTGTGAGTTTAGCAAGGTGTACAGTGTTATTGATCTTGTATAGAAAAAATTATACATTCTCTCTCTATACATTACATCACCCAAACGAATGAGAAGTATGATGAAAAAAAATTACATTTGTTTATTGTTAATATGGGATTTAGTTGCCAGAAGAGAATCGTCGAATCCTTATATTAATATGATAACATGGATGAACATTGGTTCGAAGAAATAGTATAGCATGGGCTGCAATGGATGTTGTTAATTAAGTTAAATGGGATTTATTTTAATCGAATAAGAAATGCTTTGTAATAAATCATCCTCTCGACTGACATTAGACATGTATATCCATACGTTTGAATAATTTCAAATATCCTTTCTCTCTGTATATCATAACGAAGAATACGATTGGAGAAGCAGGATGTCGCAGTCTGGGCTCAGACTTATCTCGACCTTATTACACATACGAATTGCGGTGCATGACCATCGAATTTGGACTAAGGTCATTTTGTATATGGTGGCGGGGAGACTCGTGTAAAATTGGGTCGGAGTTATAATTTATGAGAAGGTAATAATGTGTATATGTAGCTTATTTCAATGAAATAACATTGGACATTCGCAGCAGTATAAGACTCCACCTATAATAACATACGATCTTCTAACTATACGTGCTTCAAGGAAAATTTGGATAAAATTCATTCTTCATATTATAAGATATTGAAATTAGATTGTATTCTGAGAAATAATCACCTCACTTCTTGAAAAAAGGCATAAAAACTACTATCCTATTTTTTTCCTCATCTCTTATATTAATTAAATAATATAATATAATTATAATCTTATGTTCTGACATTGCACTAAAAGCGGATATTATGGAATGTGATAATATTGTATATAACCGAAGAATCATATTTCTAGTTAAAGAGTTATCTTTTGCTGTAAACGCATGAAACATGCCGCGTTAAAGTAAAAGTATGAACTGATGAACTGATAAATAGCACAGGCATCACAATTCTGCATTTGTAAAAAGTAACGATTCTTGTAATCGTTGGATATATTCAAGAATTTGAATGTTGGATAGTAAGAGGCTTAGAAATATCCATCAATCGTGACTATTCATAGCGGTGATCTACGACTATTTGATGGTTATTCTATAGTATGACAATTACTACCCAAATTTCTTGAACTTTGATCTGTTTTTACGACTGAAAATTGTTGAGAAATAACTCACATACGGCACATCCTGACTTAATGAGTGAACAGTAGTTTGATTAACTATTTACGTAATGGTGGTGATTGGCGATTACAAGTTTACGACTAAATGTTATGGGTAAAGTTCAACGCTGTAATTATTGATGAATAAAAAATAGTTGGTACAGCCTGATTATTACCATTCGTGGAATCAGGCCCTCGGAGAGTAACATTGGCATGAATTTGAAAGAGCCTTCGCCACCTTCGTTGTGTTAAGTAAATAAACAGTTTTTTACGTATCGCAATAAATACAGCTGTAAGAAATACAGTTTAATGAACCGCTGCCACGAAAGGCATAAGGCGGAATATCTTTGCCAAAAAAGTAATCCATAATAATAACCCGCAGAGTCTTTTTTTGGAGAAGAAAATGTTCTCGACTTTATATAGCAAAGGGCGAAGAACTGAAAGTCGCGTGGTCCAAAACGGCGGCGATGCAGCATTGAGCTTGACATTCCACTCTTTTGGATTTTGGGAAATTGCCATCGAATTAAAATCGACTAGCCTCAATGTTAATTATTGCCACGATGCGGACGAGTGGCTACTGGCCAGTTCTGTGATGCCACATCCCACCAGTAAGCGACTAACGCCCGGTGGAAACACACCTGTGCGCTTAGTTATATACCTTTATCGCGAAACTTTTGGTCATCACCTTGACACATTGGCACATAGTGATCGTGCGGTAATCCGCGATTATTCTTAGTTATCTGTAATCTTCGCTATCAAAATCGCGCTCTTCTTTCTTTAAGTCATTCAATTCTCTCGTCTCTTTAACGTAGATCGTTATACTTATATAAACCCGAGATATTTGTATCGTGAACAATATGAATGATCGATTCTTTGTATGATTTATAAAATATAAACTGATATTTAAATCACTGTGCCCAATCGGAGATGAATTATAATTATTGGTTGCAGTTAGTTTACGTGTAATTTTAATCAACGCTAGTGTAAAAGTGAACTAGACGCTCCAGTATTTACCTTTAAGGTAATTTATTGTCTTCTGATTACGATTATTGTGTCACGCTCTTCTGGACCACGATAGTAAACCCGAGTCTACATACATCCGAAAGCAGCGCGCAAAAAAAAGAAATCCAAGAGTGACAACGGGAGCCCGAAAATAGGCCAGCAGTAGAAGATATTATAAGTTTTGAAGGGCGCGCGAATAATAGATATAGTTTCGATTATAAATCCGCGATGAGAAGAAACGACGCGTCGCTACGATTCAAAACGAAATATGAAAACAAAAAATGGGAAGAAAAAAACATTCTCATTAGCGTATATTTGCAGAGCTTGCTAATTTGCCAATTTTCACTTTAGCCTCCGTGTTTCTAATTAGGAACATAAAACATAGAGAATTATTTCGTACAGCAACTGTTCGTTAGCATGACCAACAAATGTTTGTACACCGTATCTAACTCAGACTTTAATAATAATTGATGCCAGAGAAGAGATATTTACAATTTCAAAATGAAAGGATATGTTCATTTACTCATTCATTGTTAATATACTTATAAGATAATAATTGTTGTCGAACGCGGTATAAGCATGATTTCAGAATATACAAACTAACGCGTGATTTTGATACTCTCACGTCACCCTGTAGTTCAAATTCTTCTTTCGCTCTTGCGAAATCGCATAGCTGCGTCTACTTAAAAGCGTTCATCGTGTCGTGTAAAATGAAATCTGTTTGTCGTCAAACTAGAGCTAAGAATCCGGCTAAGAGCGAATGCTGCCACTCGCCAAGAAATGCTCAGATCTATCAAAACTAATATATATATTATAGTAATTGTAAAATTCTGTAAAGGATTCTCGAAAATTTTAGCACGTGTTCCAGGCGAATATATGCATGTAGGTATTCGGTACGCAATCAACCAATTGCGACACTCAGGATTTACGTGCTCTTAATCGATGCACTTCCACTTAAACGAATAGCTTGTGACCTGCACTCACTCGCAGGAATGTTTTCAATCTGGAGATTCGATGGTGTTAAAAAAACGCAAATATTTGTCTTGAAAGATTTGAAAAAAGAAAAAAGAAAAAAACGAAAAGAAAAAATGTGTACATAGCATTTTGTTCGCACGTTCACATCAGTCAATCCATCGCGCTGTTTGGATAAAGAAGCGGAGAGTCAATGATCCGAAAAAATTTTGCAACATTTTTGTTTTCCCATTTTCTTTGTCTTATACATATGTTATTTTTAACTTATGGTACATCGTGCCCTGCACGTGGAGTCTGAAGAAAGCGAGAACCTCATTCGAGGAGATATATATACTGAGCTAGCAAATAATTAACCATGTAGATGTAGACAATCAGTCTCGACTCACAGATATAAAAGTTTATTTCTCATTAGGTCCATAAGTACCATGTTTTCAGAAGTTAACAGTTTAAGCAAATTTTCACCTAAGCCGCACTACCGACAATAAATACTTTTCACACGTGCAGTGGCCGTGACTTTTCAGAGGTAATAAACTCCCGTTCACGTCGTTGGTCTTTTTTTAATTCCCTCACGAATGCATATTTTCTTTTTCAAACATCAAAATAGTAATAAATAATCAAAATAGCCATTATACAGTTCAATTAGTTATCAATCTGTGAATACAAATATATTTCCAATTTTTAAGCGACATGGTGTATTAAAATTGGAAAATCTTTAACGTGGTGGAAAAATCAATTTTCTTTTATCATCCAAATCACAGCGCATGTACAGCGAAAACTGTCAAATGGGCTTATAACTTTGCGGAGTGCTTACTTACTCGACGAATATGGCTAGTATAAAAAAGGTGCATTTGATGGTCGAGAGGACACGTCAACTGGATTTGAAAATTTTGCACTGCAAACGTCAGTGTGAATGTTTATTTTGATTTGCTTCAATCCTCGAGAACTATAGCTATAAACGTTAACTTGTGTGTCGTCGTCTGAAAGACCAACATTATATCATATAACGAGCCAACTTAAAAATATTTTACGATTTGGCTGCTAGTTATAATTTTATACAGAGAACCCGCAGTCGCGTCAATCTGGAGCTGAATTTTGTTCAAAACAAGTTCAATGAAATTTCATAACGTGCATGTAATCATCTCATTCCGAAGTATCGTACTTCTCCAAGCAGCAGAGATATTTGCATATTATCCTCCTCTCTTTGTGGATTGCTTTCGAGTCACTGTCTGACTTTCCTTGCAGCCCCACGTTCGCCACGTAATAGGGACTAGCGATTAGCGATTTGTTCAAATCACGATCTACCACTTGTGAGACTTTCACTTTGAGGATAAACTACATAATTACAGTTCGATCCGGGTACAAGCTTTAATCTTTAGCGATAAAGATATTACAGGTTTCGTAATCCGGTAAAGGTTCACGATATTGCCTAAATTCCACGGAGGTCAGAAATTGCACATCGCATGATTAAAACGGGAAAGACAGTCACCGGTATTGGACAGCTCCGGAAATCTAATATAAAACTATTTTCTCAGGCGAAATCATTTTTGGACACAGCTATATTTACCAGCGGGGTTGTATGCATACTGGCGCAATTCCCACGCTGAACAGCTCGCTCTACGTGGTGTGTCTCTAAGAAAACAGAATGACCTCCAAACTTACGAGCCACGATTGACTGGCTTACTCGACAAAGGCGGAAAGCGTCCAAATCGTATTTTTAGTGGTCTCAAACGCTTGCCATTTAAATGGTATGCCATAAACGGCACGTGGATGCTCGGAGTAGACCCTTATCGCTTTTATTTCTCATTTTAACCGTGAACGTTGGAAACAATTTACAGTGGAATATATTTAAAGAGAGAAATAACTACTGTCCTTATCGATGACCATACATCTACACAAACGCTACGTAGTTGCGATTAGTTTTCAGATTCCAACAGAGAATTGAAAATTCTAACGATTTAGATCGCAGGTCGTCTGGCTTTTACGAATTCAGAATCTAACGGCTCTTTTAATGCTCTCATATACGAATATTTGTTTATTAATAATAAACAAATCAGACCGGAAACTAGATTCACCTATACATATACACCAGTGATAATTTGGCATTCGCATTTCATTTCCTATGAGCGTTTATACCCGGACGAATATGACATTCGCAAACTATTTAGATAAAAATTAAAAATCGTTATTAAACGGTGAAGAATTTTGTAAATCCTTTCATCTGCGACGACTCTGTGAATGATCAGATGATCTTTATCTTGCATTCATCTCTTACGATTCGCAATGCTTTATAAGATGGCATATTTCCAGGGTATCTGTTGATCTCTTGTCACCAGATCAATCTTTCGGTGATATATCATCAATAAGTTTAGATCGTAATTATTAGCACTTAGATACATTCTGGGAATTGAATAGAACAAAGCTCGCCAAATAAATTACAAGTATAGCGGGTATTTTGGACAGAAATTAATATGCGAACTCTTCATTGCTTTGTATGACTATACATGTTTCTATTTTAAGTTCTGGGCTATTTCCGAAGAACTGATGCAGTATCGATGATATTTCATTAATGAATACGATCTGCGCTAGCATCACCGGGAATTCTAGAAGCAATAACTCCGTCGTGCTACGCAAGCACTTCGTCTTCCTGATTTTTTCTTTTTGCCTGCTTCCCATATTTCGTTGAGAAATATCTCCCGGCATCAGCAGTGAACTCTTGTGAAAATTTCCAGGGAAGTCTTGTAGGCGGGATACTTTTACACCACGTTTCGAAAAGTATCTTCGTTTCCAAAAAGTTTACCACTTGTCTTACAACCTGCTCTGAGAAATGAGAGGAACTGTACGCAGTGTCCAAATAAAACGTGAATAGTACGCAAGGAATGCACGTCGTAAAGCAAGAAGTTAGACTGTTAAAACTTGCATATCGAAGAGATTGTCAAGGTGTTACAATGGTGCGGGTAAAGTACACTGCGACGCGATCACGATGTTGCTTCGGTCTCATTGTCGGCCATCATCTTGTACAGTAAAGTGATCATCGGTGAAAGTAAGAATCCGCAAAATGAATAGAAGTGTTACAACGTAGATGCAGCGCAAGACCATACGGTCACAGAAGGTTCAAATCAAAGAGTCAGCACAGGATCCATAAAAAATGACGGTTTCCTATCAATACGAAGTTGCAAGCTCAACGAGCGGAGGTTTCACAAGATTACTGTTCATGTGGCGTGGATCTCTCTATAAACTGATCTACAGAGAGCTTTTACTTTTCCTTGCACTGTTCGGCGCTCTTTCGACCCTTTACCGCCACGTCTTCACCACATCACAAAAAAGGTTTGGCTTCATTATAAAATGAATAGATATTTCAGTGACATAATGAATTAGTTTCTATTTAACCCCTAAACGAGAAATTATTAGATCTTCCAAAGGTGTCCGATCTTGAGAAGCGCTCCGAATTTCATGTGATAATTATATTTTCAGTGCATTTGAGCTGATTGTGGTCTACTGCGATACCTTTATTAACTTGATACCTCTCAGCTTTGTGCTTGGATTTTATGTAGCCTACGTTGCTGGTCGATGGTGGCAGCAATACACGGCAATTCCATGGCCTGATAAGTAAGTCTGAGACCATGTAGCACAGTGTAATTTATATAAGTCAATTCCGTAGGGAATTATAGGCTAATTTTACCACGCTTTTAAGGGTCATGCATTCCGTGGCGCTTTACGTTACTGGGAATGACGAATACGCACGAATTGTGAGGCGGTCCTTAATGCGGTACCTAAATCTATCCTTAATTCTGGTCCTTCGTTCGATCAGTTCGGCGGTAAAAAGGCGTTTTCCAACTCTCGATCACGTCGTTGATTCAGGTGAGAAAAATCAAAATATGATGATAGTGAAATATTTCTAAAGCGATGGTTAGTTCAGCAGTAACAAGAGAAATTCCATCTCAACGATGGAATTTGAAAAACAGATTAATGTGGCGGTTTAATTTTTTCAAAGCAGAATTCTCTGAGGACAAAAATGTGCTTGTTTCACAGGTTTTATGACCTCCTTGGAGCTAGAGCTGTTCCAATCCGTTCCAAGTGTGGAATTCAACACATATTGGATCCCGTGCACGTGGTTTATCAATTTGTTGAAGGAGGCACGCTTTAGCCACAGACTGCCGGATTCTCAAGGACTCAAGATAATAATGGAGGTATATTTTCCTCGTAGTTTTTATCCCACAACACTTAAAGCCCGCGGCATCCATAAATATTATAATAAACTTTGAGATTGAACATGGTTCAGTAATTTTTTCTGTTTTTTTTTTCTTCTATATTCACGACTAGTCATGCTATTCACATTAATCATTTGTCAGTCGGTTTAGACGTCATTTCTTCATCACATATTTCCTTCTACAGTTCGAAACTCATAGTCACCAAAATACCGTGGGGAGGGTGTAGTTTTAAGAATCGTATCGCCATAAGCACGAACCACTTCTGGTATACGAGCTCCTTATCCATATTATCAGACATTTATAGACACGCTGGCGTAGATTATTTTTCATCGGCTATTTCGCATCGTAGGAATTCAACGACTTTAGAGCAAAATGTGGTCTCCTGTGGAGCTACGACTGGGTGTCAATTCCATTAGTGTACACGCAGGTAGTCACCCTGGCTACGTACAGCTTCTTCGCGGTAGCCCTCGTCGGCCGTCAGTACATAGAGGGAGAGAAGAAGCCTTTTCAAATGCAAGTTGACATTTACTTGCCGTTGTTTACCATTTTGCAATTCTTCTTCTTCATGGGATTGCTAAAGGTATTCCAAAAAAAAATTCTCATCAATCCACGGCCGTCAGAATTATTCCTTGGGTTTAATGTTCCATCATCATTTTACAATATTTTATAGGTTGCTGAGCAGCTGATCAATCCCTTCGGCGATGACGACGAAGACTTTGAACTTAACTGGCTCATCGACAGACATACGAAGGTAAATTTTAGTCGATAACAGAAGTGGAATTATAACGGAACCCGCAGATGTGCAGAGATTTTATAGACTACGATGCTTGAGTTTTAGGGCTCAAACCTTTAAGAATAAGATTTGAGATATATCTATGATATATCAGTATAAAGTTGCACTGAAAATTTTGCCAAAGGTAAAAACTGATGAAAATTTCTTTTCCGACAGGTGTCGTACCTAGGCGTCGATACTTTGATGAACAGATGTCCACCCCTCGTCAAAGATATTTACTTCGATGCTGAAGATTTGACGCTTCCTTACACCGAGGCCTCGGTTGCCTACAAGAGGAAGACCTACCGAGGAAGCGTTGCTCACATGATGTAAGTCGCTGTCGTTCAGTGCTTTGCTATTCTGACTAAAGCACAAGATAATTCACAAGATTCTGCAGTAATCAGAAGTCTTATGCTGAAGAAATGCAGATTTGGTGCAGGACTTTCGTTAATCAAATGATTCATGTTTTCAGGGTACCGGAAGAAAAGCAAACCATGTTCTTGCCCGATATTTCGGAAGAACGTGAAGAGAACGGAATGACGGCACCGACGCCACGCACATCCACTGCAAGTCTAGCCGCTCATGGGAATGATAGTCCGCTTCGAAATAGGCGGTAAGATTCACCCTGCATACTACTTTTTCTATACAATATTGTTCATGACTATTCATGTACTCCGAAGACTAATCAAAGATATAATACTAACACGAGAAAAATAATGATCTTCAGTAAGTTGAGTACATACGTTTGTTTCAGCCAGATCAGCGGGTCCCCGCCATCTACTCCGTGGTTGCCTCGAAATCTTTCTGAAACCGTTATCCAGTTTGGCGAGGCTTCGATTGAGTCGGAACGAGACCACCGTATGTTAGCCGAAGCTGTAAGAAAGCTGTCTTCAAAATCGCTACACAACGTTACGCCCCAACAACCGAAAAAATTTTTCTTTGGGATGGGAAAAACGACGGCTAATCTTCAACCGTGGCCAAGCGCCTCGAATTTGGCTCGTTATAACGCGCAAAATCATACCACAGACGTGCCACTTTCGACAATTTTAGATACCGCAGAGACTAATTACACTCCACAACGAAAAAGCTCGCTGAAAGTTAAGCAATATCCACACTACAGCACGAACGAACAAACTGCAAACGCGGCGGCTGATCAATTTCAAAATCAACTTAACCAAGGTATCATCAATTCAGCATTCTCACAGGAACAATTGTCTTATGGGGGATGCTATCCCAGCAGGAATGAAAGTGATTTGAATTTTCGTAGTGAGAGTCCCTACGACGATAACCATTTCGATGCGTGTCAACACTCGTGTATGCATTGTAGTAGAAACCTGTACAGTCATCATAATGTGATTGCTCCTCGTCCGCGGCTTCATAGTTGTCCGAAATTTTTAGTACGAAGACAAAGATCGATGGGTAGTGGAAAGAAAAAGGGTGTTAGATGGAAATCGGTAGTCGATGATACGGGCGAAACAAAAAATCGAAGAAGAACCGTCGACTGTGTACCTACTGCCGAAATGATCTTGGCTCAGGCGGCAGCCAGTACACCTAATTTGTGTATATTGAATGAAAATGATCAGGCAAGTTGTCCGGATATCGGGGATCATCCGGATTCTTCAAGTGCTGATCATTCATTGGAGATTAATCCAGTCGATAATCAATTGCAAGGAAATTCAGAATCCATGATACCGTCTGTTGATAAAAATTGTGAAACATCCGAATCTTAGTCGGATAGTTATGGGATTTTGATTTTTTTTTTCGTTTTTTCTATTCCTTTTTTTGTTACAGGTACCTTTATAGGTATACGTCTTCCAATAACAAAATACATAAGGTCGACTGTACAGGATCAAGTCGCGAAAAATTTAGTCAATTATTATTATATATGTATAAGTATACACTTATGTGCTATTAGCATTTGACATTTATTGTTATTATTATGTGTAGGTATATTTGTTGATATAAATTAAAGACGATCGATCTATGCGTGATATGAATTAGGTATTCACACTATAATGTTAACTGTCGCATATGAATGATGAACTATTGATTATCTATAGTACTTCACGGCGAATAATACGCATATCATGGTCGAATACTACTTAGACTATAATACTATGTATATATGTGACTATATCCAACATATTTTTACAGAAAGCTTTTCATAAAATGTACAACACATACAAGTACAGCTGTTACAGCTGAACCTATAAATCAAACGACGAAAATATGAATTTTGGCAAGGAAACCTGATTTCAAGACTTTTTGCAGAAGGAGAATGCATTTTTGCAGGTAGTTTAAAAATTAATGTACTTGGCGAAAGGTTTTTGCACGAGAGGTGCTTTTTATGGGTATCTCAGATCTTTACGTAGAATTTGATTTACTAATCATTCTTGTTCGTAATGAATTGTATAAATTGTCGACCACTCTTAATGTGGAAGGTATACATAAAATTCCGTGCCACTTCTGCTGTGCAATAATCATTCAACCGTGTATATTATGAGAACACCTATAATCATGTAATAATCGTTTACCCATGTATTTTATAAAAATATATATCTAACCATACTGAAAATGATCGTGTGCTGAATTATATAACATTACGACCAAGAATTGACGTGATAAATCATAGCATGAATAATTAGATATGATACCGTATATTGTAGTCATGAAAGATGAAGACATTGTTGGAGAATTACCCGACGGCCCTTACTATAGTTATAAAAACTGCATTATTAATTTACGATCTAATATGGGAAGTTCTGCAGGGAAATATTATCGCTTCGATCCGGGTATATTTACAATTTTGTTTTGTCATTGGCAAGGAACGCCCGATATATTGACAAACAGCAATCTTATACAGTGCATTTCATCCCAAACCGTCTGGGTATATTTACAATTTTTTCTTGTCATTGACGAGGAATGCCATAGGTATAATATATATATATATCTATATCTAGGTATATAAAGTTGAACTTAGAAGATTATAATCTTGGAAACGGGAACGTTATAGTATAGGTATATAGAGTATATGAAGCAAAGAGTTTGATAGCGTGGCGGTCGGCGTCCTCTTCAGGCGCAGCTTCCCCCTGACCTCTGTGCCCCACGTAAGTACGGAGGTTCAGTGAAGCGTTTTGCCAATTCAAGTGATTAAATATTTGGTATCGCGGATATAATTATTTGCATAACGATTCTGAGAGTGATAAAGTTATATGTATAGGTACTCAATTGAAAGTATAGTGATTATACGAGTCCCACAATAATATACTACAATTGTGGTTCAATTTCTGACGAGAGGTCAAATTTCTTCGATAACTAATTGTATCAGCTACCAATTTGACTTATTGTTAATCACACTTGACGCTGCGAAAAAAGAGATTTAATATCATGCAACGGGCTTAGGCTTCCGCGTCCTGCCTACCCCTGCGCCTCAAACCAAAAGCCCAGCGAACGCGAAGTGGGTTGTATTAGTTTGATAATACACATGCATCATTCCGCAGAATCGGCAGATTAACGGAGAAATTTTATATCGCATGAGAAACTCACCACTCTGGATATCTGGATACACGGCTAGGTCTTCGGGAACGATGAATACGTATAATATATCCAATATAATCCTTTGATGGGGATGAGAGCTAGAATGGGACACTACACTGCGAATATATTATACGTATGAATATCATACGGTGTAGGTATAGATTTTAAAAACACTTCACTTTCACGGGGGTGGTCGGGGGGGAGGGCGGCGGCAGCTCCAGATGAGGGGATTGAATTTAGGGATAACTTCACTCGCTGCTTGAACTTTTATTTATTTAATTGGTTATAAGATCTAGAAGAATATTACACTGCACTGCAAATGTATTATATGCGTATGGATTCCATATGATGGGCGGAATTTCAAAACACTGTATTTCCATCATACATTCAGATGATATTTATTATTATAAAAGGCTTCGTTCTATTGCTCGCTATTTTATATTATATGTGTTCCATGTACCTCCTCACTGGCACTGTGCAGTACAATTAGAAAAAAGTCTAACGCTTGACTCTCCAACTCACTATAATAAATAAAGTTTTTATTCCGATGATTCTACTACGATATGTTTACGAATTGAAATATATAATTTTATGACAATAAAACGGAAGTTTTCACCAACGAATAAATAATGAATAGGACGCTGAGCATCGTGGTGCGCGCACGGCTGCATGTAAACAAACTTAACCTTGACACGAATTTTTATGCCTCGGCGCTTCGACGAATTATCATATTATTTCTCTGATGATTCCGTGTCTATTAAACCTATACATTTAATATAACAACCATTTTTTGATTGCAAAAATTTCAACTCGACTGAAAATTAATAATGCCAAACCTGTCAATAGTGTTATGGAGATTGCCCGCACATTTACATACTTCGGGGTATTTTGAATTTGCCGTTCGAGTGCATGCGTCACCATCTTGACTTTAAAATGAAATCTTATTACCCGGCGATACACCGAATGTCATAAATATCTTAAATTTCACAATACTTTTTCACGATATCTCTGAAGAATTAAATTCGCTGCCATTCGATCGCGAGGAGGAAACCTTCTGACTACGATAAACCACAGAGAAAACTTTTACCGGGGTGTGAATTGTCACGCTCGACACATCGCCGGCACAATATGGCCAACACAACCAAATTTCATTCCAACCTCACGAATATAAAATCTACATTCACTAGCCGATTTAATTAACTTTAACCAACACCCGAATTAGTCGTACTTACGAAAAATTCAAACACTAGCCGTATACAATCGTTGATAAGTCGCTCTAATTCAGATTCGCGTGAAGGGAGCAAACGCGAACCTGTTGCATCCCTCGTCCGAAGACAACTGACTGGCTTGGTGCGAAGGATCATGGGAGCCATGGTGTTACGCTGCCCCCACTGATAGATGGTAGCACGTCGCGATAACCTATGCTAATATAATTGTATGCATTTTTTGGCGGACAATGATTTGAGGTTAAGTATCAAGATACACAAACGAGTATAGGAAATGATTTTAGCGGGATGTGGAGGTGTCGTCTCTTTTACCGTTACCATTCTGAATAGCTTTGCAGCAATAAATAAATTCCATATCATAAACTCGGGATCTCGAAAACGATCATATGCGTATGATATTATAGGACAGGGTTATAAGGGCAGGACAATTCTACAGCAAAATATTTTTTTCAATAATTATTTTAGAATCTCCAATCGATAATCTGTGATAATTATTATTACCATTTATTATGTAGTTTGATTATCTAAAATAGTCCGCTTCGAGACTTAATTCAACGCGTAAAGTCGGCGTAATATTTCCCATAATCACCCGCGGAACACGGCCACCGGTTAGTTGCCATTGGCTAGGGGATGCAACAAGTTCGTGTTTGTTATCCGTTCGCGCGAATCTAATTTAGAGCGACGGTTTATCTATAAACAAGTATTCCAGATTATCGGGAGTTCAGCTAATTTGTGCGTTAGTTGAAGACAGTGAAATCGGCCGGTCAATATATATGTGATTAT
Organism: Macrophya alboannulata; assembly: GCA_949628255.1. Classification (NCBI taxonomy): domain Eukaryota; kingdom Metazoa; phylum Arthropoda; class Insecta; order Hymenoptera; family Tenthredinidae; genus Macrophya; species Macrophya alboannulata. Next base: position 12,837,312 of record OX451207.1, on the reverse strand, counting down.
ATTCACGGTGATCGCGATATTCGTCGCGGCTGTTTAGTCATTGTGTCAGCAAGGGAAGGTAAAAAACGGTAAAAGCGACCCCACCTTCACATCCCGCTAAAATCATTCTCTACTCATTTGTTTATTTTTATACTTAACCTCAAATCATTGCCCGCCAAAAATGCATACAATTATATTAGCACAGGTTATCGCGACGTGCTACCATCTATCAGTGGGGGCAGCGTAACACCATGGCACCCATGAGCCTCTGCACCAAGCCAGTCAGTTGTCTTCGGACGGGGGATGCAACAGGTTTGCGTTTGCTCCCTTCACGCGAATCTAAATTAGAGCGGTGATTTATCAACGGTTGTATACGGCTAGTGATTGAATCTATCGTAAGTACGACTAATTCGGGTGTTCGTTAAAGTTAATAGAATCGGCTAGTGAATGTAGATTTTATATTCGTGAGGTTGGAACGAAATTTGGTTGTGTTAGCCATATTGTGCCGGCGATGTGTCGAGTCTGACAATTCACACCCCGGTAAAAGTTTTCTCTGTGGTTTATTGTAGTCAGAAGGTTCCCTCCTCGCTATCGACTGGCGGGGAATGTAATTCTTCAGAGATATCGTGAAAAAATATTGTGAAATTTAAGATATTTATGAAATTCGGTGTGTCGCCGGGTAATAAAATTTCATTCTAAAGTCAAGATGGTTGATGCATGCACTCGAACGGCAAATTCAAAAGACCCCGAAGTATGTAAATGTACGGGCAATCTCAGGAACATTATTTACAGCTTTGGCATTATTAATTTTCAGTCGAGTCGAAATTTTTGCAATCAAAAAATGGTCGTTATATTAAATGTATAGGTTTAATAGACACGGAATCATCAGAGAAATAATATAATAATTCGTCGAAGCGCCGTGGAATAAAAATTCGTGTCAAGGTTAAGTTTGTTTACATGCAGCCGTGCGCGCACCACGATGCTCAGCGTCCTTTTCATTATTTATTCGTTGGTAAAAACTTCCGTTTTATTGTCATAAGACTATATATTTCAATTCGTAAACATATCGTAGTAGAATCATCGGAATAAAAACTTTATTCATTATAGTGAGTTAGAGAGTCAAGCGTTAGACTTTTTTCTGATTGTACTGCACAGTGCCAGTGAGGAGCTATCGCGGTACATGGAATATAATATAAAATAGTGAGCAATGGAATGAAGCCTTTTATAATAATAAATATCATTTGAATGTGTAATGAAAATACAGTGTTTTTAAATTCTGCCCACCATATGGAATCCATACGTATATAATACATTTGCAGTGCAGTGTAATATTCTTCTAGATCTTATAACCAATTGAATAAATAAAAGTTTAAGCAGTGAGTGAAGTTATCCCTAAATTCAACCCCTTCATCTGGAGCTGCCGCCGCCCTCCCCCCCGACCATCCCCGTGAAAGTGAAGTGTTTTTAAAATCTATACCTACACCGTATGATATTCATACGTATAATATATTCGCAGTGTAGTGTCCCATTCTAGCTCTCATCCCCATCAAAGGATTATATTGGATATATTATACGTATTCATCGTTCCCGAAGACCTAGCCGTGTATCCAGATATCCAGAGTGGTGAGTTTCTCATGTGATATAAAATACCTCCGTTAATTTGCCGATTCACGCGACGATTAGTCGTTAGCGTAAGCAGAGAGGCCGTTGTATACGAACTATCTCTTTCTCTTCCTCTTCCTCTTCCTCTCCAAGTTTCTTTACACCGCATAGCATGGCGGTACCATTGACTATTTATCTATTGTGTTAGCTCGCGTTTTTCCTGGAAATTTTTTGTAAAATAAATCTTATTTATCGATCATTATTTTTTCTATAATTATTCGCTGATTCACAATATTTTTTCAATTATTCGAATAATTCTATCTTTCGTTGATAAAGCTTCATGACATTGTAAACTGCACTCATATACGTATAAATCTATTAATAATCGAATAGGATTTTGTAAACTAACCCGTTCTTTCCCTACAGCCATCGGCTAATTACTAATATATAAAAACGGTGAGTTTTCATTACCACGGTGTGCGTGAAGAGGAGTGTTTGTGTTGGTGAAAATGTCTAGGTATTGCTTCCATCGAAATTCGTATAGAATCCGATCGTGAATACCAATCGCGGCAGGTTTTTCGCGTATAATATTCAGGGGGTACACTGAGTGCGGAATGATGCATGTGTATTATCAAACTAATACAACACACTTCGCGTTCGCTGGATTTTGTAGGTGGGACGCGATAGCCTAAGCCCGTTGCATGATATTCCATCTCTTTTTTCGCAGCGTCAAGTGATTAAGTCAAATTGGTAGCTAATGCAATTAGTTCTTGAAGAAATTTGACCTCTCGTGAGAAATTGAACCACAATTGTAGCTATATTATTGTGGGACTCGTATAATCACTATACTTTCAATTGAGTACCTATAATATAACTTTATCACTCTCAGAATCGTTATGCAAATAATTATATCCGCGATACCAAATATTTAATCACTCGATTGGGCAAAACGCTTCACTGAACCTCCGTACTTACGTGGGGCACAGAGGTCAGGGGGAAGCTGCGCCCGAAGAGGACGCCGACCGCCACGCTATCAAACTCTTTGCTTCATGTACCCTACATACCTATACTATGACTTTCCCGTTTCCACGATTATAATCTTTTAAGTTTATCCCTTTAAATCCGTGAAATATGACCCCCAACAAATGAACTTCCAAACACATACTGTTATCACCAATTAGTCGGGATGGTCATGATATATATTGCAGCGCACTCACTGCCATCCACAATTATTCTTAGAATTATTTTATATCGACTTTGAACTCATTGCAGAAGTCGATAGGTATAATTATTTCGACTGGCGATAGCGGGAAATACTCTTTATAGTGGATGATGACTTTATCATAAATATATTTATAAAAATATTGTTGCTCGTTAACACTTGGGTAAATGTATGTACGTATTCCATGTTTATTAAACATTACTCAAACGCGTCACGGTTAACCGTACATAACTCGCTTTACATTCCTTGATGGTCTCTGCTCTCTACGTAACCTAGCGAAGGCCACTCTTTACTAATTTCTTGCGCATGGGTTTTAGTCTAAGTGATCTGACTGAAGAAGGAGACGATGAAAAATTCGTGATGAAGACGGGTATTCTAAACGCGTTGACTAATCATATCTCAGGTCTCCATCCACCGATTCCATCGAGATGGGGCTTAAATTAAAGTTTTTCATGGCTACAGTTTACAAAAAATATTCCAAATCCGCAGATATCGCGAGGCGAAAGAAATCAAGAAAATATTGTCCCCCCACCACGCCGTTTAGTTCGCATTATAATTATATGAACTATAAAATAATCTTGGTTATTAGTAAATAATTCGTTGGGTCCAAAGTCGGACCACTATTAATCTACAGCTTTGTAAGATTACCGACCAAAATATAATTTTATATCACGCGAATACGAAATTATTCAAGTATAGACATCATTGATCGCTGATAATATCCGCAAGCCTTTGTTTATTATAAGCGCTATCTGCAGGCGTTGCGCGTCACGAGTTTTGGTTCTATCAAAATATCTGTTACTTTATAATCCGTAAATAAACAATTTTTTTTTCTCATTATAACCACTGAATAAATTGATCGATTTTATAAGTCCCACCTTCACCAGTAAAATTTTTCCCCACCACGAATATTTGGCCATACCGAACGTGCAGTTAGTTGTACGCATTAGCAGAGAATTTGGTGATTATGATTCATGGATAGGTTAAAATAGTCAATTAAACAGCTGGGTCATTTTAATAACGATCAGTTTAACGCTAAATTTGATAATTGTAAGTAGTGAAGAAAAAAAAAAATAATAATAATAATAATAATAATAATAATAATAATAATAATAATAATAATAATAATAAAAGAGAAACAGCTAGGCTATGCTAATTTCAATGCATTGTATGAATTTTCAATTAGTGATTATACCTATATAGCTGTTTCAATCAGCTTATAAACAATTTGCTTTCACACTTGTCTCGACACGTACGCGTGTGTTACAAGTGGTATTGTAATTAACGATAATTAATAATAATCGTTTAAGGTTCATATTATATGCGCATATTGGTCTATTTTTCAGTACAGATGAATTTAAAGCAATCAAGTGATGATCGCAATTGGTTATCGCTGCTCCAGATGATTATAAATTTAATATTCCGTGAAGAGAAATTTGATAAGTATGACTCATGCCCGTGGAGAAATTGATCTATCGACGAGAATATTGACCTCAAAAATGAAACTGGTAAATGTCAAAAAAGTCATTCATATGCATACCTATTATGTATGTATATTGGTATAGATATTATCGCGCGAGAGAACATGGCAAATATAAAAAATAACTTAGTGATAATACATATTTTAGTTGATATATGGAGCGCATGCTATATTAAACTTTAAATAATTCTCGTCATCTTAATCATACAGGTATAAAGTTCATGCCTTCTTTAGGCAAACGTGTATATACATCATCCATGCGCGATTATAAATATAATACGTGCGTATTATCGCGATATTTCACGTATTTGTCACGTGCTCCTTTTTCTACAAGTGTAATCTTTAAATAGACTATATTTTGTACATACGCAACATTCTCTGGTTATGTATACATTTAAACGTAGTTTCATCGATATTTCACAACATCAATTATAGTTTGTTATTGAAACTGACATTAGTAGGTCTAGCTTCTGCGCGTGTCTATTATATACTCCAGATTAAGCCGTTCTTTGAACACATTCATAGATAAATTTTTTCACTATACTTATCAGTCAATCCGTATAATATAGTGATTACAATATCATCTAAAGATAACAGTGTAGCTATAGTGTTGTAACACTTCGTTTTTTTCGACTCCAGTTCGGCAGTAGGTATGAACAAAGGTATCGCAATCGATACCGTGGCTTGGGATAAATAAGTTCGTAATTTCGCGCTGGTATAATGAGACGCTATGAACACAATGTGATTTAGAATATAGTATGAAATTGAAAATGGTTAACTCTTTTAAAAATTTGTGTGCAAAGTGTTGATGGAAAGAAACGTGCACGGATATGTGAAGGAATTCCCTGCAACAATACAATAAAACTGTACAAATCGTATCGTAATAAAAATTAAGTTCTTGGACTTTGACAGGATAGAGTCCGATTTCGTAACGCTGTTTTACCGACTGGTGAATCATTTCTGCTCGATACAGTAACTCGAGTCACTGCCGCAGGGAAATCATATACGAAAACGTCAGTCTTGTAATATGGCGCGTTCCAATTGACCCGCAGCACTCAGCTGTCCGAGTGTAGTGAAAAATAATCGGCATTGTGGCCTTTGTTTTGATACATCGTCTAAAGTTTTGTTACAAAATCCAAGATCCAAACGCATTGTCAACACGTAATACTGGTAATGTGTTACTTATTCGATACCTCGTTATCATAAAATAAGTATATTTTTATTCATATAGAGGTAGTAACATACGTCTTTAGAGCATACGACAGTTACTCTCACATGTACTGTTATGTCCTCATTCACTAAATACATAATTATCAAAATCCTTACTTCGAATTTTCTATACGTATACGTAATACGGCGTTATCTTTATTATCTGACATATTTTTTTTCCAATTTAATAGACAGTAGGTACTCAGATATATAATCCTAACGAGTTTGTTGTTACATTGAGGAACTTCCTTTGTATGCGGTTTGTTGTTTTCAAAAATCCCACACCTCCATTTCTTCGTTTAAATAACAAACAATAGTCACCTTATTAAACACGAAAATATCATTCAATTTCATTCCTGACTTGTTACATTTTTATGGATTTTTATACATCGATAAATAATTGTTGCTTCTCTTTCTGTCCTTATTTCATTATTATTACCTTAGACATACAGTTTTTAATCAAAATAATAATAATGAACTCTATTTCTCCGATGAACAGTTATTTTCTGCTATAAACATTTGTCAATGCATTGAAGCCTGAATAAAACAGTATAAACTAGTATAATTTAATCTTTGAACTACTGAGTTTATAACAAAGGCTGACACATATGTAATTGTATGTTCAAATACTGTGAGGCATTAGTAATCATAAATTTTTATGATAAAAATATCATAGAAGTCAGTTCTTTTCATCGTTATAACGCAACCTTCAGCTATGCTATTCACTAGACTAAAAAAGAAAATAGTACACAAGTACATGCACTGTATTGCAGAGTTCTATTTTTGGATCAGAAACACCTCTAATTGCCCTCTTTGTAAATGCACTAGGCTTGCATTTGAATTTTAACTTTTCAATAGCACAATATGTTGCCAACTCAGTCACATTTCACTTGGTATAATTTGTACATTAGTATTTTACGATTTAAAAAAAAATCAAAATCGAGATCCTTGAATTTAACGATTGCAAAGTTTTTGAGGAATTCGTTTCGAAAAATTAACGGGAATTTTTGTAATGAACAAACATAATTTTTCACTATCAGGTGGCTCTTATCTGGCGGCTAGTTGAACGCACAATATTCAAATTTTATGGTATCCAAATTGATGCGTAACAAAGAAGATGGTGATAGTGAATGTAGCGGAGTGGACAATCGAAGAAGTCGGAACGTGGCTGATAGAAAATGGACATAGCGAATTCCGAACAGACTTTATCTTGAATAGAATAGATGGCAAAGCTCTCCTAACACTCACAGAAGAGGATCTAAAGTGTGGACTGATGACCAAAAAATGCATTGGAGACGTCAAAAGATTGTATATTAGTATAAAACAACTGCAAAGAGACAACATCGCAACTCTGTATGAACTTGGGCACATTGATCTATTCCCATCAACTAATTATTATACTCATCAACGGCCCGAAGTGAGTCAAGCAGCTTAATAAAATAAAAATAATCCCTCAATTTAGGTACACACGTGGTAACTGCATTTAAATGAAGGAAAGTTATGGAATAATTGAATTTGCTATGGGAAAAATTTGACAAAAGTCAGTTTGCTAAACGTTTGAATGAAAAAGCTTGAAATAGTAATTGCAGGATTTTTAAACATCGCCTGATTTGAATTCCATGTTATTTTATCATCAATTCATGCTTTAGGTACCAAGCAATGGAATAACGACCAACGATGGATCAATGGAACATGAATCTTACTCTGCTTCGGTATCTGAAGATGACCAAGCGTCTCATTTGCCATCAGAAATCTGGAAGACTTTCATAAGTCTAGGATACTTGTTCATTGTTACTTGGATAACTGCCTTTGTAATGGTCATTGTTCACGATCGAGTACCTGACATGAAAAAGTATCCACCATTGCCGGACATATTTTTGGACAATGTACCTCACATACCATGGGCTTTTGATATGTGTGAAGTAACCGGAACCCTTCTATTTGCCATTTGGCTAGTAGTACTTATCTTCCACAGATATAGGTCATTAATCACTTCTTAAATAAATTTTTCACCTCCCACTTGGCATAGCAACTATTCGACATAATTTAACAACCGTTTCTTTAACTACTCAGACCAATAAACATGAGCTAATTATATCTTTTCAATGGATCAGAATAACTCCTGCCTAACTACGTTAAAGTTGAGCTATTTTAAAAATCACATCGATCATCATACTCATACATCTATTTATTCTAACAGGTTCATACTACTAAGAAGATTCTTTGCTCTATCAGGGACAGTCTTCCTTTTGAGATGTGTTACGATGCTGATCACTTCTCTGTCTGTACCAGGAGCTCATTTGCAATGTCAGCCTAGAAAGGTGCCAGACGAAGAATGGTCAGGGTAAGCCTGCGCCAACTAGTATGAATCTATTGAACCGAGCCAAAATGTTTGTTTTATCACATGTTTTTTTTTTTTTTTTTTTTTCTTTCAGCACTGCATATGGAGAACTTTATAATAAAATTGCTATGGCATATGTGATTTGGAGAGGAGCCGGTATGTCTATTCAAGGAGTAAGAACTTGCGGAGATTATATGTTCAGTGGACACACAGTGGCACTGACTATGTTGAACTTTTTCATAACGGAATGTGAGTTTCAGGGTCCTTGCGATTTTTGATTTAAGATTTAATCGCATTAAACAAGACCGAAATACTTTATTGGTTTATGTTATTTGTTTTTCTGTTGCTTACAGATACTTCAAGACAGCTGTACTTCCTGCACACATTTACATGGATGCTTAATATGTTTGGAATATTTTTTATCCTCGCTGCGCACGAGCATTATTCTATCGACGTATTTGTAGCCTTTTATATAACTTCAAGACTTTTTTTGTATTATCATACGTTGGCAAATAACCAGGCTTTGATGCAACGTGATTCGAATCGAACTAGAATATGGTTTCCTTTATTTAGCTTCTTCGAGTCATCTGTAGACGGGATTGTTCCTAATGAATACGAATCACCTTCCCAAATAGTTTGCAATTTAATATGCGCTGGTAAAGATGTTTTCAATTTCGTACAATCTAACGTTTCATTCGACAAGGGTCAACGTTGTAACAATATCGATGATAGTGGGTCTAAAACGCGGGTTGATGATGGTAGTAAAGAAAAGAAACTTTAACATTATATTATTTATATTTTAAAAAAATTTTGAAAGAGAGAAAGAGAGAGAAAGAGATATATATAAAAACAAAATAAAAAAATTTCGCTTTGTATGTATATTGCTGTTGATATTGTGATCAAGGATAAAAGAAACGTCTCAATTATTTTTAACGAGGACGTTTTTTTTTTTTTGTAATATTATTAGAAAATAGTAGAAATAGGTAATTTCTTCATGCATATCTAATATAACGAACCCGTTTACCTATATGTAAACACGTACCTTTGAAATTGACCAAGAATTCAATTTATATGACATACTATCAGATAAGTTATAGCTATTATTATTATTATTCTTATTTATTTTATAAAACGGGTATGTTTCGCACATATTATATACGGAACTGATATATTTACATTCCCGCTAAAATGCTTATACATATTTCTGTGTAGTTTTATATTATTCTAGTCTGAAATGAATGATCATGGTGCAGTAGGGGCTATATTAGAAACGTCGACGGTAAATTGACGAAAAAATGAGTATAATAGTATATATATATATATATATATATTTAGAGATAGAATCTAATAATAAACTTGGTCACAACATTATTTTTATACATGCAAACGAGAAGAAAGAGATAAAGAAAAAGAAACAGGAAGGATATTAATAAATATTCGCTCGTCAAGTCCCTCCAATTAAATCTTATATTGAAAATACTTCGGGCTTTTATATAAATAATAAAAAAAAAAAAAAAACGAAAAATAAATTTTGTAAAGATATCTATAATATATATAGTAATATATTGAAGCTAATTTCTATATCATTAAAATAGCAATCTTATCATAAACATTCACCGATCATATAATAGGTACAACATACACACGTTAAAATTCTAATAAACTTAAGTCGCACAATAAAATTCTACTTAGCCAAAATCGTCAGTATAAAAATTCAAACGTTTACTGTATGTACAAAAAAAAAAAAAAATCTTATGACTGACGAAATTTTGTTTTTTTCTGATATGTTATTTACTTAAATAATAGAGCACAAATATCTATAGTTTTATCGATGCTTAGTTTTCGTAGCTATCTATTTTATTGTAGACTGATTCGTTGCTTGGGTATAATCTATTCATCGAAAAATGTACTCCCTTATTGGCTCTCTTGAATTTAACAATCGCATATTTCAAATACAGTTATTACAAGATCGGTTATTAAATTATACAATTATTCAATGAGCGAGGTTTTCAAAGTCTGGTTCGACGCGAAAAATAGATAATGTCTTTCGGAATGGATTAAGTAATTAAAAATTATCGAAACAATCTTGGGTGGATCAGCTTTTGTAGCTATGTACGAACGAATTCGACGCGATTATTGTTAAACGAAGAAAAGTCTTGATGGAATTATAGTTTACTAACCGAAACGTAGTTGTTTTTTTTTTCTGTACAAAAATCTTTTCTTCATCTTGAAAAATAATAATAATAATAATAATAATAATAATAATAATAATAATAATAATAACGCTGTTCTCCTGGTTGTATCTCATGAAAATTTTCACACGAGAATCTTCATATATGTATGTATATTCATAATTTTCCAAACGATTAACCATCTTTAGGTATGTATAGTTAAATCCATGAAATAATTTTGTACAGATAATAACTGTGCCGAAGGAGAGGAAGACTGTTGAACAAAAAATAAATAAATAAATAAATAATAAAGAAATAACTGATCGAAATTGTACAAAATAACACTTCTAACTTTTTTGTTTTTTGCTTTAGAGTATAATCGGAATATAAAACCGTTCATATTACACCCTCTTGCATTTCCCTGCCCAACACCTATTTTATTTTATTAATATTTGTCTGAAAAACTCGCCGAAGATGGATTTTCCAGAATTTTTCCATGAATGCGTTTAAAAACCTCCAGATCTCACAAGCTGGTACTTTCCCGAGTATCTTAACCGGAAAGATTGATGGAATTTTCCAACAGGAAATTTCGGAAATATACTTACTATACTACTCGGAATCAGTGTCTTACGTCATAATTAGAAATGAATTGCGATATTACTATTTTCACCGGTATTATTTTTCACGGAAAATACCTACTCGAGGAATAGACTCATGATATTACAATAATTAAATATTTTTGGAATCTTAAACCAAGGAAGAAGGCTTTCATGAAAGCGATTCTCACTTTCGTTTAGTTTCTGATTTATTCATTTCTTCAAGGGACCTTTGCAAGTTGTTTTTCAGATAGCAGAAAATATCGTAGACTAATCAGTGGCAAGTGCAAGACTGGTTCAATGTTCGTTTGTAAATTTTTCATTTTTCTGCAGCGAATGCAGAAAAATGCAGCTACGCTCTGAAAAATACAAACTGGCTGTAGACCACAGGCTCCGGAAAACCGCCAATCTGTATTTCTTCTACTGATTACGCAGGAGAAACTCATGAGTTGAAAACTAATAATAAATATTGTTAACCAAATGATAGCTGAGGAAGCTTTTTTTCGCGGATTAAGATCATTCCGTTTTTCCTTTGGTACCGTAATTTCAAAGCCGAACATGATTTCGCACAGTAGTTAGGTAATGGTCGTATTTTTCGGAGCTAGAAGACCTGTAAAACCGATTGCACTAGGGCATACGCCGAGTCTGAACATTTATGACGTGTAATTTTGATCCAGAGAATAATTTATGCAGAATTATTGAAAGTTATACTCGAGTGAAACGCTTGGTAGTCCATAGGTATACGAAATGCAACTTTATCTTGAAGACCCTGTGTAGTGTACGTGAAGAAACGGAGCTTGCACCCACGCGGGTAAGCTGAAGCTTTGGGTGGGGCGATCTGTAGTTCGAATTCTATTCTTGTTCGAAGTTATAATTAACCTACGTAGAAGATTCTGTACCTCGTAGTCATGGGACCACTTGCGAGGCCTTCGTTAGTCGGTGGCGGATAGACGGGCGAGTTGCCAGGTCTGAACGAAACTATGTGATTGCAATGTTGAAAATATAGTGTCAAAATAGATTGTAATCCGTGGCTCAATTTTTTTTTTTGTTTTTCGAATTTTTTAGAAATTCGGTCATATCAATTTGATTGGAAATAGCTAAAAATCCATCGATTTCATTGACAATATCTACGAAGAAAATTATCACACGGCATGACCTGCACACGCTCATGTTATAAATCGTAACTCTCGCGGTAGCAGATATTTCGTTACATCGATTTTCATCATTTATAACGATCATTGCTTAACTTTGCTTGGATTAGTGACAAAAATTCCTCCTGTGCGGTCTGGGGGCAATAATAAATCATAAACGGCTATCAAAAAGTCTGTATCCACTATATCACGTGGAATTTAGTAGATAGCTCTTATCGTAGGTGTATGCAGTTATCATAGATCAAATACTTGCACTTTTCGACCGCTGAATAACAGCCATGGGGTCCGATAGCGTTGAGGGTGCCTGTGCGATTTGCGAAAAACTGGCAACTCTAAGATGCAGTAATTGCAAGGCCCAGTTCTACTGCACTAAAGAACATCAGAAGGAGGATTGGTCCCGGCACAAAACGTCCTGTCGCTCCTGGGAGGTCAGAGATAGCGAAGAACTCGGACGGCACTTATTGGCCGCCCGGGACTTGGAACTCGGTGATCTTGTCGTGTCCGAACCACCCTTGGTTTGGGGTCCGGCACCGCACTCTCTCGAGAGAGTATGCGTGGGATGTGGTCATCAACAGGCATACAACAGGTGCCCAAGATGTAGCTGGCCAGCTTGTGATCCAAAGTGCAATGGCCTCATGGACCACGATCGCCACGGAACGGAATGTGCGATTCTAATAAAAACTAGAATACTACCAAGGTGCGAATTTTGTTTGTTTGTTTTTTTCTGATCAAGTCAGATTCGAAATTTAGAATGAGACCGTTTATAGATTCGATGTCCTGCTGCCACTGAGATTTTTGCTACTTCGAAGACGTAGCCCGAAACGCTGGGCTCTATTAGAGGCTCTTCAAAGTCACGACGATTCGCGTGGACCCGGTACCGAGGCCCACGAAGAGACTCAGAGCCTGGCCCAATATCTGGCACCATTTCTGGAGCTGGACAAACCCTCAAGAACCGCTCTGCCTCGGGTTTGTGGTCTCATAGACGTTAATGCACTTGAGACTAATCCACCCGAAGGTTCCGCAGCTCTCTATGAAACGGCCTGCCTCTTAGAGCATAGCTGTATAGCCAACACTAGACACAGCTTCTCAATTGACGCTAAAGGACGGCCATGTATCACCGTTCGTACGGTCACTACTGTCCGGAAGTAAGTTGAAAAAAAAAAAAATAGAAAAAAAAGGAAGAAAAAAAACTATGAATGCGTTTTTTAATCTTATGGAAAATACCTCGATTATAACAGGGGTGAACATCTGAGTACAACCTACACGCACGCTCTTTGGGCTACTCGAAGTCGTCGAGAACATCTTCTGGCAACTAAGTACTTCTCTTGCCGTTGTGAACGGTGTGCTGATCCCACGGAACTCGGTACTCACTTAGGAACTTTGATTTGTCCATGTGGCCCGGGCCTCGTTTTACCCAGGGATCCCTTGGTCCCGGATACTGAATGGGCATGCAACTCTTGCTCAGGGGTTTTAACATCCGTGGAAGTGATGCAACTGACGGAAAGACTTGGGGAAGAAGTTGAGGGCGCAATGACTGTGGCGACTCTAGATGTACTTAGGGATTTACTGTCCAGGTTAGCTAAACCGATGTTAATCACCTATTCCGAAGGCAAGCTTATTTTCAAATAAAAAATCTCATTTTTTGTCCTTTTCTTTCTTCAGTAAGTAAAATCACGAAGGAAAGATTGATTCATATTTTTCCTGAATTTAATTACCTCTCGGATTTGCCATCCTGTAGCTAATACCGATTTTATTATCACGTAAAAATTTTTTGCTACCTATAGATTGCAGGTTTTACTGCATCCTGGGCACCAGCACTGCCTGACAGTCGGCCATTCGTTGATGCAGCTTTTGCCATCGAACGATCCGCAAAAAGCGGAAATTTGCAGACGCGTTATCGAGACTACTGAGGCCCTCGATCCGTACGGAAGTCGTCTGGCTCTTTATACCGCGGTTGCTCTGAGGGAACTTTCTTCATGTCCCGGAGAAGACCGTGAAGGTCTTCTCGTAAGGGCGACCAAACTTTTGAAGCTTGAGCCAGCGAATAGCCCGGGAGAGAAACTTCTCAGATTGCTAGAGGCGGAGCTGTTTTGAGTTTATTGTGGTCCGTCAATAAATCAATTCTAATCACCTACACACATATATTCGTCTCATTCTTCTTCTTTTTTTTTTTCGCAAACCTTCAAATTCCAGACAGAAGATTTTGGGAGATGGGACGAAGGAATAGGCAGTGTGCATTTCAATAGAATTTTTCTTCTTCAGATTATAACATATTATAAGAGATTGTCACAGACTTGTGATAATAATTTTATACCCAATCCAGAAAAATATCATATTTTCATATGATTGGATGATAAAATAGACATATAAATAAAATCGTTATGAAAATGAGACGTGTACATAAAATTCTGCGCTTTACGGAGAATATGGCCCTCTGGGGACCTTGATGCTAGCCACATTGCTTTTCAGCTTTACCGGTGTTCCCGGGGTAAGATTAGCCTCATCAGTTTTTGTACAACATGATCGAATCCGGGTAAAAATTGACAACGCCTCATTTATAAATGTGTATAAAATCGGGTTAACAGCCGTGTTGACCAGCGACAACGTGGTTACAAAAGCCTGAACATGCCACCATATGCTCGACGATAGTGCAACGTAAAGTTTAACCACCGCAAAAGTCCACATCGGAAGTCTGCACATCGTAAAAACGAGTATCAAGCTCAATATGATCTTAACTGTTCGTTTTTTCCGTTGTACAAAAGGTGGCGAGGACATGGGTCGTCTCAGAGTAATCGGCGATGCTCTGGCTGCGCTGGTGGTAGCTGAAAGAATTTAATCCTCGTTATATTCACGGTTTAAAAAAAAAAAAACTGCGTCAAAGCTAAGGCTTGTTATATCGATACTAGTCCATTTCGATCCTCTGACCTGCTGAACTTTCGGTAAATTGTGAATCACTGCTTGATCCCAGGTTGACCATTTCGCCATGTCTTCGACGCCTCCAAATCTTTAAGGCAAGCAGCAGGTGTACCCCGAAGAACACGATCGCTAGGGGTAGGAATATCGCAATGTATAGAGCCAAGTAGACGTTGGATGCATTCGAACGGTCTGTTGTCACGCACATGGAGGCCCTGGGGTCGTTCACTCATATTTACTAACGTCTAGACTTTGAAGTAGGTAGAATTTGCAATAAACTTAAAAGAACTAGGAATTTTCTTTAATACATTTAAGAAGAGAATAATAAAAATTTTCAAAATTTTCTGATCACTGTTCAAGTATTCAATTTTTGCACAAAGAAAAATCAAGGAAATGAACCTGTAGTACGTCACGTTGGTCACCACAATCAGAGACTGAGTGGAATAAAGATTTAGAACCGGATAACTAGCCCCAAAAGAAATTGACCAGATGACGACGAGGAGAATAGCGACCATCGGCCATCTTGGTCCAGTTGGTGGTGGATATGTTGGCTTGATGGCACGATACCTCGAAAGGAAAACAAAGAATGAGAACATTGAATGATACTTGCAGAACTAATCCGACGTATTCAGATTTTTCAGGATCAGTAGCCCGCGATTTGTAAAAACTAAAATAAAATATTATGAAAAATTAGTTATTACCGATCAGCGGCAACAGCTGCCAAAGTAAGGGAACTCGTCAAGGCTGCCGTCGTCTGTAGAAATGGTAAAATCGAACATGCCCAATCCGGAAGAACCCATATAATGTTGGGGCGGATTAATGTCGTTAAAATGTTTGTACCGGAAGTAGCGAGAAGTAGAAGATCCGATGTAGCCAAGGACAGCAAGGCACCGCGGTACATTGGTTTAAGGGGAGATTTTATGCCAGTGCCAAAACTGATCCGCCAGAGAACCAAAAGGTTGCCAACTGTGCCGAGGGTAACGATGGGCCAGATCAAAAGCTGATAGCCGACCCGGGCTCCGAAGGAGTAGATTGATAGGCTAGCCTCGTCCATGGAAGAAGCTAATTTCAGACTTCGTTAACTTTCTGTTAATTTATTTCAAATTTATCACTTTTTCGCGGTTATTCCATATGAAACTATGCTGTCTCGACCTTTGTGAACCTTGTGGTTCGTAAACTTGACGATATACAGACGTTAATAAAGACTAGAATTTATTCACCTCAACGAATCGCGGGTACAGTTTAACTGCCCTTATATACGAATGATGATAAAATATTATTTCTTATATGATTTACCGAGTATAATCTTATTATGAAAGATCGGCTATAATCAATCCGAGATCCTGTACCTCGATTTCTGCAGTGTATCTTTAAAAAATGGAAAGTGCACTTCGTTTATTTATAAAAAATTATTCAATATAATTCATACTTTCGCAACGACCACCAAACACAAACTGAGACCATCCGATGATGAGATTTTCGTGATATATAAAACCTGGTTGACCATAGCTAACGCGTCAAGGATATTGTCACACCTAACGAACGATTAGCCGGATGTATAGGTGGTAGTTTATACGAAATGTGGTCAGTCGATGGGACTACATATATGCATACATATGTAATGGTACATACTACACACGCACGTTTATGCTTATAGAGGCACGTATATTCGTACATAAATTTAAACGTATGTGGATAAGGACAACTAGACAGACAGACATAATATATATATAGGGAGGTGGACAGAACTCGAGAGGGCAGAACGGCCGACATATGGCCGTTGGTTGGTTCGCGTGGCTGCTTTGTTTGCACGGTCGCGCGCCATCGGACATTACAACTTGTGTTTAAACCTTTTATTACCTAAATATATTATACAAAACATTTGCTGTATAAAACGATAAAAAAAATTTTTGTTCAGTTTTTACTCCTTCTTTTTCTATACTCCTTCTCTCTCTCTCTCTCTCTCTCTCTCTCTCTCTTTATTTTTTTTCGAGATAAGAAGGACGTTGTAAAGTGCAGCATGTATCGCTGTACAGCGATAATAGCGAATAAATGAAATTACCGTCATCTGCACACATGTCGAAAAAAGGAAATATCTTTGAATTTTTTTCTATTATTCTGAAATTAAGAATTTTGAACAGATTTAGTGGATAATTTTGTCCCATGATCAGTAATTTCATTTACTACAACGTTATTAGCGCCTCCTTATATAGATTGGTTGTGTAAATTCATTACTTAGTCCCCTTTTGACAAGCGGATATTATAAAAGATTTACAGTTACTATTAATTTGTGTCTATTAGAATTTTAGGAATGCGAGACCACGGGAGGTCTGGCTATACCAGAAGGGTTAGAGGAACTCTGTATAATTGCGAATTGCGTTACAAGCTTTAAATCGCAAGGAAGATTTGTGGCAGTGGATTTTGGTTATGGAGCAATTTTTTGTTTTTTTTTGTTTTTTTGTTTTACTTTTTTTTTTAATGCTCTTTTCGTAATGCCTGATAAATAGTTTATTGAAACGAGCATTTGTAAGGCGAACCGGTGCGCAAACATCTCACGCCTCTTAAGTCACATTGACGTGAAACCACTTAACACTTGACACTTAACGATGCAACCGGACTTGCTTGGTTCTCGCCTTCCGTTTCAAGGTTCGAGCTTGGAATCTTCACAGCTTTCTTCCTTCGCTATATACTCGCGTATCTCAAACTGCAGTTTTTTTTTTTTTCCAATGAAATAAAAACCACCTGCGCTCGAAGGATTTCTCTTCTCTTATACCGAATACAAATTTTCAAGTTTTCGCTTTTTTTTTTTCTTTTTTTTTATACAAAATTGTCTTCGCAGTTTCGACAAGACGATCGGCGAATCGTCTGTTGGTGAAAAAGAGACGAGGAATTAAAAATGAATTATTTTTGAAAAAAAAATTGAAACTCTGACGTTATTTTTTCTTTTTATATACGAGAGCGTCCGATTTCCGGAATGAGAAAAGTAATACCGTTGCCGACCGGCAAACCGTTTCCGGAAGTTGAATATGTTAAACAATAGATCTAACAAACGCGCAGATACCTAAAATAATCAGAGTTCGATATTCAAATTTTGAATAACAACGCAGTTGGAGATACGGTAATAAACGCGATGACGGTACGACGTATAGTCACGGATGTCATTCACTCGTCAGAAAGCGCCCCATCGCGGTAGATTATCACTATCAGATATCCGAAAGCGAGCAAATCGGTCGTCGGTCTATCTTGAACCTCTGCGATGATCTGGACCACGAAGAACCTCCGCGGGGGAACCGATTATCTCGTGACCGAACTCTGCTGGGAGCCTGTAAAAATAATTGAACAAAAAAAAAAAAAATTTGTTCCAGACAAAAATATATAGCATCATAATTAGGAACAAACGGAAGCGTTAATTATCAATTATACTTTACCTTTTGATAAGTGGATAGGATGTCCTCTCTCGCGACGACTTTTACAGTCGATACTGTCTTCAGTTCTTGAGGCGTCGCAGATATCCTTAGGACGTATCTTTTTCCGGGCTGAAGTGGCTCGGCTTTTAGTTTCAAGGTTTGACCCGCGACTTCGTCATCCCTGATTACTCCCTCGGGTCCTTTGAGCAGAACCCTAAACGAACCACCGCCGCATGAACGCATGAGGAACAAAGTTGCCGTGTTGCTCCGCGGACGATACTGAAAGTTCACTGACCCGCTGTTCTTCCGGAGATTCGCAGTCTCGGGACGACCGGTGCGCAAAGCTTGCGTTGGATTTCGACGAAACTTGTGACTCTCTACGGTCACGCGGCTCGACACGTTGTTCAACGTACTCACCTGCTTTCAATTTAACATTATTTAGCCAGCTAATAATTACATCTACGGGGGGTCGGTAAAATTTAACAAGCGAAACGAATAATTTCAGGGATTTTTATTACTTTTTGTACTGTTTTTTTTTTTTTTGGAGGGGGGGGTTCTTTTTATAGTTCTGTTTTCCAGTTTCGCCGTAATGCTTTCTGTCGTAATCGGAAATTCGAAGTAATATATAGAACAATTTTTTGGTTTTTTAAACGAGTGACTGCGTTTTTAGCTCTAGGGTTTCATTACACTTCAATCAATTGGCTGGACTTTTTTTTAAATGTATTTTGCCTGCAAATTCGATAAAGAGAATCTTGACGATTAATAAAAATATTCGAAAGCGTTTTTTTGGAGTGATTATTAAAGTTTCATTCCTTAATCGCAATTTTCGAGATTTATGCGAATGCAGTCCAAATTTTTCAACCACAGTAAAGGCAATACTTTTTAATTGAAACCAGTCTTTTTTATTATATTATGCATTAGACACACGATGATCAGTTGAATGACCAATAATCAAGCAAGTCTATCCTATGTCTCCTTGATTCTCCTTCAGGTTTATTTTTTTTTTCGAAAATGTCCATTTCTAACTATAGTAGTTTCACTATTTTAGATAATTCGACCAAACCCCCAAAGTAATTTCTACTGTGAAAAAAAGAAGTGATCTGGTATAACAGACAGAAAATGAATCTCCTCGAATGACATTCGAAAATCAGCCAGAAAAGATTTGGAACGAGAAAAAAATCTAAAAATCACTAGATGTCAAAATGCTGCTTGCGTTACGCAGATATATGAAGTTTTTCAATGAAAATATTTCTAGCTGATTTCTGGGCGTAATCCGAAAAGATTCACGTGGCTATTTTGAAATCAGATCATTTTCACTGATGATCCAGGTCATATAAATTATATTCAGCGATCGTGATCATAGAAGGTGAACCGAGTGAGTCCAAAAATCATTTACTCCCAAACGGTAGGGAAAGATTGGTGACTGTTATTGCGTTATGGCTAATGATCTAAGGAGAGGTATAAAATATTCTAATCTACTGACCGCATATAGTGCGAAATGGTAGGTGGTGTTGAATCTCATCCCGTTGAGGGTAAGCCTTGGTTCCCTAGGGCAATGAAGCCCTTCAGGAATGGGACGTCGTCGATGATGTCCAGAAGTTTCCGTCTGTTCTCTCGTCCATGTCGACTGCATTGTTTCGAGTACGTTTTGCGCCGCACATAACGTCGCCGGGGGTCTTAGCGGCCCAGATGTCACGGCCAGGCAGTATTCAGTAAGATTGAAACCCACCCGACTGGAAGTCAAGACAAGTCTCGTTGTTACTGACTTTGAGCACGTATTTTCACGTCAATATTTACAAGACTTGGTGTTAACTAAATACTCCGTTATACTATATGGTGTGCCAAGCCCGGGGCCACCCGCACGCGTAATATACCAATGTATTCAATCACCGCTCCGAACCGCACGATTCCGCCTAACAACAACCCGGACTGTTTTCATTATAGTCTTACCACGAACGGTGGGGAATCACTCGGCTTCAACTTGCTTCGAAAAAGCAAATTTAGACTATCGCGTGCATTATCCGCGACAAGCGATATAGGGTAACGGCACAATTTCTCTATATATAAGGAAATTCAATTCCCAAGTTACCCATTTTTTCTCACCCAAATTCTATATTAACGGAGAAGCAAACCGTACCTACAATTCAGTAACCAATCCATGGAGTCTATTCCGGTACAGATTTTTTCGTTAAAGAGATTTCTGATCGAGTTGTAAATTTTCGAACTCACGCGTTGTATATACAGAGTTTCAAACTTTCATGACTTTTTAAAAAATTTTTGGGTTTTTTTTTTTCAGTCTGTAATCAAGGACATGATTCAAAGTGTAGACAAGTGATTCCCAACTGGTAATCCCTACCCTATGATACGAGTATAAAAATGTACTAAACCTATAACACCGATAGAAAATAGTATAAAAATTTTGTCTGAAACTTGATTTACGATCGCATAAATATAGGTATAAGATAGAAAGAATATTATTTGTACCACGAAGATGGTTAAAGCTGTATAAAATATGCAGGTTGTTGAAACGGAATTGAGAAAAAGGAAAGAGATAAAAAAAAAAGATTCGGGGGCATGGGGATGGGGTTGTGCAAAGTTGGCAAAGTAAAAAAGAAGAAAAAATAAAGAAACGAAACGAAACGAAACGAAACGAAACGAAACGAAACGAAACGAAACGAAACGAAACGAAACGAAAATGTTACTTGAATCGGATACGATATTATTCTCGGCGGTTTTTTTATTTTATTTTTTTCATCGCGGTGATTACCGTCGAGTAGGTAATAAAGATCATTGATATCTTGTTCAGTAGAGGTTATATCGGTAAAGAATGATCAAAATTATTATGATTAAGGGCAATTAATAATAATGGCAATTGCGGTAATTGGAACACGGTGCCGTAGTTCGGTGTCAGTCGTCTGTTGCCGGTGATTAAAGCGAAAAATAAAGAATACGAAGAAGTTGGAGAGTCGGGTCGGAGGGAAGTAAGGTAAGAAGTGAAATATATTGACGCCGGTAGGTACACCAATCGATTGATTGATCGACCTATGGTTTCCTCTCGGTTTCTCACGGCTTCCTCCGCAGTGTTTCTTACGGTTTCTTACAGTTTCTCGTCCTCGGTAGGGGTCAATCGGGTGCAGGACCGTTATTACCTACCTCCAACTCCAAGACACGCCGAGACGTCGTTTGCTCCGTCGCTGTTGGAACCTCAGTAAATGACGTCGGTGTCCTCTGCCACTCCCAAAGTCAACTTCTGAAAAATCATCGAGATTTTCCGTTGTTGCATAAAGACGGACCGTCTCGACCCCTGCACGACGTTCGGTACTCGCGTTTACTCCCATCATTGACTTTATCTCAAAACGATAGACTCCTTCCTGGGCCCTCATCATCGAGAAATTTCGCGCCTCGACACCGGCGTAGGCGAACAACGGTGATCCCGGTACAAGCTTCGTCACCGGCCATTGCGCTGATATACGAAATGAAGTGTGTTTTTTGTTTTTTCTTTCTTTCTTTTTCAAATTAATATAATTACAACTACAGCTGATAGATAATTCGTATAAATTTTCGGGTCTTGTCTGCGCGGGGCTTTACGCTCCGTCACCTTGCGCTACATCCCGATTAATGACGTCATACCTACGTCACAAACTCGACATCCTTGTATCTATATATAGGTATATCGCGATAGATATAGATGGATTTTTTCATTCCGTAACAGAAGCGATGAATAAAGTACTGCAGGAGGGTATATAGCAAGAATACGGGACGCAGACCTTCTTCGCGAACGTATATATGTATTTATGTGTGTGTGTGCGTATGTATGATGCATGTATGTACTTATGACGCGTATATGGCTATTCCGCCTTGGCGATATCATGCTCTGTCGGATATGTTCGGTCAGAAAACTGCTTGTTAGCGCATTCCACTGCAACGGTATGGGGTTTTGCTGCTAGAAACGTTAGTTTCGTCCACTCTTTGAAGAAAGGATTTATTGCTAAATGTCCACGGAGTTCTATGCCCCGCGTAGGAATAAACGCGAGACAAAATTTACCGCGGTTATCCGTATAATACTATACTGACCGAAGTCGATAACGTATATTCAAAGTTTCGTCGACCAAAACGATGATACAATTTTCAACGAAAATTTTTTTATGGATAATTTGCAATACCAAAATATCAACGTTTATATAAATCACACGATTCCGCAACGGTGTAAAATTATTCCGCAGTCTCACCCCTTAACAAAAATAGCCAACGATCTTTCAACCGTATAATAAATATAGTTTGACCCTCGACTCGCGTTGTTCGGGACAGATGCGGAATTCAAAGTTTTCACGTAGGCAGGGAATAAATTGACCCACTCGAAGGTATAAATTAAAGGATCCGACAGCCGAAGGAAACCCTGCACGGTTTTAAAAACGGGAGAAAATCTTTTTTTGTTAAATTTATTTCAAATTTCGAGTCTGAACGTCACCCAAGACCTCGCGGGTCATCGTTTCGACGGCTGAGCGGAACAACATCGTATCTCAGAATTTGGTTCAACAATATCGTATCTCAGAATTTTTTCCAAAAACATCGTATCTCAGAATTTGCTCCAAAAACATCGTATCTCAAAATTTGGTTCAAGAACATCGTATCTCTGTGTATAAGATATAGGAGATACGATGTTGTTGGACCAAATTTTGAGATACGATGTTTTTGGAGCAAATTCTGAGATACGATGTTTTTGGAACAAATTCTGAGATACGATGTTGTTCCGCTCAGCCGTCGGTTTGCAATACGCGGACTATGATAACGAGGATTAAAACTGATTCGCACATGCACGTATCGAGTAAAGGTGAGACATATGAACGTAAAATCTTACTCTTTGCACCCTCAGCATCCGAATCATTTTCTGGAGGACGAGTATAGCTCACCGTCCACGATATCGGTCCACTGCACGGGCTGACCAGCAGCGTAAACGGCGTCCCTTCGTGATGTATCAGATAGTAGAACCTGGAATTATATCCAATAGTTTACATGCCAATAGCGATTCCTAATTGTCGTTAAAAAAAAAAAACAGAAAAAAAAAAAGAAAAGGATCGTCGAGATAAGAATTACGCGTCTGTAGAATGAAACACGGAGAACCCTGAGTCACCTGAGGTTCTGTATGCATGTACCTAACGTCAAAGTGAAATGTGAGTCCTCTGCAGTAGGTAGGGTATACGGTCAGGCGATTATGTCTCAGCTGCTGTTGCAGTATTGGTTACTAATTTTCTCCAAGTATAATGCGTTTAACTTTACACGGGTAAATTCATTCGTATAACAATATTTTTTTTTTTTTTTGGTTTTTTTTACTGAAATTTGAAAATTTGACCAACAGGTTGCGACCTACGCTCATTGTAATATATATCTCCGAGTTAGCTTATTCGCCGAACAATTTTGTGATATAAAAATTCAGTTTCTAGTACCAGTAACTTAACTTTTTTTTCGCATTTCTATAGCTTTTTGTTGTACATTTTTCCACCAGCAATTTGACTTTTCACACTCGATGAACATTTGATGAGAAAGGGGTGGATAGCGAGGCGGCATGTGCGGTGAAGGTGATCCATATTACGGAGCCTGCCGCTGCAGATATATATGCGAGGAAGATGCACGGCAATATGTATATTATATATACCATGGCCCAGTTAAACGCGACGTTTTTTTACCGCGTCTGGCGCATAGACTGTCTAAAGAGCTCCTCTTAAAAGAGACACTGAAAGAGACGGAAAGAGAGAGTGAGAGTGAGAGGAGGATAGATGGAAAGAGAGGGAGAGAGAAGGAGATCGAGACTAAGAGCTTACGGTGCAGCTTGCAGGCAAATGCAGTAACGGTGCAATAAGCGTGCCGCCGGTACCGCGGATAGCGTCGGTGGCGGGCGTCGGGACGCTGCACGTGCTCGCCAGTCAGCGAGCTATTGTAAAATTAGCGTCAGGACACAATGCAGGCGTCGCGGCGTCTGGGGTCGCGCGCGCGACCCCCGAGCTAAATTCAGCACCGACGTTTGCTCAAAGCTCGGATCAATTCTACCATCCACCACTAGGGGGACCGCAACTTCCCCGGAAAACCCATCTGATAGCGAGATTTTATGAGCCGTGACGTCGCGACGGGACGCACCGTTTGGTGCACGTGGGTATAATACGCGCTGCAACGACGCGTCAACTACTAAAACTCCGGCTTTAACGTCGGGGTGGAATGGTCCAGGTGATTCGAGATGAACTTACCCACATCGTGATAATGAGGCCCGGAAGCTTTTACTTTGTCTGACGAATTAAAAACGCTCGTTTAAACAGCCGGGATGAAGTCTATTATAAGAATTACGCTTCTTTTATAAACGGAAGGATGAAGATTCGTTTTATTATCACACAGACACGTCTTCTTTTTTATAGTTCACACTATTTTTCCGCAGATAATTTCGATTCGAAATTCAATCGTTATATCAGGGACCTCGTTATCGTCTGTCGATGAAAAAAAATTCTACGCGTGAGTCACACTTGTTACCATTTTCGACTTGACTTACTCCGATATTGACAATCACTCGAAACGTGTTGAACTTTTGTTAACGTTATCGTAAGTTCATGCTATAATAAGCAAAGCGACGTGAACTGCATTTGGAAACTCCGAAAATATACAAACAATTTACCGATAAGTCAGCCTTGACGAAGTGTACTAAGTAGAACAAATTTTATGGACGTTTTGTATATCGATTTTCTAGTCTTTAAGAAACAGCTGAGAATTAGAAGAAGAAAAAAAAATTATATTCCGTTAATAAGAAAAGGAAACTGAAACGCGATCATCACTTCGAGGGGTGACAATCAAAACTAACGTTTGCCCACCCTGTGGTTGACAGAAAAGTCGATTTTAACCCCGAAAAATCCAGAGTTTTATTCACTTGGAAAATAATTATTGAATGCGACCGTCTTACTAGTCTAATTCGTATACAATGATGAATAAATTATTGAGAAAGTGAATAAATTGAGAAACTAGGGGTAGAAGTGGGATTAAGATTGCTGGACTTACTCTGAGTGGATTCCTGGTCGAAGGGTGGCGGTGATCTGACTTTCCGGTTGTAGTACGCCGGTTCGATCGAACTCCTCGGCGCGCGAGGCTTTCCCCTGGCCAAAGGGTCGCGGACTATCGAGAGGCGACTCGCCCTCGGCTTTATCAATTCGTGCCACAACTAGAACTAGCCCGATCAGAAGTGGCGGCATCGTTTGCGTCCGGCCTCTAGAGGCGAGGGAGTTCGACTGTGCGTGCGTGAAGCGTGCGTGCGCGAAACGCTACGCGGAGCTTTCTCGGAGAAGTAGTAGTATAGCGCGCGCGCGGCCACTACGGACCTATACGCCGCAAACAAGCAACCCCTCTTGGCTCTTGGTCCCTCTCGTCGAAGTTCAGTCTCGGCCCTTCCTGGTTCCTCTTCGACTCGGGAGTCCCGACCTCTTCGTTCGTCGCGGCTACTCGTTCACTTCGACTCATTACGAGCCTCGAATAGGGTCCACGGTCCAGGGTCCAGGGTCCAGGGTCCAGGGTCCAGTCCGTCCCTTTCCCGTTCCACGACTGACCCTTCTGCCCTCCCCGCTCTGGGGACCAAGATGCATCGCCAGGCGTAGAAGCGACGCGTGTTTCTTTTTTTACACGATATTATAATCTTTGAGAAACCTTTTTTTTCGTTTTACCTCTTTTCTCCCATTCCCTTATTATGCTTGGGAGGAAATAGCGGATGGTTATGGTCCCGGCTATGACGAGCGACTTTAGAAAGCAGTTAAAAATCTATGGGGCGACTAGACAGACGTAGTATCTTTGACTTCTCTCGTATATGCTGCAGATGTTTTTACTTTTGATCCCTATTTAAGTTGTAGACGTCAACGTTTTACTGGAGGACCTTTTGCCCCGTGCCAAAAACTAAACCTTAACGAACGTCACGGTTTTACGAGCTACTCGAGGGCCATCGTGCCTTCGTGCGGACCGAGCTCGCCTTTGTACCGGAGCAAAAGACCCGCGAGATCGTCAATATTCGGGTAGAGCCGCGAAAGACATGTGTGGCGAATGAATCAAGGGTTGTCGACTTTTCCTGGCTGGATGAAGGACCGCCGATTCCGCGAATCCTTCGTAGAATCACAGTGCAGTAATATCGGATCATGATTTCTTATAGGACCAAATTCTAATCGTTTAAACAAATATATGAGGTTAAAACAATCGTGCAATCAAAGGTCGAGAGCCATGAATACTCGAGGCTGTGGAATATTTCCTGTAACATATTCGTTCGTGAATTTTTCTTCAGGCAGTTATACGGTTCGAAGGCTCTAGGTATCTCGATAGTACGAGTAGGGTGAAGCGAGCGGTGCACAATAAGTTTGGGCAGGATATTTGCCCTGGCGCAGACGAGGTGTCTAGCTTGAGGCTCTAGACGCGGCAATTTCTAAGGAAGGGCCCATTTCGGCGGTGGTAAAGTCGTTGCTCGAGGCAACTCGTATATCAGCCCCCCCGTAAACTTCTATCGGTTCGATATAGAAGTATATAGAGAGACTCACCCACACGAGGTATTAAGGGGGACTGACGGAGAAACGATCTTCGGAAAGAAAATTGCGAGGGCCCACCTCATCCGAGATCAGTCCTCCTCTTCGGTCTCGATACAAATTGGCGATGGACGTAGGTAACCGCGAGCTTCGCGTGAACAGCTTTTTATATATTCGAACTTTCTGCAGCTCGCAGCTTTCAACATCTGCCTACAAGCTTACACGTTCGGTGATCGTTCGACCCAGCGATACAAAGAGCCAGGATTAATTTAGAAAGAAATGAACCGTGCGGCAGAGCGTCTTTTCCCTAAAAGTAGATACGAGACAGCAGCAGCAGCAGCAGCAGCAGTGTTCCCCCTTTTTGCTCACCATCCTCTATCTCTTTTTTTTTTTCTCGATTCTTTTTTTTTTTTTTCTTCTTTTTTAATCTTCTCTCGTTGTGTATTTCGCGGCACTTGAATCCGCCTGGAGTTAGAGATTTTCCGTGATTTATTTCGGCGTGACGCACTCGAGAGAATTCCGAGTAGTTGCAGTCGGTCCGTTCGACCGGGTGTGTTGCCACGGGTGCGTCGTTTCGGTGCATTTGGGTGGTTGACCGGCCCGATCGGTCGGCCTGCACGGGCACCTCCGTCACTTCATTCGGTTTCTTGGGTCATTTTTGACGGGGGCATGAGGACGAAGACCTACAAAGCGATGCATTTTGATATTGACCCCTACTCACACCACGGCGACGACGCCACCCCACCCCACCCCACCCTCGTCCCCCTTTCCCCCTACGCCAACACCTTCCAAGTGTTATGTCGTCTGTTTACCATACCATACGGCCTAAGTCGAGCTCGCTAACCACCGACCTGCCCTCCTTTTCCCGACTCGGGTGTCGCTACCGCAACCCGAGACCTTATTCCGGGCGCACGGCGTACCTACCTACCTGACTGAGTTCTACCTTCCTTTCGTTTCGTATCGCGAAAGGTAGAGTTTGGGGTGGGGTGGCGACCCCCACCATCGTTGGCCCCTCAATCTTTCGTTCCCAAATGCATTACTTATTTATTAGGGCCTTACGGGTGGTCCGCGACATGACGGAATCGATTACTCGAATTCGGGGAACCAGCCCGAACTCGCCCGAACCCCTTCGAATTATTCCCCCACCTTGGGCCCAATGTGGGTCCCCCTCACCGTCCCTCTGGCTTATTATGTAATCAGAATAACAATAATTGCTTCGACCGACTACTCATCAATCCCGGAGACAGTCGCCCGGGGCCACCGATCGCGCTGCTTAGGTTCCAACCAGGCCCTGAACCAGAGCCGAACCGGTGCCATGCGAACCAAAACGAAACCGGGATCGAGCGGATTCTATAACCGAGACTCGATGATCGTTGCATCGTTTTCCGCGAACTTTTTTCTCGCTTTTTTTGCTTCTCTTTTTCATTATTTTTCTTATTTTTAATTCAGCTTATTCTTTTTAGAACGAAATCGCTGAGCGCACACAACCGATTTATATAAAGACCATATGGTTACCATATTTGCTTGAAAAATTACGATCAAGATTAGAACCAACTGCCGAACGAATTCACCCTAAATATTCTTTCTCAGATCGTTATTTTTATCCGTATCTCTATAATCGGTATGAATTAATCGTGGAGTTTTTTCAAATTGGCAATATTTATCTCGATGGAGTATTCATCACATCCTTCACTACTCGATACTTATTTCATTTCTTTTGTTTGTTTTTTACTTGAGTTAAAAATCGAGGGAAGTTTATCCCTGCAGTATGATCGTCAATATTTCGCACCTATTACCTGCGTACAACCGCTGTTTTGTTTTCGGTGCAGAAGACACTGAGAGGGTGTTCCAAGACCTTGTCCTGCGCTTGATCCGAGTACTGCACCGCCGTTTTTTTTTCGCACAAAAGGTGAGAAGAAGGATCGTTGAAGACCCACAAATGCCGAATACACTGGCCGGTCACCCTTGCCTCCTCTGCAGGGTTATCGTATAACATCGAACAAGATTAAAGTTACAACCTTGGACAAATACATGTATTTATACATAACAGATCAGCTCGGGTAGATCGTTATTCCGAAATGTTCAGTCTACCTGAAAGGTAAAAAATTACATAAAATACTTACCGGTACTGCACTACACTTTTATTCGAAAAGGTACTCTGCAATTCGCCCATTTATCGTTTACTGCACGGCGTTCACGTTGGTACAGTTGCCTCTAGTTTAGGCGCAGTTCTATTCCCCTATACTCGGTCTCTTATCTATAAGGGACTTGGAATTTATACGTAGATTTGTACCAGCAGTGTGTAAACGATTTTCGAAAATAGTTTCAGCCTAATTGTGGCGCGTTTCTTATTGTGACACTATTGTGAAAATCTATTCTTAGAAAATTATTTCTGCAGTTCAAATCTTTTTTTTTTTTGTTTTTTGTATCGAGTTTGAATATATTTTTGCAATTTCCCCCACGGCCGATACGTTCACACCGAGCGAGTTGGTCCGTGAATGAATCGTGTCAGATTCCGCGATCGGTAAACTCCGACGTTTGTATCGGCTGGTGATCACCTCTAAGGGTTTTATAAGTATCGCGTAAAATCTGCCAGTAAAGCGACTGTAAATCCGAAGATTTGCCGTTCACTGTACACAAATCATCGAACAGACATCTGACGTATCGACTTTGAGTCTATTTTTTTCAACTTACTAGTGTCAAATAACTCAGAATCATCGATCTATAACGCGTTCACAATTTTATCGAATGACCGTAAGGGTTCGTCTACCGACTGCAGTGCTAACTCGAATCAGTTACCACCGATGGTAAAATTTTAATAACAATATGTTTAAACACGTGTGATATTCAGGATATAATGAATGGATTAAACAAATCGATAATCATTACTCAATACCATCGGAATAATAAATTATGTAGTTGATTGATGATTTTAGAGAGCAAGGAAATCGCACAGTTCCTTACGTATACGAAACTTTTGTCTCAATAATTACCTAGCCATTTCTGCAGCCTTGCGATTCCTTTTTTCCATTTTAATTGTGTGAAACGTTTTTTTATCTTTTTTCATTTTTGCGGAATCATGCATGACCATGTGTGCTCATATATGTCCATATATGTTCATGCGTGTTTAAATGTCACTGCGTATGCCTATACGTGCTCATATATGGAAACGCTCGAGGTTGAATTACACATGATCGTACGATTCTATGACAAGCGTTTTACGGAGGCTTAACTGCTGATCATATGAAAATTTCTCGTATACGCGTGAATATCGGATAAAAAAATTTTCACGACATGTCAGAATTTTTAACTCATTCTCGTACATATGCATTTTAAATCAAAACTCAGATATTTAATTATCAAATGAATTTAAAACTAGATTATTATTCATCTTCGCTATACAGGGTGTATCAGGTTGAGCGCACCGAAGTATGTGGGTAGATTCCTTGAGTCATTCTAAGACTAAATTCCCTTTACCAAAAATTCGAGGGCCTAATAGTTTCTGAGTTATAGAATATCTTAGTTGACCAATCACAGGGCTTGGAGCTGGCCTATTCAGGGCCGTGTCAAAAGAATAAAATAGGTAGTGCCCATGGGTGTGAGCCCGTAAAATTTTATTTTCCTTTTTCGAAGGTGACATCGACTCATCTTCGGGAAATGTCCTGGTATAGCATACGTCTTCCTTATCTGCGTCCTGGCTCTCTGCTTCGTAGTTTTCAGCGTCCAGGTCATCCGCTTCATAGTTTTCGGAGTCCGGGTCATTCGCTCCGTGGTTTTCGTCCTTTAGGTCATCCGGCTCGTCGTTTTTGTTGTCCAGGTCCTGCACGATGAACCTGGAAGATGAAAGCAACGCAGATGACCTGGCGTTGAAGACTACGAAGCGGATGGCCTGGACGCCGAAAACTACGAAGCGCATGACCTGGACGACGAAAATTACGAAGCAGATGACCTGGCGTCGAAGACTACGAAGCGGGTGACCTGAAAGACGAAAACTACGAAGCAGAGAGCCAGAACGCAGATAAGGAAGACGTATGCTTTACGAGGACATTTCCCGAAGATGAGTCGATGTCACCTTCGAAAAAGGAAAATAAAATTTCACGGGTTCACATCCATGGGCACTACCTATTTTATTCTTTTGACACGGCCCTGAATAGGCCAGCTCCAAGCCCTGTGATTGGTCAACTAAGATATTCTATAACTCAGAAACTATTAGGCCCTCGAATTTTTGGTAAAGGGAATTTAGTCTTAGAATGACTCAAGGAATCTACCCACATACTTCGGTGCGCTCAACCTGATACACCCTGTATAGACAAGCTCGTTCTCAATTAGAGACAAATTTCATTTATGATTTACATAATTTGGAACTTTTTTTCTCTTCGTGGGGTTATAACTTATACCCCACGAAGATTTAAATTATCGAACTTTTGAACGGGTTTAGAATTTTTATATTGACCTCAGAATCAAAGTTTTGATAAAAAAAAAAAAAAAAAAAAACAGCAGTGATTCAGAATCGATAGTTATTGAGATAATCAACTTCGACGATGTGGAAGTCAATAAGCAAATGAAATGTCGTGAATTATGTCCGAAATTTTTTGAAAATACTTATAGTATTTTTGATATACTGGTTTTTCTTAATTTTATATCTCGAAGCTGCCAAAAAATTACCGTAAGAATCATATCAGAATAAAATCTGTAATGTATCGCAAGGCGACTCATAAATAGAAATATTTCACAGATAATAACGCATATAAGATTTTTATACAGATCTTATGAGAAACATATAAGATTCTTATATGATCTTATAAGAGCTATATCAGAGACTTATAAGACCTTCCTGAGTATCATATCAGAGTCCAATATAATCTCATAAGTATCGTATAAGATTCTTGTGAGATATTTAGTCATACGTAGGTATATATAAGATATTGAGACACGACCCACATGTGATATTTGGTATAGAAATTTTTGGCAGCTTAACGCTGAAGCTTCTACCTAAAAAAAAAAAAAAAGTAAGATAAAGGTATATAATTAATGAAGAAATAAAGAATAGAAAAAAAAGAAAAAAAACGTTAAAGGAAAAAGAATCAATGAATGTGAATAGGTATTGATTTAACGAGACAAAGACAGGCGTTACAATTGTATGTACAGTTTATTGAGGTTATATAATAATTCTCATTATCAGGGCGGGTGAGTATGGTTGGGTGAAATATTTCGTGAACTTGGGGGGGCATAGTTTCAGGATTAGGGTTTTAGGTAGCTAGCCTCGCCCTAGCCTCGTGCGCATATCATTTAATCATTTTATTTATCTGTATTTTATTTTTCACCTATAATTTAATTAGTAATTAATTAATTCATTAATGATAAATCGTATAAACGTGAATTATGTGTGCGTAAGTGAACTAGTGGCGTCGACCCTGTCGTAGGGCCGACTAGGAAGTCTCTGTAGTAACCAGCAGTAAACGTATCACAAGTATGCAGCATCCATTAATTATCGGTCCGAGCTTTCGAGGGATTTCAACGATCCGCGCTGATACGTTCATTCTCATTATCATCGCTCGACGGTTTTCGCTTTATCATAAAACCATTTCAAAACGAATCGATCCAATTATATAGATTTCACGCGTAGATTTCAAACTCTCATCGTATGTATGAAATAATTATTTACGAATTCTATATAACAACGAAAGAGTTATTAGTATTAATTATTTTCACTACCGTAAATCGTTCGATTCAATTACCGATTTTCATCGTCCTATATTGTCGTTGACAAAAACCTGTAATGGATTTTATAGCAATTGATATAGAATATTTTTTTTCGTAATAAATCGAACGATTTATTATTCGATATGTATGTATAAACGCGAGATCGACGTAATCCCCTTCAAGCTCGATGTATATTGTAGTTATATAGCATATTAGAATTAGTACCTATATGTGCGGCAGTGGTCAGAAATTAATGACAAAGATATATATAATAATAAAATTCATTTGAAAAAAGAAAATCTGTCCACTGCCGCGATTTAGGACTGATTTAATATTAGGTAATTGTATTCAGTATTGTATATCAAACATTATAAACTGTAATATAATGTAAACCTGTAAAAAATATACTGGGTGTCGGCGGCTCTGTATAATATAATAAATTGTAGTATTATAATCGTTATGGTACATGTAATTAGTATAAATATATCGTTATATTATATTCTGCAGTGTGTAGATTCCTGTATCATAACAAGTAATCACTTGATATCAGGGATTATTTTTATACGCGCTTTTCGGGGCTAGGGCGACTTAGGAACTACGTGACGGCACAACCGACTCAAGTCACTTACTATAGTCATACGTGATCATATTCGACCGTACGTGAGTATAGAGCTCTTGTCACAGGGTTTAGTTTACAATTTTTTTTTTTTTTTCTTTTTTTTTCTGTCTTTTCTTTTCTTTTTTTGTTCTTTATGCTATCATTCATTTTGTATTTTGTATTTGTTTTTCTGTTTTCTGTTCGATCCATCGATCGACATATTATAGAAAATGAATGCAAGCTCACCCGTGACCCTGGAGCTCTTTTATCTATTTCTTAATCATTTTCTTTTAATTTCACAATCTCTCTCATTCTCGCATTAATATATCGTTCGCTCTAATAATCATTATATATATATCATTTTCACTCGATCGGTCAAGGTTGCATCCGAAATATAACACTGGATAATCCGATGCCCGCGTCGTGTATAGTAATTAGTTATGGTATATAATAATATTATAACTCCTGTTTCTTTTTTTTCTCTTTTTTTTTTTTCAAATATAAATAACCAATTGCCTATTATGTACAAATTGCAAATTATATTATAGTTATAATATATTTCGGTTGATAAAAAAAGCACTAATTAAAAACTAAAAAAAAAAAAAAACAGAACGTTATTCAACAAGAAAAACAGAACTTCATTGCATGTAATCATATGATTTCATCCCCGTGCGCTAGGAACTTGAATCACGGCTACCTCCTCGACGATAACTTATATTCATTCTCGTCGAGGCGTACCGAAAGAATTGGTCGAACAATTTAACTAGTAATAATAATAATAATAATAGTAATAATAAAATTAATTGGAACATATCTCAGAATAATGATAATAATAATAATAATAATAATAATAATAATAATAATAATAATAATGATAATAATAATAGTAATAATATTAATAATAATAATAATAATAATAATGATAATAATAATAATAATGATAATAATAATAGTAATAATATTAATAATAATAATAATAATAATAATAATAATAATAATAATAATAATTATAATAATAGCTGCAAGTAAAATAAACAATCGTATATAATAGTGTATTATGTAATAATAATTACAAATGAAAATGTACACCCTGAAAATTCGAATACAACCTTATACTTGGTTTTTTTTTTTTTTTTATTATTATTAATTGTTTTTGTTGGTTTTTTTTTTTTTTCGTTTTCTCTCTTGTTTATCCTTTCAATGTGTTCGTGTGTTCTTGTGCGTATGAAAAAATGTATCCAGATCCAAGTTTATATAACAATTATTTATAGGTATATATATATATATATATATATATATATATATATATATATATATATATATATATATATATATATATATATATATATATATATATATATATATATATATATATATATATATATATATATATATATATATATATATATATATATATATATATATATATATATATATATATATATATATATATATATATATATATATATATATATATATATATATATATATATATATATATAATTATCGTCGTCGTCGGCCACCCCCACCGTGCCCCACGCCCAGCACCCCGGTGAAAATGTATATATATGTATTATTAGTTTTTCTTTTCGTTCTTGGTTTTTTTTTTTTTTCTCTTATCTTTTAAAATCTCGCGGAATTAATATTTATTTGTACATATATATACATTAGAAGTGTATCTATGTATAGATAATTATTAATTGATGTATATATATAATGTGTGTGTAATCGAGACGGCGTTTCTCCAACTATTATATAGTTTTGCACTATTGTATTATACGATATAGAATAATTATCATCGATGTTAAAGACTCCGGGGTGTTCCGAAGGGCGGAATCCTACAGCTTTACTTACGGTGGTGGTTTGATATACTATATATAGGTATATAATCGCGAAGATGGTGCGGCGAAGGTGACGGTGGCCCGAATGACCCACCTAACCAATTCATCCGCCCGCACGGCATGAGGTCCCCGTTTCTGACCCCGATCTTTCGACCCCAAATCGAATGTATGATGAATCGAAAAAAAGAAAAGGGGGGTTAAGAAACGGGGATATCCGGCCGTTGCTCTCCCCAGGGACTTATACAACAACGAAACAGCGTTTAAGTTTTTAAGGTCTAACTAACGTATTTATTTAATTTTTATTCTTCTCTTTCTTTTTCATTTTTTTTTTTTTTTCTTTTGTATTTTATTTTATTTTTTTTCCCTTATTCATTATCATTATTAATTTTTTTTTTTTTTCATCTTCTTTCTCCGTCTTATTCTTTGTATTTTTTATTTATTTTTATTTATTTTTTCTTATTTTTTTATTTTCATTATTTTTATCATTTTTTTTTCTTCGTCTTTAACTGCAAAATAATACTGAAGTCCGCACATGGTGCCTATCACATATTTCTATAAATCTCTCTCTCGCACAATATTTTATTCTTTCACTCATACGAACAGTCAAAATTTTTATATATATACTCATTTACACGAATTGTATATAATAATATACGTATTATATTATCATTAGAACATAATCTCTCTCGTCGACAGAGTGGATAAAAAATTGTTAAAAACCATTCTTTGACGTGTACCGTAAGATTTTTCAATTTTTCTATTTTATTTTATTTTATTTTATTTTTTAATTTTTTAATTTTTTAATTTTTCTTCTTAAGTCGAACGCGATTGCAGATTCTCGATCTTTGCAGTCATATCATCCTATGTTTTGATCCTATTTTCAGTTCTATTTTACCCAATTATTTCTTTCAAAATATATTTAAAAGCGACAGAAATACGATAGACCGCGAATCGTCGTGCAGCAGAGTTAGGTAGATATTGAATCTCTTGTGAGAGGGCAGCCAGCGCGACGAGGTTTCCTGCGTCTTATCACGCGTAACCGATCTTGAATTAAGATTACACTCGCTTTTGATGGTGACGCGGACCGTTTTACCGATTTGCTAGCCAGTTTCGAAATTGGCGTGCGTGCGTGCGTGCGAGTTTACCGTGCGTGCGTGCGTGCGCGCGCGGAAGGTAGGTATGAGGTTAGGGGATGAGACGTGCGTGAGTACAGTCGTGTCTTTGGCAAATCTTTGAAAGCAACTAGAATGGGAAAGTCACGTTAATTCTGAAACAAATCATGACTTTAGCTCACGGGCTATGGGCCATACGTATAATATGTATATGTATATACCGGGAAATAGAAATTGTGGATGTAAAAGGAGCGCGGGGGGTGGGGGGGTCGAAGGGGCAAGAGGGGAGAGAATCAATTAGATCAGAGAGAATCTAGGGGTATAACGAAATATAGAGGGACGCATTACCTTAATTAAAGCGATAAAAAGTGACAGCGGCAACGTAACAGCTGTCGCTCGATAAGTATGTACGTATAGGTGTAGGTATAGGTATAGTAATGGTATACGTATGTATGTATATGAACAATTGCGAACGGGCACGGGGCTATTAAATTTCTATATAATAAAATATAATATAATAAAATATTGAAAATTTTACGGTACAAATACGCCTAAAGTTTAGTTGTTAAACTCTTTTGAAACACCCTGTACATAAAATAGTAATAATAATAATAATAATAATGATAATAATAATAATAATAATATATAATATTAATAATCAATAATAATATCAGTTTTTGTATTGTACAGGCTGTTTTGGGGCTGGAAGCCTGTGGTCTATATTTATTATTTACTATAAATCCGTACCGATACACACACCTCCACTCTCATCTTTACTTTAATCTATTTAATTATTAATAATCATCTATTTATCTCGAATCTCGTTTTCACGGTATAATATGTATTATATGAGACATAACGGTTTATCTGCTCATCATCTCTCTCGTCCCATAAGGTCTTTTCTTTTTTCCGTTTTTTTTTTTTTTTTTTTTTTTTTTTTTTTTTTTCAAATCATTGTTTCACCTTTTTTTTTGTTATTAAGCTTGTGTGTTTTTTTCATTCATTTTTTTTTTGTTTGTTTTACTCTTTTACCGAAATAATCGTATGTATGATAGTATGTATAATACTATTATGAATTATTTTATAGTTTAATATGTAGTTTTTTTTTTTTTTTTTTTTTTTTTTTTTTTTTTTCGTTTTTTTTTTTTCATTTTTCTTTAATTATTTATTTATTTATTTATTTTCATCTTTATCTATCGTAGATTTGTCTGTGGCTATCCCTGATGTGTTAGTTACCCTGCGCTTCCGTCTGGTTGTCGAAATATTGTGTCAAACTTGTGGATTCTTCAAGATAATATAATATTCACCGTTTAGTTATCTTTTTTTTTTTTTTTTCTCTTTTTCTATTTTTTTTTTTTTGTCATTTTCTTTTTTTTTTTTTTTTCTTGTTTTCTTCAATAGTATAGTATATCATTTCATTCGTTTAAAGCAAGGTTATACAACGTTTGATGGAGCTTGCCAAACTTTCTATATATTGAAAGGAAAGCAGCGGCAGCGGCGGCAACAGCAGCAGCAGCAGCAGCAGCGACGACGACTGTTCCTCAAGATTATATCGCATATGTACAGCACCCTCAACGTTTAATTAGATATCAATATAAGATAGCAATGTAATATCTATTGTCGTGCGAAGAACACTTTTTAAACTCTATTTAAACGTATATTTTGAAAAAAAAAAAAAAAAAAGAACAGATAAAAACAGAAAAAGAAAAAGAAAAACCAATTGAAACACCAACAAACACAAGCGGCTTGCTACGAAGTCACGAAATAAAGAAAGAGAAAACGAACGAAAAAAGAAAACCAAATAAAAAAATTAATGAAAAATTCATAAAATATTACTCTATATCAGCGGAGGGACAACGTATATCAATTATATAGTTGATCATATATATATAATGTTTAATTAGCGTTTCCTTATCACCGAGAAAACTCGTATATCAACTATGCAACATTTAACAAATTTTTTTTTTCTACCACACACGAGCCTCGGCCCGAGCGCGCGATCCTGTTTTTCTTTCTCTCTTCATCTCAATCAATCAATCAGTCAGTCAATCACTATCACTATCACTCTCTCTCTTTCTCATTCTCTCTCTAGATATCTCCACTCCGTTTAATAATGGTATATGAAATTTTATACAGCCTCTATGATCCTACATGTGTATGCACAGCGAGTTGTTCCATTTATAAAGAAGGTTCACACTTTATTATATGTTAAAAATTTTTTTTTTATCTTTTCGAGAAAGTCGTTATAACCGTAAAAAAAAACAAAAACAAAAAAAAAAAACGCAGTATTGTTCAATTCTTCCATTTTTACAAAACGTACATACAAGACTGTGACTCACTAGATATTCCAAGGGAATAGCCTCGAGATCTAGATTTTCATCAAATCAACTCAGATATCTTGGAAAAAAGCAAAAAAAAATTGTCAATCAAAAAGTAAGAAGAACACAATTTACACAAAATGATAAAACAGAATCGAAATTCGGATGATTTCCTGTGAAATTTAGGAAACTGCGATTTTTTATGTCACTATAACTGAAATAATTACTTTGGTATAAATTTGTCATGATAAAAAACGCGGCTTTGATGATAAAAATATGAGCCATGTGGTAACAGTACTGCGTTTTCGTTGGGGAAAATGCACATATTTTGTAAAAGCGATAAAATTAATAAATTTTTACGTCGCCTCTTTATAATATGGAAAACAAAAGACTCGCAAAATCGTGACGTAAAAAGTTTACGTAATATGTAAACTTTGAACGTTCGTTTGTGCGCGCGCGCTTGCACCTCGGACTCCCGAATTATTAATTTCGAATTATTGCACTAGCCCCAAGGACTGCACATTTGCGATGTAACCCTGCGCTCTCTGGGCGGGCCCCCACTAATAAATTGTTAATCTCTCTACACGGCAGTCTACTTCCTTCCTCTATAATATGTATGTATATTCTACGCTTGTCTAAGATTCGATTCAACGAAATATATATACTTTTCAGAGAAAGCCTGGCAACCTCTCGAAACCCTGTGGTTACCCCTGGCCATCGTAAAAAGTATATTAGATATATTTATGTAAGTTTAGTTCTTTCGTCTTCTTTGTTTTTGTTTTTAATTTTACTCGGAGAAAAAAAAAAAAAAAAAAAAAAAAACGGACATTTTCCTTTCACAAGGATCACGCGTGCCTTGTGTGGTCCATTTTGAAAATTTTCTCAATTTTATTTACCTCAAATTTTTCGCAAATTTTTTTATTTTTGTTTTTTTCTTGTCTTCTTCATTTTTTTTTTTTTTTTTTTTTTTCTTTTTTTTTTTTTATCATTTCATTTTTATTTTACATGGATTCGCGCCAAGTGAAAAACTCGTTCTCGAGGAAAATTGGCGTATTAGTAGTAGTTAAAATTTCAACGCGATATGTAAAAATGTCCATCTCGAGTCACCCACGAATCCATGCGATGCAAAATTCATATAATATATATTTCTCAAATGCGTTTAGTAATGAATTTAGCTTGGCTGGGGTGGGCGCTTTGGCAGACACCGCTCAGGGTACAGCGTGGCGCTCTGCGTTTAGCATTTTGCGTTTCAATAATTAATACAGTACTATTTGGTATATGATCGCTCAACGTAGCAGGAACTGTTCATAGGTGGTGCTGTGAAGCTGTGATCAGCGGACGAAAAACGACAAAAAAACCAAAGAAAAAAAGACAAAAAAAATATATATAAATAAATAAATAAATAACTCCCGCGTAAAAATTCAATAATCGAATTGTATAGTATATAATACGAACATACCTACTAATGATCAATGTCGATAAGAAACGAAAAAAACCGATATGTATATAAACGAAACGATTTATATATATATATATATAATTATCACTAATAAACATAGGTAAATACGTATGTATGTATGTATGTATATATATATACACGCGAGAGATATATATATATATATATGTGTGTATATTTTTCGTCCGTTGTATACGACTTACTATATACGGAATTAGTAAGTACCATAATATCATTTCTTCGATTTCACGAAGAATTACACAGCAAGATGTTATCTTGCGAGGAGTATTATATGTATGTAATGTAATGTATATTTATAGCTTTGTATAGTGAGAGAAACTTGCGTCGTTTCAAAGAGGGGTAGCCGCATTTGCAGGCGACCACCTCGGCGATGGGTCAGTCTTGTGTGAAGAGCATCCTGTAGTGGGTGAGTAACATAATTTCTGTATCTATGTGTCTTATATCTGGCTACTTCTACCGTCCCTTCAAATATCAGGACATTTACCTGTTCTCCTATTCCTAGTCGGATCCATTCTGCTGTAGTAGAGCAGTACCCGGCTGCGTAGATTGTACTAAATTGTCATGTGCGGCTGGTGAGGGACTCCGGCTCCTAGGATTAGCGTCGTTCGTACCTCCGCCAGAGCTTGGTGTTGGTTCGTAGGCCTTTTGTTCACTTGGTGGCAAAAGGTGGACCATACTGACCGGTACCGGGAACGCGGCACCAAAATCGGGGAAAAAACCTTGGGGAAGATTGCCGCCGAGTAACGGATGCGAGAAGGTCGCCTCATCTCCGGGGTGTGGCATCCCCGTCAACGAATGCGGCATTTGTGATGGTGGTTGGGCAGCCTTTACGTTATTGTTCAAAGAGTTCATAACCTCGCCGGTAGTAGCCCCGGTACAATCCCTCCGAAGTTGTTCCAGCTTCAAACTCTTACCGTATTTACCTCTCACATACATCAGCAGACTGTTATAAGGTATGCCGAATATCCTGCTGGCTTGAGACGTGGTCATTTTCTTATTCCACACGTGCTGTAGGGCCTCGGTCAGCTCGGCGTTCGTCCATGATCGCGGTGGTCCACCTCGAGGCGCGCTGTGCTGACCTTTAGGCCGGCCAACAGGCAGCCGACCATGATCACTCCATCTCCTCGGTCCCTCGCCATCACCTCGATGTTTCTTCGACTTCTTTACCGGATGATGACCGAGACTTGCACCCCCGAATAAACCGTGGAGTGTTTCCGGTTTAAAACTGTCGTGTAAATCGGCGAGGAGTGAACCCCTGTCCAGACCACTTCCGGGAGGAAAAAGTCCGCCACCACCTCCGAGAGGACCGACACCATCCATCGGAAAAACGGCGACAGATCTCCTCGGCGTTAACGGTGATTCCTGCTGTTGATACGGGTGCGATCTACTGTGAGGACTTCCTTCTCGCGGATGATGGGAAAGCTGATTTTGCGGATGACTAGGCAACCATTGAGCTGCCAGTTGGCCTAAGCTCGTCAGGTACTCGCTGTGATGGTGGGGTGGAGTCAGCGAGAGAGCCGACATACCGGGTAAACCACCCGCAGGAAAATCTTGGAGAGATCCATCCGGGTGAAGACTTGTACCGGTCAGTGGAGATCCGCGAGGACTACTTGCCGTCTCGCTTTCGGTTTTAATAACATGTTCCCCAGGTGCCGGTGAAATTGACCTTTTCATCGATAGATTTTCCGCCATGTCTTCCTGGTGATGATGTTGTTGTTGTTGTTGTTGCTGTTGTTGTTGTTGCTGTTGCTGTTGTTGCTGATTCTGCTGCAGGTTTGACGATTGGTGCTGATTACTGAGGTTCAGACCGCTTAACGGCGGGGGACTTGGGGTGGGATTTGGATGTGGCCGGCTCAGATCTTGCGGAAGAAGTTCTCCCGATCTTCTTCTCGGTCGGGCCTGCTTTCTCCGTGGCAAAAGCGGCGAGCCACACGAGTCCCTCAGCTCCCTTAAAGAAAAGCTCAAGTGTCCCATGTGCGGTAATCTATTTTCTCGATGGTCCCGGTGATGATCCCTGTGGTGATAGAGGTCTCTGGTTGGTGCCGGACTCTCCGACACGTTGTCGTCCTCTTCTGGTGTACCTTGGGCACCTTCGGGCGTCGAAGGTTCACCAAGGAGGAGATCTGTCGTCGGGGTTTCTGGCGGACTGGCCGGTCGCGGTTCTGACGATGCTAAACCTCGCACCTGAAGACTCTCCGCGGCTCGCATTAGCCCAGGAAGTTCCTCACGGCCGACGCGGACCTCGCCACGATACATGAAGTCAACCAGGGCAGCTACTTCTCGACCAGGAAAGTCCTTCAGCACGATTACCGGGTGTTTGCAAGGGTGCTCCGCGAACATCCGTTCAAAAAACGGGCTGGAAATTTTTCAATTTACTTCATACCGCGTCTCGACCGTTTTTTCTCATTTCGCAAAAATATTTTCACCACAAGAAAACGAAAGAAAAATCAAACAGCCTCGATTCCTATCGAATTTTCGGCACGGTGAAAATTTTTTTCTCATCAATATCCCGCGAATTTAGTGGAGATGCGGAATAGAATGAAATCTAAAGAGTAAATCGTTGCAAAAATT
This sequence comes from Macrophya alboannulata, assembly GCA_949628255.1. NCBI lineage: Eukaryota > Metazoa > Arthropoda > Insecta > Hymenoptera > Tenthredinidae > Macrophya > Macrophya alboannulata. The sequence continues at coordinate 12,795,090 of OX451207.1, read as the reverse complement.
AATGAAATTTTCCGTTATCTGGTCTAGTTCGATTACTATTTGTATTTCGACGGAATAAGTTACATATAAATATAGTAATTTAGCCGATTTTTTTTCTTCTCTTTTTATCTCCTATACTGGATCTGATATCGGAGTTAATTTCACAGCGAATCGGTCGATTCATGGACATGATATGATTTCTTTAACGAGAATGTGTATTGCATTTACCTGCAAGCGCTAAGGACGACCTTGTGCGCCCTGAGGCTCGTCTCCGCGCAGACCAAGGTGACGTCGACGAGTGTTTCCGCGTGTAAAAGGGCCTCGAAAGCTTGGAGGATGTGCGCCTGATGGTTGTTCCACCTTAACGAATAGTGGGACTGTAGGGCCATTTCGTCAGGACTCTCCGCGGCGCTGGACATCTTTCCTCTTCTTCGTCGTCGTCGGCGCGGAGCGTCGCGGAGCCACCGTTCCTTCTTGGTAGCCTTTACACCTCTTCTTATTCTTCCTAATTTTTTTTTCTCTCTTCCATATATGCGGGTACGATCCGTCCTCACTACTGCATCGGACGCCGTTTCTGTAAACAGAGAAAACAAGAAGGGAGAATAAATAAATATGTATAAACAATTTTATCGTATATACCTAATGCAACGAAGTATTTATTTGATTTTGCGAATTTGTTGGGGGTGGTTTTTAATTGCCATCGCTTACACCCAGAGATCTGTAACGACTTTAATTGTTCGAATTCAGTTACACCTGAGCTAGTTCTATTCGACCGAATAATTAACAGCGATAATATCATCCTTAAACTAAAATATTATATAGCATAGTTTTGACAACTCTTTCGTAAACCGGAATTTGCTAATAGTTGGCTAAACATTGGTGGCGAATTGAATCGGACTCAAGACTTACGCCAGACTTTCTTTTGTTCGCATCCAAGTTCGCCATTGTTTAATAGTAACGCAAAAATCAAGGCGAAGGATTTTCGGTAAGTTATATTTTTACGTGTATAAGTCACGGACAAGAAACCGTTTCGTAATAAGTTATACCAATAATCGCAGTGAATTAATTGCACGATTGTAAATATATAAAAATGCACACATTAACGATTAGAACTGTACCTAATTAGAGAAATCTATCATACGAACAATGATCGAATTATGTATCACTATAAATCGAGAATGAAGTATTATTCGTATATTAATGTTGATAATTTTTATCAAGGAATAAGTAATATAAACCGTTAATTAACCGAGTATATCTGCAAAGTTTCTCTGCAATACAATACATTATGTGGTATTATTGATTGACGGACGCAGGATTAGAGATTTTATTATTCAGTAAGACGAATGTACCAGCGGCACTTTCTAAGGCAATACAAACGATTTTTCTTCATCGCTGAATAATGGAAAGAACTGAAAAACCTGCACGCCACTTATTCACTGTCCACGATCTATCACTGCAGTTTGCTTTCTGATTAATAATTTCTCAGTAAACCAAAACTAAATTCACTATCGAATTTTTGTTCAGGTTACACCTCGACCCTTTGACAATTAGTTTAGTCGAAAACTTTTTCACGGTAAGAACTGAGACGTTTTATATACAGGTATATATATATAAATATATATATATACGTTTTTTTTTTCTCGAACGATTCACCGTGTTCTTCTTCACGTCTGTCAAGCACAGAGATTTATCTCTCAAGTCTCGGATACAACGGGAAATTCAACGTACGCAATCAGCCTTGAAATTAACAATTAGAACAGACTTTCGTAGAAATCTTTGCTTTCTATAATCTTAACGAGCAATTATACGTATCCACCTTTTTGATTAGCCAATAAGGTGCGATAGGCTCTATATCTGGGGCCTCTAGACGATTATGATTGATTGGAATTGTCGCAAGCGATCCGTGAACCGATGAACGATCCATTTTATCCAATAACCTAAGACGAGGATTATACAAACTTCATGTATGTAGTTCTTCTTTTTTTTTTTTTTTTTTGATTCTAGTTTTTCTTCGTTTACAAAAAAACACACATTCACACGACAACGACGTGCGAGGCGGACAGATATAAGCTACGCGCCGTCGTATAGCGGCGCCAAAATTTCCCGCGAAATTTATTGTCAAACTCACGTGCTCCCTCAGCCCGTGGCGGTGGCGCCGAAACTTTGTAAGAACGTTTAACTAATTTCAAGCTTATTAATATACGAACCATATACAGATCAAGATTATAAATAAAATTGGACACGTTCGTTGTTTCGTTAATTATTAATTTCAAGTTTTTCACGTAAAGTGTGACCGAAAAAAAAAATTAAGTCATAATTTCACACTTTTTTTTTGTCGATTCTTTTTTTTTTTCTTTTCTTTTTTTCGTTCTTTCTTTACTATCGAGGGGGCAAAAAATAAACTACTGATATTTAACGACGATAAAACAGTTACAAGACACGCTATTTATTTCCTACAGCTGAAAATTACCTCCTTGCGAATATAATATGTATATGGATGTAATAATATGGATATAGAAACTATACGAGAAGTACGAAGAAAATATAATGTGTAATTGCGATGATAAAACCGATAGGTGTTTATGTTGTTGATTGACGAGTGATAAGAATAACTGGGATATCGTGACTGTCATACCAATGTAAACACAAAGTAACATCGTCGTACTTACTGCGAAGAAATTGACAGTTTATTACGGAATTTTTCGAATTTTCGTTAATTACGGAAATACTAATGAAAATTTACACTAATAACGACCCAACTTTTACGGAACATAACTTTTGTTTGTTAAACGTAAATTTTGACGAGTTTTCAAATCGGGGAAATATACCCTCTTTCCCCCTTTTGTCAATTTATACAGCAATATTATACAGAAATTGTACAAGGTGTGAAAGATTTTGAACTACATAGACGCTTCTACACACGAAGAAATTATACAATTGAATTTTCATACAAAGACTTATATGTATCTATAGTGTCTCGTATATATGGTATATAAAAGGAACAAAATAATACGTCAAGTTTGTAAGCTCCCGAAGCTTATCAACGAGCTCCAAAAGTTATCAAACTCAAAAACTTTCTTGTTCCTAGCTGCAGGTGGATAGGGTATAGCCGGTTTGTTAGATTGCGTATTGTGTATGAATCTCAGAAGAACTGTTTCTCGGATATAAAATGAAGAGAAAAAAAAAAACATAACAAAATCACTTACAAAATTTAGTTACACAAAGCCAAAACGAAACGATCAGTTTCGGACACTCGCTAGATACGGAACTACGGTATCGCGATGTAATTAATTATTTAGTTTATACGTAGCTGCAGCAGCAGCAGCAGCAGCAGCACGAGTGCAGTTTGCTGCGATATACGTGCTGTGGTTTAAAAATCAGCTGATACCACTGTCACCCACGAACAGAGCCGAACGTAACGAACTATACACTTTGTAAATAACAAATGTAACGAACAATTGTATTCGAAACTATAGTTTAAAAACTTGTGTAAGTTCCGTAATGAAACTTGGGAGGCAAAAAAAAAAAAGGAAAAAGAAAAACTAAAAATCAAAAAATCAAAACACTCGGTTAAATTTCGAACATTTGCAATGGCATTGCGAGAGAACCACGCGGTTTTTCATTCGCCTCAGAAAACTTAATACTCCTTATCATTCGTCGTGTGAATATTTGTTTATTTACTTGTTTGTTTATTTCACTAAACACAACAACGTGGCTTCAGGTTTTTTCGGGGATACGGGTGAACGATTAGGATTTCAATATCCGTTAACACTAATTCGCACATAATCTTGACCACCGGGTGCGGATGCGGGAAGACAAGTGTGTCACACTTGATAAGACGGTCAGAAACCAAGAAAAAAAAAAAACAACGAAAAAAAAAACGCAGGTATTCAGAACCAACGTGTGTCGACTGTGCCGGCACACTATGATAGACGTACCCGTGACTCTTGTTTGCGTGCGTTGTGGCGGCGTCGGCGACGGCCGATGAGTGAATGCGCCGTGAGGTTCGGCGCCTCTTCCAAGACCCCCACCCACTTTCCCCCGCACCACCCTTTGACTCCCCCTTCAACCCACCCAACCCCCTTTGCGCCCTTCCAGTACGCGGGCCGCGGACGGCGTACGTGCTATACTACCCTTCCACTTTCGAAACCAACCCCTCCTCGCCTTAGCCAGGACAGGGATGGATGACGCTACGCACGAGGTGTCCTGCCGTTGCGAAATCGCGCGCCTGCGCCCGTGTTTAGGGTCCGTTTTCCACGATGTGTAGTACCTAGCCCCGAATAAGCGGTTGCCCTGTACCGCGATCGCGATGTTTCAAAATTTCCCTGAATCCTCTCGATCGTTTTCCATCTCTCTCGTTTTTATGAAAGAATACAAGGTCTCCCGGTCTCGACTTGTTTGAACAGTTTTCGCGGTTCTTCGACCCCTGTCCCTTCGTCGATCAGAGTTTCTTTATAAGAAAGTTCAAATTTTTCGCGCCGAAATTTATACACACCGTTCGAAAAACGATCATTGAAACATGGACAAACTTATACATGTAAAATGAATAAATAAGAGAAAAAAAAAATCATTGAATAAAATGCCTACTTTATCTGTCAATGGCATCCCTTCTCTCGGGGCACGATTGTCACAGCATTTTTTTTTTTTTTTTCCTTTCTTTTACCAATACACGTACGTTTTGATACGCATACTCACTTAATATGCATATGTCACCACTTTATCACCTGCACCACTTTTATCGAAACAATTATTATTGAATTTAATTGTTTTGGATGGTACGTATATACTTCCTACAAAAAACTTTCACGGCATGGTCATCCCCTTACTGAACGGTCCATCGAGTTCCTTTCCATTCTCGTTTATTCTCGTTTATTCGTATTTCGGTTATAAATCGAATCATCAAATAATAAGGGGGGACAGAATAATGTTCTGCGGTATCACATGTCGGATTAACCGATTATCAACGTCACAAGAATGTGTGTGCAGTATGCAGATGATGCACATGTGGTGCACATTGAACACACACCGCGTTATCTATATATATATATATATATCACTCACTGGAATCACTGGTACCACTTATATACTTAAGACACGGGCGAGGATTTGTTTGTGAATTTTTTACTTTTGTTTTTGTTTGTTTTCTGGTGTTGCACTCCGTTGCTGTAACCGAGTCGATTCTTTACTCCGGATTCCACTAAACCGTTTCAACTCTATAATACGAGCGGCTCTTTGAACGGTCGCGATATGACTGCCTCCTCAGACTCGCCTCTGGAAGTGGAGGAACTGAGGAAGTGACGAGGAGTCCCACCTCCGTGGCTACCTCCAGCGGGGTACCTGCCCACCGACCGGGCCCTCTCCCCACCAGATGTAGTAATACTCGTGCCCGAGTGTAGATCGGTTGGTAGAATGGTTGGTTGAGAATGGTAGGTAGGTGGTAGCTATAGGTGGAACGTAGGTGGAACGCGACCGGACAACCGTCTCCTCCTTTTCCTCTTCCTCCACCTTGTAGTTCGTAGTCTTCCTATTTCTTCCTTCTCCTTCCCGTATTCCTCTTCTTCGTCTTCTTCTTCTTCTTCCACCTCGATGATCGTCTCACTGCAGTGGTCGGTGCATGTAGGTAGGAGCGTGTGCGAAACAACCAACGTTTTACCTCCGTTTCGTGAAGCACGGGTCGAGGTCCTACGTACCTGCGTTAAACACCCTCCGACCACCCCCTCACTCCCAGGAAGGTTCACCTGCCTGGCACCTGTGAGGATAGCAAGAATTCCACTGTCTTTTGCAGTGCTTTAAATTCCGGAAGATGACCACTGGCCTCGAGTATGTATAAGGGGAACAGTTTTCGGTATGTATTTCATATAGTTTGGCAATTTTCTCACTGCTTTATAATTCCCTGCACTGTATCTCGGACCGTTAACAACTCGACTCTGTTAATTCGAGTTTCACGTTGAATCTAACATCTGTTGGCACAGATGAAGAAGAAAACGTCCCGAAGTTAATTTCGCGCCAAAGTACGTTTTTATGGATTCCTGCAGAAAAGTCTCGAAAGAGGGTCAATTTTTAACGGTATAAAAATTCTTAGAAATTAGGATATTCGACGATCACGACAATCGCAATCTCCCCGAACTCTTATACACTCTCCGTCAAACTGATCACTCATTGTCGTATAGCATCAACGAAAGCATCGGGGCACGCTGGTACCCTCGATGCGATGATAGAGTTATACTGCCGGGACACGCTGTTGCACATTTTTTCATTCATGCCAACGCGATTTTATCGAGAGAAATGTTTCCTCGATATCAATAATCAGTTTTTCGATGAAGGTTTGGTAAATGACTGGAAAAAAAAAATATTTGTTAAATTAGATGAACGTTCACGATGAAATCACGAATAGATGTCGTGAATCGTTTCTTACAGGTACGTATAGGTATGTACGAAAGTCGTGTAGCATAAGTCCGATGCGCTGTGGTTATTTTCGGTATTGGAAATCATCCGATATATCGTAAATATAATTGAGGCTATTTATTTATAAGCAGAGTGATTGTTCCCCCGCCGAGAATAAAATAGTTTACAAGTACAATCGAGACTTTTATGATAAAACGAGGAGAAGAGACAATGAACCTACGTGTCCTTTGGGTAAGTCGATCGGTTCGTCAGCCGTTCACCTGTTCAACACCTGAGCGCCCGGCAAGTGGTTCCGAAAACTTGCGGGGGTTTCCCCCGTGTCAACCCTCTGGCAATCCCCACAGAGTGAACGGAGCCGAGCGCCTGGTGGTACTACAACTATACCCCTATAGCCGCAGCGGTTCTCATGATAAACTCGGGGGGTGTATATCGCGTCTCGTCAAAACCTCATCGTGCATATATGCGGCTACCGGTATAAGAGGAGTGTAGGCGCACAACCCCCGGGGTTTTCTATAAGAGTGAAGAGTGAAGCCGCCTATGGATGTATTTTTTAATTATTGATTTTAATGACGAGGGGGACCGCTGCCAACGCCATCTTGGATGCTGGGCGGAGTAAGACGCGTCCCCTCTCTGCCATCTCGTTCTCTCTTTCGCGCACTCTTTCTCACTCTCTGTCTCTCTCCCTCTCCGTCTCTTACTCCGGATGTCGTCTCTCTCTTTATTCCTTTCCCCTCTCCCCCGTTCCTCCCCCTTTTTGCTCTCTTATGCCGAGAGATAGACAGATGATAATTAAGAAAGCGACGCGAGGCGACGCGACGCGACGCGACGCGACGCGCCCCGACGCCGCAGAGAACTCCGCTATCTTTCATCTGTATTTATTAAGAAGTCTTCTCCTTCTTCTTCCTCTTCTTCTTCTTATTCTTCTTCGTCATGTCCTTACCTTTATAGTTCATGAACACGACCACGTATTCGTGTTCTAAACTTGACTCTTGAACCGACTGTGCAGATTATTTTCGAAACAGTGTCACGGTTTTTTATCTTCAAATCGACTCTAAAACTGAATGTGAATAATTTTGTGAGCTCAGTTATTTCACGATTCAGAGTTTCGTTCATATGTATATGCACTGGAATATACCTACCTGCAGCATTATGTCGACCTCGACTTTTAACCAATTATCTATCCAAGAACGACGATGCTCGGCGCCCCATTAGGGAGAAGAAGAGTAGGAAGTAGGAAGAGAGGAAGAAAGAGAAAGGTTCGTAGCTCGAGAGAAGTAAAAAAAAAAAAAAAAAAGGGAAAAAACGTAAAAAGGAGCCAAGAGTTGCCCGGGTGCCAAATGTAAAGACCGGATGTTCGCAGAGACAAAAGTGCGAGAAACGAAAGTATACCTATATAGAAGTATACCGGTTGTTTCGAAATTCTTAGCCGAAATACTATATACGCGAAGTAGAATCGGTGAGCTTTGCTTTTTTTACAGAGCGAGTTCCTCTTTGCCCTTTAAACTTCCTCGCCCCGTTCGAAGCAAGACTCACACACGTCCGTGAGAATCTCTTCTTCTGAATAGACTTCGTCGCAGTTTGAATTATAAGTTCTAAAAAAAATTTACAAGTCATGAAATCAAGGTACATACATACGTGTACACATAATTCTAAGAATGAGGGTATTATGCACAGTACGGGTCACATTAGGAGAATTCCTTTATTAACGTATACCTGACTTTCGATTGTATGCACATTGCCATGTAGATGTGTATATGTATAGTACATGAGGGTTTAATTCCTAAATATATGATTCCTTTCTTGAGCTTAGTTCTTACCAAAGTTTTGTATTTGGCAAGTTTCTAAGTAATCGACTCCGTCGTGTAGTTATACGAATACGGATATATACAAATTTCCGAACATTTTCAGGAGCCATAAAATTTCTTGGCAAAAATCGATACCTACACATGATTCTAAGAATATAGGTATTATGCACAGTAGGTCACATTAAGAGAATACCGTTACTGACGTATAGGTAGGTATACCTGGCATTTGTACATATATATACCAGATACCTACCTCCTCAATTGTATGCATTTCAAAATATATATATATATATATATATATATATATATATATATATATATATATGTATATGTATATGTATGTATGTAGAATATATGTTTCTTTTCTCGAGACCAAAGTTCCTTACCGAAGTTTTGTCTTTGGCAAGTTCCTAAGGTTCTGACGCAGGTATGCGTGCCCGTACAGTTAGCCTCCGCAGGGTGCCTCCCTGCACGTAGGTATAATACCCAGCTCGTGGGTCACGCGGTGTATTTGTTTGGTCAGCACCGCCAACTCCTTGAAAGTCCTTTGGCGTAGCTAAGGAATTAATTACGATAGGCGAACGCGGAGGGTAGGACCCGGCAACCCCCCGTAGGGAGAGCAAAGCAGACAGAGCGAGAGAGAGAGATGGTAAAAGACAGAGAGAAGAGAGGGAGAGAGAGAGAGACAGAAAAGGGGTTCCAAGGAGCGGATTGAGAGACAAAGAGAGAAGGACTCGCACCTCTATAACAGTGTGCGTGCGTTATTTGGATCCTGCGAGAAAGGGGGCCACGCAACTTTACGAATACACCTATTTCGTCCCTGGATAACGCATGCGATATATACCTCACGAAAGTGGCATAAGGGTCGTACAAGGGTTGCGAGAAAACGAGCCAATGCAGTATATGTATAGACAGTATAGGTTGGGTACCGCTTTTCCCGCGCTTAGATTGGCTTCGTGGTCTCAAAATAATGTTCAGGTTATGTCCAAATACTGCCACCGTCGCCTACGCTGGTGCAAAAGCAATTATAGTTAACATGAAAGGCCTGGGTACAGGTGGACTAGAATAAGATAATGTTCCGACGACATTGTGTCAGTGGAAGATGATCGTTTGAGATAGTGCGTTTAATTATCAGGTACTCCGTCAAATTTTTGATAAAAAACAAAAAAATACACAAAACAACAGCAAAAAACGGATATGATTAGGTATAAACTTACTTACTTACTTCATCTACATAGATGTCAGAATTATTTCCAGCTTCAGGGCGCGTGCGGAGAGCAACAGAGGAGAGAATGAAATATAACACAGGGCGGACCGTGAAGCTGATTTTTATTACGTGATGAAAATTATGAGCTCAAAGACTGCCAGGTGAGATCCTTAAAGTCTAATCCTTGAATCACTCCCATAGCCTATCAAAAATCTAAGATGATTCTCTCTGACTATGAACTTTAAGCATATTATACATACCTACGTACCTAGGACAATACAAGAGATAATCTTCCATTTAATTACCACTCGGATGGGGACCTATTAGTTTTATGTATAATTATAACAGGTTGGCATTGAGAAGAGATACTTTCGAACCACTTTTCTGTCCCGAAAGTATTTTTCAGTAACCCCTCCCTGCAGTCTTATCAGAGTAATTAGTCTAATCAGGTAAAAGTCAGGTCTGTGAGCCATTGCTTCTCAAAATAGAAGCAGTTGTCATATGAGGAGTCTGGTGAGCCGAAGTTTGAATTTTGGTATTTCTGGTCTTCGGTGTTTGAAAGAACAAGCGTCTATTAGATGAACGGAGAACTTTTCTGTTCTGAAGAATTAGAGACCAAAAGATCAGTTTCAGACTCCCAATTACAACAACTGCAACTGTTACTATATATGAGAGAGTTTTACCTAATTACACTCCGGAAGACTATGTGAACAGTTTGATGAAACTTGGGGTTTATTGAAGAACTCTTTGTTGAAAAACACCGTGGTGAAACTCGCCTGTTTTCTGCATCCTAAACTTTGCGACGTGTTCGTTTATAGTTAACGGTAGTTATTTAGTTAGCGTTAACACTTCGTCGTCCAGAACGCGGAGGTCTGAGGTTTTATAATCGTCCTTGATGGTCATCCTTGATCTCGTGGTGGAATCCTTCCGTTCAAGTTCTCGATATACCTACGTACGGGGGGTTTTGTGGCGGGGGCCCCGCGGAACCCTGTCGAGAATTAATTAGCCGAGTCCTCCGCGGGGGGCACCAACGCCGTCGACGCCGCTTACGCTGGTGCTGAGTCACCTGCAGCCCATGGACGAGAAGTCCTCTTATACTTCTGTATGCCAGGCTGCTTTGCGGCTCCTCTCCTCTCCTCTCCTATATATTTCACGTTCTCTTCTATATATCCTCTCTTCGTATTCGTGTGAACTTGTATCAACTGCCGTCAAAAGACGCCTAATCGCATTTACCACCTGTATAAGTTAACGTGTGTATATAGGTATATGGAAGTCTACCTTGTCCCTGGAAGGTCGAGTTTCATAGAGCTAAGGCCATTGTACCTTGATCTCTGGTGACGCAAGGGGGCCATTCGTTCTTTACGATTGAGACGTCAGGAAAATATGTAATTTACGTATCGAATTAAGACCGAATTAAACGTCGTTAGGCACGGTGCGGTACGCCGCGTCCTTCAAGGTCCATTCCCGGAATCTCAATACGAGGAATTTCAGATTCCGGTCAGGAGCCGTCTCATTTAGTTCCCGCTAAATTTGCATTTCGCAAAAGGGGTCCCCTCCGTCCAAGTATAAGATCTGGGGGGAGACGGCTTCGCCATCGCTCTATAAGTATTGCCTTTAACTTTGTCTTACCCGGAATAAGTCGACTTTGTCTTCCTGCTTCAAGCAAAGAGTAAAAGTCCTTCGATTTCAAGTTATGACGAGAGGATGACACTTTTGCGGAGTCGACGAAACTCGAGTCGCTAACGTCTTCGATCGTTCTAAGAACCATTGTCTTCCTCCTTATTTCTGCTGCAGACTGTATTAAAATTAGCCATATTGTCATCATCGCGATCATCACGCGTATCTCTTACGTATCGATTATATAAAATTAGCGCATTGATCGGATTATTAAAAAACTTTCACTTTTACAGTAGAATTTCATTACGTATGTCTCGTTAGAAAAAAAAAAACTTGACTATAAGATGTATGCCATGAATTGGAAAAATGAAAGAAACGCTCCGAAAAATTATTCATAACACGTCGTCATCGATATCCTGTTAAACAAATCGATTTCACAACGTCTAATCTAAGATCGTGATGATTTTTCAACTTCTCTTACAGTTATAAGCTTCGAATTCTGCTCCCTCATCGCCCCGTTGTACGGAGTTGCATAAATTAAACTTATGACTGTAAACTTTTATCTGTACGAAAGCTTAGACACGCACGATAAAATGTTAAATGACAGTTATTGATTCGGCTCGGGAGGAAGGGCTGGGAAAAACTAATTTTCGAATCATTTCGTGAATCAAGCTTTTCACGTTTAGACCTGGTAAAAAGCCCTTTTAAAAATTATATCTTCGGTTATGTGATTCATTAGATTGAAAACAGAATTTATTTATTCGTAAAAATCATCGTTATATCAAGTCACTGTCAAAATTTGAAGAAACTTAGAAAGCTCGTTTAGAAGTTATAAGAGTTAAAAGAACAGCCTCTTCGATTGCATTGGAATGAGTTTTGATTCCTATGTATACTGACTTGCAGAAGTGTACTTTGAAAATGTATAAGAAAATTTGTTTAATCGTAATTTTGACTTATTAAGATAATAGTTATAGCAGATATTCGATGAAGAATCATTGGAGTAATTGAACTTCCTGAAAATCTTTAGTAACTTGATGCAGCATAAAACCAGCCCAATGTAGTGGCAATTCGATATCAAAAGATCGGTACAGCCTCTCCTCCGGGTGAAACGGACCGAATCGCCGGGTTGACCCGGCTACGTTGTTTCCAGTTTCCCACACGAGGGATCACACCGACGGACATCAAGAGTCACGGATGGAGGAGGAGGTAAAGTCGAGTCTCGGCGTGTCTTCTTCTCTCGATCTTCTAACATCCTCTACTCTATTCTTGACAACGAAACTCTCACCTTCTCTCTTCGTCTTATACACGCGGTACGGAGCGCATCATGGATATAAAAAACGAAACGGAGAGAGAGAGAGAGAGAGAGAGAGAGAGAGAGAGAGAGAGAGAGAGAGAGAGAGAGAGAGAGAAAGGAGGAGAGAAATAGAGAAAGAGATCGCGGCCGAGAGAGGGAAAGACACGAAGAAGAAATAAAATGGAATCAGATCACAGACGGGCCCGCGTGGCTTGGCAATTACTGACGGGCCACGATCACGTCACTACGGTCCCTCGCCGATCCCTCTATTCCGTTTATCCTGCGGTCAATTCCGCCCGTGTCGTCCGCGTGTGTGATACCAACATACGAAAACGTTCAGGCTTAATCGGACGTGTTTCTATGGCTCGTACGCATTTGTCCGTGGCAACTGATCCGACTGATATCTCTTACCGCGAACGATTCTTTCCTCTATACTCGCGTCTTTTATACTGACTCAACTCTCGAGCCTGAGATGTGTTCGTCTCCCCTTTTTCTTTCTCCATCGTATACGGTGAATAAAAGAAAAAAAGAAAAAAAAAAGAATAGTGCCGTACCACGTGACGATTTTCTTTACAATTTTCTTCAGTTTCGTTGGCATAGTTTTAATTACCGATTAGGTATAATTGTTCTGGAATTACACCTTCCCCCGCGGGATTGAGGATTTAATGCCAGGTTTTATACCGAAGCGTCGAACCTGTCCGTCTAAGGCTGGCTATTCACCTATCGCTAGAGCGTGATCTAAGTTTCCTTATTTAATTATCTCAACGAGATGACTTAATGAGATGCCTGGAGCCGATACAGGCCCTCGAGGTGCGAGAAGCCGTTCTATCGAGCACGCGTTCCTTATCGTTCTTATAGGTTGAATTATTTCTCGTCTAATGCTATGTAATAAGAGAGGAGAAGGTCCGATTTATAAGCTCTTCTATTACAACGAGAGAGAAGAGGCTGCGCAGAGGAGAAAAAAACAAAAATGAAAACCAAAGAGAAAAAAACAAAATGAAAGAAACTAAAAATAAGGTGAACCAGATAGGCGCACGGCGTGACTCTGGTCGTTTGGGGACCTCGCAGGATATCCAGGAAGTCAAAAGGACGGAGTTAGCAAACTCTCTCATTTAACCTCTGAACAATTCCCACCGCTACTTAATTATACTTAGAAGCATTCCTCAGTGTCGTCATAGCGCAGTGCCTCGTTATCATAATTTTAACGTGGTTGAGCAAGCCGATCGTTGGCACAGCAAACCGTATAGTCAACGATTGAATTAGCATTAAACTGATCTCAAATAACAGTTTGCCATATCTGCGGACCTTTGAATCACGATTTAAATCGCGTTTTAGATTCCGGGTTAAAATCGTTGCGGTACAAAATTTACACTTTTACTATTTTGCAAATTAATTTGCTATTAGGTATACTCAGGCTCGGGTGGCAACCGATTTACTTGACTTTTGGCGATATATACATATATATATATATACAGGTAGGTATGTAAGAAGCAACGTATACATACGTCGCGGGTCTGAACCGTATAGCCAATAGGAATTCACGCCACAGGAAGAGACAACTGTGCAGGAAGAAGAAAGTTGGCAGCGACAGCGAATTGTTGGCGATAATTATGGATCGCGCTCGAGATGTGGGTACCTGCGTAAGTAAAGCAAGCGAGAAACGCCGAGAGACTAAGTGCGAGAGTGAAGAGGAGAGAGTGAGAAAAGAGAGACGGACGGATCGAGAGCTTGACGAAGAAGGGGGTAGGGGGCAGGGGGCAGGGGGAGAGACAAAGAGAGAGAAGAATTGGGGGGTGGAAAGGGGGGAGTGAGAGAGCCCCGGGCGCGTAATAAGAAGGACGAAGAAGAACGTGGAAGGAACGCGTCACGTTTTCTTAAAACACGTCGCCTCTCCTCTCCCGCCCCTACAGAAATCCTCTCTTCCCCCCCTGTTCCCCCTGCACCCTTGGCCGCGCAGCTTCGCGTTGATGAGTCGAGGCAAGCAAGAAGATGTGGAGAGGAAACGAGGGTTCCGCCTCGCGGGGGTTGAGGGTGGAGAAGGGGGTGGAATTAATGCACGCACCGGGCCACGCACCGGAACGCCGCGAACCCCTTACGCCAGTCAGCCTACTTCGTTATACGACAAGTATAAGAGCAGAGCACAGAGAGTTTTATTGATCGCCTGGCAAAAACTCAGGAACCCTCATTTTGTGCTACGTGCCCCCCTTCTCCCTTCAACCAACCAACCCCCCTCCCCCTCCGACCCCCCCGGCGAAAGAAGTGGGCTGCCGCTGCTGCTGCCTCTGATAATCTTTTACACTTAAGACAGCAACCCTTTCCCTTTCTAGGCCCTCTACCCCCCTCTAACCTCCCCCCGAAACCCCCCTTACGGGAGTGTCTTCCTTCGCGGAAGGCCGATGAAACGGGAAGAAGGGGGTGAAGGAACATCTAGTACCTTTCCTGGAGCTGGGCTATGACCAGGATCGAAATTATCCGCACCAATGCGTCAATCGGTTTTCTTTTCAATACGATTTAGGTTTTACTGTCAGTTTTCTTCGTGACGCGAGGCAGCGATCAGCGGGCGAGATGATCCGAATGGATTTTGAACGAAAATCAACTAATTTTAAGACTCGAGAATTTTTTGATTTAATTTTTTATTTTTTGAATCTTGCGGAATCAGGAAAAAAAAAATTAAACAAAATCTGAGGTCATCAGTCGTCTAGATTTCACCCAAAATTAAAATTTTTTTTTCCTCGATCCGTCTCAGGGAGATCTATACTCGATGAAAGTCGAAAATCTTTTCATACAATTTTGAAATCCAAATTGCAGATTTTTTCGCATAATTAATCTCAGTCCTGAGTCAATCCTTTGAGGCAAGTAATTTGCATGGCTGTTTAATTTTGGATTACCATATGTACCACAATTCACCATTACTAACGAACTACGAACCACGATTTTTGGTTTTCCATAGAGTCCCGCGGCTGCAGTTATTACATAGGTATAGTGAATTTGGTTTATTATTATCCTAGCCCTGTTACCGTCATGCATCGTATGTTCATGATACCTACGCCAGGTACATATTTACACGCTTTTACGAGCGGTACGTGCTTCAATTCGTAGCAAAACGACCGTGAACTACGTTTGCCTATAAATTGACAGGGGAGACCGTATAGGTAGGTGATGCTGGAACGTGATTTTCTAGTTCGGTTTGTCCATCCTACCGTCTGTCGTCGTATCGCTTGTCAAAGACATCGAGTAATCGATCTTCCGATTCCACTCGCCGTCAAACTGATCGGAATGGGCACAAGTCTCTTGGTTTTCCCATTCGCAGCAAGACCAATCGGCAAAAATCTGCAATTATTATCAGCACAACAAAAAAAAAAAGAAAATCGTCCAAGATGCTAAGTACATTCTAGTCTTCGATTAACATAAGTCTAATTTACCGCGTAATAATTAGAGACAAAAAAATAAAAATTGTGTTTTTGAAACCCTAAGTGCCAATGAAATTTTTAAACGTCATCTTTACTCTGCAACTGCTCCAGCTGTCTGCAGGGAGACCTTTTCGCAAAATGCATGTCTCGTTCGATCCCATATCTTCGAGAGACAATTAGCTTTACAGCTTAAAATAACAATCGCAAATTAGCTCGTGCCTATATAATATTGAGATAGTATTTGAGTGCACGGAGCGATAAAATTTCAGCTTATAACTCAGTTACATATCGACCCGTCGATTAGTTAGAAGTTTTTGAGTCTGTGAAAAACCAGCAAAGCCATCATGCGTTGACGTTGGTTGATTTTTGTCTTCTTTCTTTTTTTTTTTTTCTGTCAGTATTTCCTTTTTTGCTCGCCAAGATTCTCGCCAATTGTTCTACGGCACCTTTCATCTGTAACGGAGATAGATACGGGTTTATCTACCCGGTGAATAACTATGCCGGGAATTTATTCGCAACTTTCAGGCCAGCTAGCCAGGCAGTACTTAATACATGCTGAGAAATAGCGGAAGAAAAACTCTCGGAGAAAAGAATTGACGAGTCGTAGAGAACGGGCGAACCGAGTCAGTCCATTATTCCATTAGCTTGTTGAAACAATTTTTTTATTTATTTTTATTTTATTTTTTTTGTTGTTGTTTTCTTCGAATTTTCGTAAACTACAACGAGGTATATATACCTACGCCGGTGATACGATGAACGTGAAAAACCGCCACATCTACAGGGTTGACTAAGTCTCTTCCCCTCGACTTGGCTACCAGCTGTTCCACGTCGCCGATTCAGTTGTTCTCTCTTTCTCTATATATCTTTTTTTCCTCTATCATCGTCAGATTCTATTCCTCATTTTCTTCTGCATCAGTTAAATGCATGGTTATCTACGTTGCGTCAGAAATTCGAAGGAATAAAAGGCAGAAAACTTATTCGGGGTTTTTAGCGGGGGTAAAAATCCCGAAAAAGAAATATATATACCTATATATACATGGTATATACATGGTATATATATATACGGGTCCCTGCGCAGGATTGCCTCTCCGTTCATATCATCACTCCGTAATTATACGCGGCCTCTTACGCACCAGTTGACCAATGACCGTTTGGCCAATCAAATAAGATCCCAACAAGTTATAACGTAGTCCTAAAATGACGGTACTAGGTTCTGCGAGTACGGGCGAAACCGCGACTCGAAGCTCTAATTAAAACGTACCTATACCTACCGTTGAAAGACTAAACGTGAGCTCAGCATAACATCGGATTTTGGCCCGTTGCACTGCACCGAGGTAGGTAGGTAGGTAGGTAGGTACTAGGAAAGCAAAGCGAGTGTAGAGGTACGTATTGTCATATACTCGGTCTTAAGCTATAATAATAATTAGAGTCGAGGCATACAATCATAGTAATGGCCGTAGGAACGAACGGCTAGACATTCTGCGATGACGAGGAGAAGGACTACGACGAGGACGAGGACGAGGACGAGGACGAGGACGAGGGTGAGGATGAGGATGAGGACAAGGACGTGAGTAGGAGAACGCGCGAAGGAGTCGGTCGCGTTGCTTCTGGTGCGCTGCTTCTCCGCGCGCTCAGGAATATTCTAATAAGCAAAATTTTCGCTTTTGTATTTAAGAAAAGGGAAAGAAGTGCTGGTGCTGTGCTCCGCGAGCTTCAAGCCTGCGTGGGGTTGGGGGTCTTATTGTCTCAGAAGGGTGGCTGCCGGCGGCCGGAGGACAGGGGACGGGGTTTTCAGGAGGAAAGTAAGGGCGGGAGGAAAGAAAAGAGAGAGAAATACAGAGATGGTGGGAGCGAGAGAGAGAGAGAGAGAGAGAGAGAGAGAGGATGAAACCGAGTGCGAAGGAACGAGGAGAGAACCCGAAGAAAGAGAAAAGGAGTCGCGGGTGGTCGGACGGGGGTTGGCGAGTGGGTGGCGATGGAGGTAAGGGGTGGTAAGACGCTGCATGAAGGGTTGGAAATGTAGATAGAATTTCTTCATTTCGCGTCCCCTCTCGCCCTCTCGCCCTCTCGCCGTCCCCCTTTCCGTCGCCTTCTCTCGCTCGTTCGCCTTCCGCCTCACCCCGCTCATTTCCCCATCCCCGCCATTCTTTCTCTTAAGACTCCGCGGCAGAGGAATCGTTAAAATCTGGCCGCCCCCCTTCCTGCCCCCGGCCCCCCCGGCTCCCGGCCGACGTCGCCCCAACCCTTGAACGCCGCTCACTCACTACTTACTTTCTCGCGGGGGGGAGGGGGAGGGTGGATGGATGCCGAGGAGGTTTGAGAACACGGTCCCCACCGCCCCCGCACCCCCCAGGGGTGGCAATCACCCATTAATCAAGGGGATGCGTGCACAGCCTTTGTACACGCCTTTTCAAACTCTATTGCCCGCGAAAAAGTTACGCATGTAAGATAAATATATTGTGCCATACCGCGAGAACCTCTTTCGACCATCATCGTCGCATGATCATGATTATCATTACGATTGTCGGAATATGGTAATTTTTTTTTTTTAATTTTTTTGTTCTAATTTTTTTGTAAACTCTTTTTCTTCACGTTTTGCACCACAATCTCTTAATATATCCCCCCTACCTGAGATAAACTCCGTGCGGTTTTCTCGGTTTGACGGTGTCAGGTGATCACAGCCGTGAGGTGTATTTCGGAGTGAGACAAGAGCGTGGGTAGGTATCGACGGGTGATCAGATTGCGACAAATCGAGGGAAACCAGAAAGAGAAACAAGTATATAGGTATATGCTGGAGAAAAAAAAAATAAAAAAAAAAAAAAAACACTGACGGAGGGCAGAGATCGAATGACGAAACGTGAACAGGTAGGAAATAAAGAGGAGCTCGACTGTAGAGGGTTGAAGATACGAGGGAGGATAAGGAGAAGGAGAAAAGGAAGAAGAAGCAGCCGAAGTAGACCTGAGAGGGAAAGAGTTGAGAAAAAAATGAATAAAAATAAATAAATAAATAAAAATCTGGAATAAAATTACGTCGGTGAGTCGGTCGTCGACTTCTAGCCCGTATACGCGAAGTTAAATTACTCGCCAGTTTGTTCAGAATGATTTTTTTTTTCCTCCCGGTAATCAAGTTCGGCATTATTCGATTCTATATACCTATAACATATGCATGATATATACATATCTATATATGTATAACGTAATCGCAACACGGGTGTAAGTTACTCGTTATGAATTATGTATCATCCGCTAATTAATGCTGCGGATTTAAACCGGCTTTCTATATGAAAGCAATTAAATCTTGAGCAATTGCAGTGTAGAGTGATAAAAAAATTGATACATGTGTATCGGGATGTACATACGTATGTATGTATGTATAAAACTATCCCATATAATATATAATTTATTTAGTTCGCAAAAGTTTAGAACAAAAAACGGTGCACGCAAAACTTTAAAATTAGGGAAAAGCCCTGGCTGGTATGTAATTTTGTAGATAATTTTAGGCCCCGGTGCAGAGCGTGAAGCGTGATGAAATTAGGCGCGAGATGAAACGAACTGTACACATGCGACGTTAGGAACCGGGGCGTTGGTATTCCGACGAACTCACCCTCGTCGCTGCGTGAAAAATATGTAAAGTATTGATTGCGTTTTATAATTACTTGGGAGCCGGGCCGCGTCTTAGCTCCCCTGCCCTCAGAGAGGAAGGAAGGGGGAGGGGGGGGGGGGGGGGGGGCAGGAGGGGGATGCGTGTGCGTGTGTGCGAAAGCTCGTGTGCGTCCGTGCGTTCGTCTGGCGATGCTGCGTATGGAGCAGCCAGGGGTGAGACAGAGATGGGGAAAGTGAAGCCGAACCGGGAGGAGAGGGTTTTGGAGAAACGAGTCCGGGGTGGCGGTGGAAAAAGGAGAAATACGAATAAGAAGAGAAAAAGTCGAGAAGAGAAAAGAAACCAGGAAAATACTACGTGGGTATATCGTTTTCGGTATGGGTTATAGCTACATACACAGAGATCAACTAAATAACTATATATGATGAAGAATTAGAAGCTTTCGTATACCCTTCTGTTGAAACAATAGGAATACTCATCGGCAAATTGGAGGTGGAGAAGGAGGAGTAGAAAGAAAAAGAAAATAAGAAAATACAGAAAAGCTCCTATGAAAATTGAATTGGAATCGAAGAACGAAGGTGCAACGATCAGGTACTGGAACCTAGGGGGGTGGGGGATGGTATAGGTACATGTACAGAGTAAGGGCGAAGAATTCTTGAGAAATCAATTATTTTCCTCGACGGTCGTATTATAATTATCCCCCGTGAAAAGAAAAGAAAAATAAGAAGGAAAGAAAGAAAAAGAAAAAGTGGACAAAAAAAAAATCATTACAACATTCCAAGATCTGAGAAATTCGGAAAGTACCTAAACTCCGGGCGTATAAATTAATTTGGCAAAAAGATTTACAAGCACGAATGTAATTATTTTTTAACGACGACAACTCCGGGGCCTCTGCTGCGCTGCAGAGCTTCCTCAAAAACATTGAAAGTGGATTTCGGTTTGAATCGAAGAACTATACGCTCACGAGAGACAAGGGTATAATAATTATTGATCCGGAAAATTGCCATCAGGCGAAAATGAATCTACCGTTGCGACGCCCCCCCCCCCCCGGGCCCCCCCGCCCCACGTTGGTGACGCCGCGACGCTTCTTCTCTTCAACTATCAATCTCTGGAACGGAAAATAAAAATAAAGTATAAGAATTGAGTTTTTTCTGTTTTTTTTTTTTTTTTTTTTTTTTTACGAAATTTTTTCAATATAAATTCGAATATTATTATTATTATATGAAATTGAAAAACTGCAGGGCTCCTGCTCGATTATCAGAAGACGGGAAAAAAAATGTACAGTTTTTCATTAAAATAGGTATCTATGTACTGATGAAAATACTTTTTTTTTTTCTTCTATTTTTAATTTTACTTTCGTTTTCAAACTTCGAAATAATGAATTTTTTTTTATTTTTTTTTGAATTCGTAAATATCAATCGAGGGTATATAGGTAGTACATTATGTATAGGTATATGTATACATTAGTATACGTTGTACCTACTCTGCTGAAAATTACAGCAAAATTCGTAATTATTTAAGA
This sequence comes from Macrophya alboannulata, assembly GCA_949628255.1. Lineage (NCBI taxonomy): Eukaryota > Metazoa > Arthropoda > Insecta > Hymenoptera > Tenthredinidae > Macrophya > Macrophya alboannulata. The sequence goes on along the minus strand of OX451207.1, from coordinate 12,774,247 downwards.
CCGGACACGGTACGAGTCCACCACTCGAAACTTAGGAGAGGATATGAAAAAAAAAGGAGGAAAATATAAAAAAAAAAAAGAAAAATTATAATAATAACTGGAGAAAGCATTAAGCACGGGGCGACCCTCCCAAGTCAAAAGAGGCGCGGCGAGTCGAGTCTTTCCCGAATACGATTTGTGCTACACCGACTCGCTTTCATCGTACGCGCTCGTTAAAGAGTGGTCGAAAAAAAAAAAAAAATGAAAAAAAAAAAAAAAACGGCGAAAAGGAAAGAAGAAAAAAAATATATATATATATACATATAGGTATATATATATTCGAAGAAAAAAATGAATCCAAGACTTATATTACTACGTTATACTTATACACCGCAAGGCTTGCCCACTGACCCGAGTTTTTCGAGGTTTATTCGGTTCGGTGATTTCTGTTTCAAATTTTACTTCCCTCCGGACCCGGCAGTTCGATTTCAACCCTGCTGCACCAGTAGTATATAACGTAAATATATAGTTTTTACTATTTTTTATTTTCATTTTCATTTTTTTTGTTTTTCATTCTATTTTTCTTTTCCCCAGAACTAAAGACAAATGAGTCTTACCCCTCTCTGCATATACGAGGGGTTGGTTGCTTTACCACGCGCGCGGTATCAGGGTGCAGGGGAGCGCGCCAGATATGCCAGATACATTCGTACACATCCATACATATGTATATATCATACCTATACATACTTATACATATAGATACGTACATAGGATACATACATACACGTACGTACATACGTAGATTCAACGCCACTACATACTATATGCACGTGTATATCTATCGCGATACGAGGAAGGGGTATATGTAAGGAGAGACCCACTGTTTTTACCAACCAGGCTACCGACTGCTGCGCACTCATTTACTCTCGACGAATCCTACCCATACATTGATAAAAAGTACCAACACATCTGAGCGAGTACGTCCTCGTGGCGTACGGCGGGTGGGCTCATATACATAATACACATGGATATATACAAGAGGGACCTCCAACACACGGCGCTGGCGCGGCAATCACACGAACGTATATATAGAAACGAGGAGACGTATAGGAGTACGGGGCAAAGACACACGGACATGCGGCCCGCGGACTAATACTAAGAAACGCGAGGAGGGCGCCTCGAAAACACACGTAAGGGTTTTCTCCGTTTCTTACAGTTAGGGGGGTGAGTTTTCGGAGGTGGAGAACAGAGGTTTTAGGTGGGGTGGGGTGGCCCTCGGATGCGAGAGGGGTAGAGCGCGCTCTGCCTAGAAGTTGCGCCCAGCATTTTAATCGATTTCATTTGCGCGCATGTGAGTGAGCGAGGGAAAGAGCGAGAAAGAAAGAAAGTCGGAGCGAGCGAGCGAGCGAGAGAGAGAGAGAGAGTGAGATGGAGGGAGAGCAAGAGCTAGAAAGAGAAAGAGATAAAGAGAGAAAGAGAGTTGTAGAGTGGAAAAGAGCTGGAGAGAGAGTAAGAAGCGGGGAACGCCGGTGTATAAAGCTTTCTTTGTTTTGCTTTGCTTACGTCATTAGGGGTTGGGGGGTGCTCGACGAGGGCGTGGTTCTTATACGTATCCTATGTGTGTATGAGTATATTGCATACACGTAATGCAAACTGCAAATGTATCGCAACTATCTTATACCCCCGAGATACACACAAACCGCCGGACAATCAAAAGTATCTACCGAACCCATACCTACACGTAGTCAAGATGTATTACTTACGTTATCATTCGACATTTCCGCATCACTATTTTTTTTTCTTCTATTCACCGAATTGACGGATTCAAAATTGGACCAAATTTATAAAGGTTTTGTATTCAGGGGTTTCAGAATCTTATCGAATTGTACGTGTATGTAGAATTACTCTCTTCGGTATGTACATACCTATAAGACGGATGTTAATAATATAATGACGATCAAGAATCCCGCAAATATATTTTGGTCCTCGGCAGAAGACGTTAACGTGGAATTAATCGGTCCAGTTTTTTCGAAGCAAAGGACATCGCACTGTCGAATAGAAAGAAAAAGAAAAAGCAAAGAAAAGAAAAAGGGAAAAAGTTTCGTCGTTCGATGACGTACCATTAAGTGTCCGACGTGTCACGTCGCGACGTTTCGGGGGCGCCAAACGTAAACGCGGGTAGGTATACCCCGAGCAGCCACGTGGTCAGTAAACAAAAGAAACCGTCTCTCGCTTGGCTCAAGATTTTATTGGCTGAGGTGGGGGTGGTCCACCGCGTGGTCAGCTGGCGCGGCGCGCGACTCGTGGGTGGGGTGAACGTCGGCGTCGGGGCGGTCACCACGTGGCTGCGCACGTGGCTCCTGTCAAATCCAACGTAAATTCGTATACCAGACCACGTCGACGTTCCGCGTCCCTCTCCGTCGCCCTCCGCACCCGAACACCCCTTCGCTTCTTTTACAAAGAGAGAGAGAGAGAGAAAAAAAATTTAGAAAAAAAAAAAATTTTATCCAAAATTCTGCGTCGATTTTACACGCATTCTGCACCCGCTACGAAAACGTGTTTGCACACACACAACTTGTTTTCGAAAATTTAATATGCGACTCTGTAATGCGAACGGGGGATGGAGGTTCGATGTTTTTTTTTTTTTTCAATTTGGTTAACGATTAAAATAATTTTCGTGAAAGCTTGATAATTTTCGTTCAAAATTGGACCTTGACGTCGTGACGACCGATCATGCAGCATATTATACCTACAAGGTATAACCAGCTCTGCGGTAACGACCGCGGGACGGTATATACTGCACGCGTGTTCGCGTTTGACTATAGTCTCGCGTGTGCGTCTATTAGCGCTTTTATACATACACATATATACGTCGTGGGGAACGTAGGGTGGGGAGGGGGAGCGGGTGAGTTGCAAGCCAGCTATACGTGACATGTCGTGCAGTTGCTGGTAACCACCCCACCCCACCTTCACCCCATATTCTCCTTCAATTCCTCGTTTTTACCCCCGACCCCTTCTTTTCGAGCCCTCGCATCTACAGCCACATCGATCCACCTTAATGAGTGGAAAGAATAAGACAGCCACCCCTCCATTTCTCCCCTCCTAGGACGAAGCGTCGCCGTGTATAGCAAAAGAAGGCGGGGGATTGGTTGGGATGGGAATCGCAGTGGTCTGGGGCGGGGGTGGGTTGGAGGCCGTCGTCGGGGACCATCGGCAGTAGGTACAGGGGTTGGGGGTAGCGTTGGGAGGCGACGTCGTGAGGTGGTTTAGGTTGAGGGAGTAACACGGGGAGAGAAAATGGGGGTGGTGCAGATGTAGGTGTGGGTGACGGGGTGACGGGGTAAGGGCTGGGGTAATGCTCCCGTTGTTTCGCCGTCGAGGGAGCCCCACGCACGTACCCGCACCCCTGGCTCGGAGGAATGTTAATTCCAGAAGCTTTAATTCTTACGAATATTTCGCCAGCGTTCTGCACCAGCCCGAATTTCTACAGCAGCGAGGGATGGGGATGGGGGGGGTTAACGGGGGGAAGGCGGTAGAAAATTCGCCTTGCGAAGAGAAGAAGAACAAGAAGAAGAAGAAGAAGAAGAAGAAGAAGAAGAAGAAGAAGCGGCAGAAGAGGAAACAGAAGAAGAAGAAGAAGACCCTCCGGTTCCTTCGGGCTTTTGGGGTGGGTTGTCTCTCCCCATACTCTTATACCCCATGCCCCCATACCACGCGCAAAATCCTCAGTTTTACAAACCCAACTCCCTTTCCAACGAGCCTCAGTTTCGGTGATAGCGAAGCCCAGATTTCGGGTTGCCGTCATTTGGTTCTACGATTTTCGGAGAGTTCTGCACCCTCTCGATCCTTATGCTTGCACACAACTATAATGAAAACCTTTACGAAGGTTGCTATGGGCTGCCGCATACTGGCGCTGATTTTTCCACCACGGTAATATCTATACCTCAAGGGTCCGGTTTGAAGAGGCTTTTTTATTTCTATATTTTTTTTTTTTTTTTTCTTCAACTTTTCATTTCCTAATGGTGCAATTATTTTTCACCAACGATGGATCAACGGGTCGCGATGCGGTCCTTATACCACGCGAGAGAGTTAAGCGTCTATGAATATCGGAGTACGCTGATTACCGACGTCAGACGCGTTTGTTCTATTCCACTTTTGAGTTCATTATCGTCGAAGGTTAAGCGAGAGGGTAGCGGAGCTGACTGATATTATAAAATATACATATTCAGGAAATTTTCTACCGTTGTTAGAGATGAGTAAAAAAATAAGAAATAAAAATGAAATAAAAAAGCACTGACAAACTTGATGTATGTATGTATCTAACGTACAACATCGAGCTTGTCATTTATGTACGCAGGTATATATATTATAGTCGCCGTTGTCACGTATAACAACGAATGAAAATACTAAAATTACAGTAACTATATGCTCCGGGGGGGAGGGAAACAAGATCGTGAAGTTGAACTGAGAGAAACCGTACGGATCTCTGCACTCCGACAATGATGCTCTTTCGAGGCTTTGTTAACGTTCCTCGTACCACGGCAGTTGTTAGATATATATTCGACAAAAACAAAGCGATGCATCCCTCCACTATTTCCATATATGCAACATACACCTAAGTATACTCAACTGTACATATACATATATGAATACCTCGGGGCCTGCAACTTGTAGTCAATTATTCTTACAAGTGGCTCACGCGTGTTGCTTGATTATAATTATCGTGCCTAGCCCGTCACGGTTTGTGCACAGCCTGCGGTAAGTGGGACTCAAGTTAGTTCCATTCAAAACAGGCGTGAATTTATCATACATAGGTCTGTACGCACATACGAGCGAATATATGTACATAATCGAGTCATTTCGATGCTGCAATATTCCAAGAAAGGAAGAAATAAATTTTTCTTTTTACTACCTTGAAAATCATCGCATTGTTTTAACTGTTTCATAACCTCGATCTGTCACAGACACGGGATGAAGCCCTTCGATCGTTAGATCTCTGGCGATTTTTTTTTCTCACCATCCTCAGACCCCAAACATGTTGAAAATGTGCAACGAGGTCATATTCTTAGGGTCAGAGTTGCGGGTGGTAAAGATTCGCGGATACGTTAACAAAAGCCGTCGTTTTATTTCCCCCGTTTCATTGAATCCGAACCCCCCTGAATTTTCCCATGGGAAAATATCCTACTGGGACAAAGTCTGACCTACTGTTGCAGCCCACGTCCGTATATAAGGGTCATCGAGAACTTTTTGGTTTGTGAAAACTCAACGCGGTTCTTCGCGAAGAAGAAAAAACCTGAACAAAAAAATTACATCTATTTATTTTCTTATACTTCTCCAGTTTTTATCCAACGGGATTTCTAATCACTGATCCTCAGCTCCCATATCAAAGAGATTCAGCGAAGGAACCTGACATTTATCATCACCTTCTCATGCGAGTCTCGTAGAAAACCGAGAAGAAACCGAATCTAATTCAGGATTTCGAATAGTAAAATTTAAATAACAGAGAACAAATCGTGCAAAATTTTGATTTACGTTTGGCATTCAGCAGTGCAAGTTATCCGCATCTTTGCAGTCGGCGAAGATTGGCTTTTAGATATGATATAGTCCTTACGGTTCGTTTTAGTACTCCTCCAGGTACAGAGTTAAGAAAGGCGGATCGGCCGAGGGCAGAGCATTTCCTTACCGTTGATCTCTTCGTCTCTCGTACAGTTTTTCTTATAAGTTAGGAGCGCCCAGGTTTTTGCCATTCACGTCACATCCGGTTGTCGTCCACTACAGCGCTACTTGGCAAGCCTGGAACGGACGAGCACAGGCGAGAATGGGCTTATTGCAGCAGACAGACGACGACGACGACGACGACGACGAGGACGACGACGGGCGCGGATGGGAGAATGTTTATTCAAGTAAATCAAGTAACTCGATCGAATCTTGAGTTGATTTTAAATTAACGAAATTCAAATTATAAACGGTTCTCTCGACAAAGTTTGAATAATAATTGACGAGCAATATTTATTTAAAACGTTCGAGAAAACCAATTGATTATATTTCTTTGTACCTCATCCTATATACATCGGTACTTTTGTTTTAATCGCCGAAGGCGACCACCTCTCTCTCTCTCTCTCTCTCTCTCTCTCTTTATTCCCCTTTACCTGTCTCTCTCTTTCTTCCGAATGGCTATGGATATCCCGGGCTCTTCAGCACTGGAAGAGGAATTTATTCATTTTGAAATGATTCAGACCCATGCGTTGATCCCGCGTACTTTCTTAAAGAAGTTTCCTCTTCCTGCCCGTTCACCTCTGAACCTGCAGGTCCCGACATCTGCCTCTCTGATTCTCTCCCGAGTATTAAATTATTGGGGCGACTACCCCTCGAGGGTTGCAGTTCCATGTGTTATGTAGGCCTCCCCTAATTCTAGAATAAAATAATCCAGTATCGAATTATTACTCGGGGATCCCAGATAATTTTCAAACATGCGAGATTTCGCGTCGATCACCTCTAATTAAATACTGAAGCTATACGAGGGTATATGTATAATACGTATGTATATGTAGGCGAAGGGGGAACGTATTTTTTTTTTCCCATCAACTTCGAACAACGCCGACGGGTTCGTCCCAGGCATAAATTGAAAACCTAGTACGTGGAAAACAAAGTCTGTCAAGCCCATTTAGAAGTTTTGCGTTGCGTAAGTGTAATGCGAACGACGCCGCGCCGTCAGGGCTCCGGATTGGTATAATAATTGTTACGTCGATTCGCGGTATAAGGTACATACCTACTTCCTTGGATCTAAAATTATATAAATTCGTTGAGGTTAAAGCTGATGATCGTATTCTTGAGGTAGGGTATTACTATGAAATTTTAACGCCAGATAGGTATATACTTTACGGGGTGATAAAACCGGAAAGCAATTTCTGTTGTAATATTTACGACCGGATGGTAATTATCAATTAAGCAATCATTTGCTGTTCCTCGGTCAAGATGCCGGCCTTCCTATATATATCCCCCCGTTTCCCGCCTCTTAAACCCATCGTCCTCTTTTTCTATCGCCGACTTAACAGTTTTCAAAGAAATTTATACTTTCCGCAGATTCTACAAGCAACGATTTTGTTTTATTACTCCTGAGACTAAATTTCCTAATTTTTTTTTTTTTTCGACACCTTGAAATTTTCACGTATATCTTATACGTGGTACGCGCGGTATCCGTTACAATTCCGTTGATAGAATAAACGTCGGAGAAACGTATATAGAAGAAAAAAAGACAAATTGTCGTTTCGAGTCAACCAGAGCATTTAAGTTTCGCAAAGCGTCAAGTTTTACGATCAAACCTCGCGAATCTATACTACCATAGTTACGACAGCTCGTAACAGAATTCCCCACGTCAGAGTTATCCGCTTAGTACAAGGTTGCAGGCAGTACCTACCTACCTACCTACCTACCTATCCGTAGACTTGTACCAGCTACCAGAGACGACAGTACGGTGGATTTTCGTCTGGCGTAAATCAAGGCGACTATATAATACGGAGCTGTGAATACTGGCAACGATTACAAGAAATATTTACTATCCGTGGAGAAGTAGCGTCTCAATCTGCCAGCAGAGATCTCGGTTATAAACAAACTCACGTATATAAATCGCGAGAAATAGTTATCGCAATAAAGCGGGGACCGGGAGGGACCCCTCGCAGAGAGTACAAAGACTATAAGAAGGAGGATGCGAGGAGAAACTGAGCGAAAAGTCGTGGAGGCCTAGCCATAGTCTGATCTAACGTCACTTGAGACGATAAATTCTCAAGGGAAATAAAGTAGATCTCGACTAATTGTGGGAGATGCACGACCCACTGTCTCGACCCGGCTAGATACTTCGTTGTGGTCCATAGTGCCCCGTCGTGCACCTCTATGTTAGCTACATCTTGAGCCATACGCTCACCGTAGTTAGTTACATCTATCTCTACACAGAATGGTATAAGCTTATGTAGGGGATCGGGTTATGCACACCGAAGACCTCGCAGTCTTCGACTACGGATCAGCATCTTCAGCGATTCAACTGCGACTAGTAACGGCTATGAACCGTCGGACAATTCATCACGCGATCGGAATGAACGAGTACGAGAAAATCGCTGAAATATATCCGCGAAGAAATTCGCCGTCAGAGATTAGGCATTCGCCGTGGCAAAGGGAACGGGAAAAATAGTAGATAATGCAAAGTTTCGTTTATTATATCTTTTATGCACGATATCATGGACATCGATTAATGGAGAAGAGAGGTAGATAACAAACCTCCGAGTAGTTTAGGTCGTTTGTCCTGGAGGGTAACGTTGGTCAGACAGATCCTCGGTGGAAATTAAGCCCCGAACTATATACGAGCCCTTGGCAAGGTTGAACTTCGGTCCCTTGGCAAGAGCCGAGAAGTTCTCACGGGTTGAGTTTATTATAAGCGAGGAACAGAAACGGTTTATGGTATACGGTTTACAGTTTGGGTAAATATGTTGACTTTGTTCCGAGGCTGTGACGGTTCACATGTGTAGCTGATCCTCGCGATCGCGGATATATCAAGCTTTTGAACGGTTCTTGGCGATGTTTAAATCCATCGCGGTTACTGCCGGTTCGCGGGTCTGCGAAAGATCGCGCGAGCCAAGAGATCAACCAGGATCGTGCGACCCGGACCCCTCGACCTGTGCCTTGCCTCCGACGCCCCCCGTTAGCCGCTCTAGAGGTAGAGATGTGATCCACGCCCGTGATGCAACACGGATTGTCTTACTTCACGAGCGAAGAGTGAAATTATGTCGAGTTTACATATTACGCGATCATCGTACCGCCGCGCCGCAGCAACCGCTTACTTCTATCGCGATTCCCGAACGCTCTTTACATAGATATTGCGAAAATTGACTGCGGAGACGTTTGGGAAAAAATTACAAAAAATGAGAAATACTTGTAATCGTATTTTTTACTTATTTATTATTTTTTCGTTTCGATGTCTAGCCTCATGTAAGTCAAACGGCTCAAATTATAAAGTTAGTAGGTATATAATCTACATACATATTCTTCGATGATTTTTTACTCGAGGTTGCAGACGATACCCGTGGTCATAGAATTTATTACGACAGTTCAAGTTGTAAATAGGGATCGATTTCAGTCCCTTGACACAGGGGCCGTCCCGGGTATCGGCAGTTAAGCAGGTGATTTTATTAATAAGAAGAACTTTCGTCTCGGAATATCTTTGGATAAATATGGTGACCGTAGCTTGTGCAGAGGAGTCGTTGAGGTCCTTAAATAAATAAAAAAGTAATTTCTGAGTACCTACCTACCAGGTTGGGGGTTGTATAGGTTCGCACACCTATATATAAGCGCAATTCGCAAAGCAACTGAGATCGTATTAGTGGAAAATGCCCTGAGGATTCTCCGGTAGGGTCGAGGCAGCAATTAGGGGGTTCCCACCTTCAGCCTCGCGACGTCAGGCAAAGAGAGAGACCGAGAGAGGGAGCAGGGGGGGGAGATGGAAAAGGGGGGTTCAGTTAGGGAAGTTGGCTTCTACCCCGCGAATTGCGTTAATATCGCAAATAAAATCGCGCGAGCAATTGGAGTAGGAAAGAGGAGAGAGAGAAAAAAAAAAACAGAAATGAAAAAAACTGAGAAAAAAAAAAAAATGAAAAAACAAAATAAACCATAAGAAAAAAAAAAAAAAAAAATAAGTATATAAATAAATAGAAATAAAAAATAGTCATCCGGAACCCCGCCGAAGGCTCGACGTCGTTCATCTAGGCTTACCTGGGGTTGGACGACTAGAACCAAGATGGCGGCGTGTTTACTTCGTTAAGCAGTTAATTACTCTTAGCCGAGGCAGAAAGAGGAACGAGGGAGACGAGTCGCGGGTTATGGGGGTAGGGGGCAGATGTAGAAAACGTTGCAGAGACGTGGCTGAGTGGTCTGGCGGCGCTGCAAATCCGATCGAGCCTCCGTGAATATATTTACTTATCTATTTACCCGGCCTCAGGGTAATAAGCTGACGATAAAATAAGAAGATCTCAAACTCCCTGCAACGACTACGATTTATTTCCGTTAATCTGAAAGTACTCGCTCGTTATTACTAGCTACTGGTATATATACGTCTACGTATATATACATACCTATATATTTTAAATTTCTCAACTCGCAGTTAGCGGTGTGGAATTTTAATATTCCCATAATAATCAATCGAAATTCTCTAGCCATATCATCTTCGATCGATTATTCGACGCAGTTCGGAATTTATATACATACATATACATATATACGCATATTATATGCTTGTACTGTCCGTTTTTAATCCACTAATTAGTCGGTCGAAAACGGCAAGTCCGTCGCGGGGTAATTATACATGTATATGTATACCTATATACGTGTATATAACTGCTTGCTTGAATTGTAAAAGTTCCTTGGAAAAATAATAATGATAATAAACAAGAAATAAAATAAATAAAAAAGGAAAAAAGTGAAAGAAACAAAAAAAAAAAAAAAAAAAAAAAAAGGGAAAAGGAAGTAAAAAATGAAAAGCAACTCGGCTCAAGTGGCGCGGCAAATTGCGTCAGCTTCATTTTTCGAGACGAACTATAAGTGCGCCTACTACTACCCGTCCAAGACGTAGGTAGGTACCTACCTACCCACAGGCTCTGTATATACCGCGGTATAGAGTACTACTGTCGGTGCAAAAAGGTTTGGCCCCTCTGTTTGAGTGATCATAACTTCTACAGAAAAATTGGTAGAGCATCGAGTCTGGTAAGATCGTAAAGCGTCGAATTTTCTGCGTCTGATGGTTATTTACAAATTTCTGTGTAAAAATCGTGAAAACCGTTATGATCTCCGAAAAGTTAAAAAACGTAGTTTTTTCGGAGTTCATTGCCGTACGTCAACTTCGACTCGTCACTGTTCGTCTAAAATAAGTGTAAAAAATCTGGTAAAATTCAGGAATATTCCCTGAACATTAACGAACATGATAGCGCTTGGAAATTACAAAAATATTCACAAATCTGTACGCCAGGTGCGAAAAGGTCCAATGGTGCGATTTGGGGAACGGATTGTTACGGGTGAACCTGAGCTAGCTCAAAATTTTCGTCAGAATATACACTTTGTGATTCCGTAATCAGTTTTAGGTTCGCAATAGTAAACTTCCAGTCATCGACGTCAACAATTTTTCAAATTTGCGAGGGGCCGTGTGTGTCCCAGCCGCGATATCCGTCGCTACATTTCAGTGGAGCAACAATTGAGTTTGCGACGGGCGCGGCGGGGCGGGGGGGAAATGTAGCGACGTATATCGCGGCTGGGACACACGCGGCCCTCCGCAAATTTGAAAAATTGTTGACGTCGATTACTGAAAGTTTACTATTGCGAACCAAAAACTGATTACGGAATCAAAAAGTGTATATTCTGACGAAAATTTTGAGCTAGCTCAGGTTTACCCGTAACAATCCGTTCCCCAAATCGTACCATTGGACCTTTTTGCACCTGGCGTGTAGGTTTGTGAATATTTTTGTAATTTCCAAGCGCTATCATGTTCGTTAATGTTCAGGGAATATTCCTGAATTTTACCAGATTTTTTACACTCATTTTAGACGAACAGTGACGAGTCGAAGTTGACGTACGGCAATGAACTCCGAAAAAACTACGTTTTTTAACTTTTCGGAGATCATAACGGTTTTCACGATTTTTACACAGAAATTTGTAAATAACCATCAGACGCAGAAAATTCGACGCTTTACGATCTTACCAGACTCGATGCTCTACCAATTTTTCTGTAGAAGTTATGATCACTCAAACAGAGGGGCCAAACCTTTTTGCACCGACAGTAAGTCTGTGCTCGTTCGCCCAAACCACGAAAGCTGCCGACGAAGCAACGACACGTGAAGAGTCGTCCCTTCTTTTCCCCTCAATTTTCCCCAACTTTCTATCCTTACCTCTCGCCGTCATGGGAACCGAAAAATTTCAAAAACAAAAAAGGAAAGAATTAAGTCAACGACTGACAGACCCGTGAAGTTTGCCAGAGCTTTACAGGTGGTGAATAAAAAAAAGGAGAAGAAAAATTTTTTCAAAGAGGGGAAAACAGTATACTGTTGGCACTGTACGCGATCATGTGGTACGGAGACCCTGCAGAGCTCAGACGACGTTCTCAGTATATGGAATTAAAAGAAAATTTGCGAAAATCTCTGTTGTTGATAGCAAGTTTTAGTTACATGCAAACGACGCTGAGAATCTTGTAGCAAAGGGTATGGGAGGACGGAGAGACTGAAATCCTAGAATCCGGAGAGAGGTTGAGCTAGGATGTGAAGCGGAGGTAACCGGGCTGCTGGTATAGGTACTCCTAGCTCCTCCATCAGCGGTGTAATTAATTTTTAATGTACTTTGCCTGCTTATTTCTTTCGTATTATGATTTTTCGCCGTGAGGCGGGGTGAGGCGGGGGGTAGAAAGCGGGAGGCGCGAGCGCGAGTGCGCGCGCGGATGAGAGACGCCGGTTATGAATTTCTAATGGGATTCCGACGGAGATCTCCCAAAGATTAGCGAGCTCGTGGGCGATGCAATGGGAGTAAAAGTGTGTACCTTGCATGTCTAAGATCCCGGCTAAACTGCGGGGAGAAAACCCCGGGCTATGGCTTAGACAAAAAACTTGCGTAGATCTTCAGATACGGTGATGTCGAGCGCGAAACAAAACCACCCTAAACTTCTTTACGAGCTGATGGACCCGCGCTTTTCGTTTTGGTGAACGGTAAGGATACGTTGGTGACCTCCACGCGATAATACGGGTCGGTTCAATCCGTCGAATCATCATAGATATCAAAATATTTTAATAACTAATGACTGTTGCCCTTAGAAAATTTTTTTGAAAATTAGATGAGAGGGAGAGGTTTTTTTTTCTATTATTTCAATGATCAACTCAACATGTACTGCGTTAAATAATACCCGTACAGCCCGATCATGAACTCTCCACAATCCTGCAAAAAAATCTGACTTCGTTAGACTTTCGAGCAGGTTGAAAATTGCAGAAAAAAAAAATTCCAGTGCTAATGGCCGCAGGATGCATAGTCTAGGAGAACTTCGGGTGGCATTTCAGGCTAGTATATTACCTAGGGTCTTTACCCAGCGACCATAACTTCAGCTATGTACTTTTGCATACACTGTAAGGTGCAGGATAGATGGGGGCAGGGTTGGAAGGTAACCCGCACACACGGCTACCCTAAGACACTAAATTCGGGACACCTTTTCCCCTATTTCCAGGTACGTCGTTTTCTTTGGCTATAACACTCACGAGACAAAGCAGGTATGTACGTAGTTATATACGTAGATGTGAGTAGGTATATAGGTATGTATATTTATGAATGTGTACACGCGGGTTGGTAGGTCGCCCAAGATTTTTCGCTCGCTTCCGTACGGTACTTGACCCTCGAGGTTGATGTATCGTCTAGCTATGGTCAGAAGCAAGTGTTAGTGTTTTGTACGAGTGTGTACGAGGGCTGTTCAGTCTTCGGCCTTAGTGGGGGCGGGGGAGGATAAGGGCGAGGATGAGGGCCAGGGTGAGGATGAGGGTGAGGCACCTACCTGCCCATTGTTGGCGTTCCAACACCGTTACAAAGCCACGTCGTGCATTAGGAACTAATTTTATAATCCATCCGTAAAGGTTGCCAAAGATGACCATAAGGTGCCTGTACAAGTGTGCCTATACGTAGTATGTACACGATGCGGACGAGAAATCCTCGACGTACCTATACAACTATCGTAAATTGCACCAGATAGCGAGAGTAGGTATCTATCCTCCATAAAATACCTTAATTTATTATATTCAATATTTATTTTCATCTTCATTCTGTCACGTGTCAAGTTCGTCGTCTCTCACGTCGTTCGAGATGCGTATGGTATTCTCGGCTAAAAATCGAGAGTAGAGAAAGAGAAATATGTAGCTAAGGAGAACGAAGACGGAGGAAAATGCCTTTCCGTGACCTCTCCTGACCCCACGACGTGATCAAGTGACACTCCACCTCTTTGGAAACAGACGCCTTAGGCTTGGAAAGCTCGTGTTTCAATTTCCCGAATACCGAAAAATCCACCTATGAAGATGATGACGCGAAATATCCAGAGCTCACGTTGCTCGCTCGAGTAGATCGTTTTTCGTTCCTTTATATCATACAGCTACTATCGTTGTTATCATTATCATCACTGTTATTGTCATACCTGTTCTTCTCGTTATTATTACTTCTATTGCGTTAATTTCGCCGGTCCAATGCTTTCGACGTGTCAAATGAACCGGGCGAATAATAAATTGATAGACGGTAATTGCCACGGGGCAGGGGGGGCGGGGAGGGGGGGGTCGAACGAATAGACGGACGAACCAGTGAGAGCCAGAGCGTACTCGACACGTAATAACCTATCGATTTCAGAACATCTTCTCGTTATATGATTTAAAATATTATTTCTTTGTATCAAGGTATAGGTACGTACGTACGTATGTATGTACAGTACATTGACGTTGGCATCCAGTTTCAATTTTTTTATTTTTTTTTTTTTTTCAAATCGACGAATTGCTTATGCAACTCCGTCAGATATAATGCGAATGAATGAATCGATTCAATTGTGTTTGAAATCGCTGTTCTAATTCCTTCAATCAAAATTTCGCTAGATTCTGCATTTAATAAAAGTAAGAGAAACAGTCGCCCTCGTTCGTCAATATTTTTAACCTGTTTCAACGGTTTGGCACTGGACACGGTCAGTGCATGAAGTTTACTGGAAACAGTTTGAATGGAGACCGACGACTGCCCGGCGTTATACCCTCAAGTCGATCGACGAGTTGCAGGTTCTTCAAGGAAAGCGTGGAACGAGGTTTCATACCTCGTCACTTGGCCCTCAGCCTTTCTCCGTCCTCCTTCAACTGCAGTTATAGCCTATACCGTGGCGAGAGGTTCAGTTAAGGAAAAGAGAAGGTAGCGCAAGGTGGGTACAGAGGGATAATAATTATGAGACATAAAGTGACGAGCATGGCTCGTGAGGTTGTTGGATGGGTGGGTGGGACGGACGGACGAACGCGCACGGAATTCTGGGAAGCAACCGCTAAGACAATGTTGTTTCCTTGAAGGTCCGAACCATTAGCGAGCTGCGTGTACACCACCGGCTCGCCAAGTGGAAGACCGGTGCCCGAACAAAGTATAAACGTTTCGTGTACCAGGACCGCCCTGTGTATTCTAACGTAAGTTATAAGACTTAAGGGTATGTGCGGTGAGCCATATCGACCTCCTCCTAGTTCTCGCTTCGCCACTTCATACCCGCGGCCTTATTCCATCCACATTTGATTGTCCGTGTATACCTGCCTCATGCATACATACACATGTACATTGTACTCCTCTGTACGCATCATTTGTCAGAAATGTCATTAGCCGAGTCCAGAGTTGGACGATCTTTACCGGATAGAGGGTTGACGATCAAAATATAACGAATGAAGCGAACGAACCACTCATTTACATTGAAAATTAAGGGAGGCTGAAAAAATTGACTATGAAATAGCATCGATGTAGAGATGAAGCTACCTTGGCTGTTTCTGACAAATAGGTTTCCGATGGTGTAAATAAAGTTACCGTAATTGCAGGTACAAAATGTATAGAATCATTGTAAGTGTGAATATATCTAGGAAGAAGAAACCTCGCAGTCGAGACTGTGAGGTTAGAAAATTTCTGAGAAGCGATTATTTGTTCAAAGATTCTCCAGTTGGTCATTTCTAATGGTTGTATGGGTCTGCGGAGACGTCAGTCGGAGTATAATCCGTTTGCAAGGCGTTTTTGCCTGGGGTTATCGTGTAAGGTGCAGCTTACGAACAGGTAGCGTTGTAAAGTGAAAATGGTGTGTAATATAAAATTTGAAAACGTAAATAATAAATGTAATAGAACGTTGGGAGCAGCGTGTAAAACGGACCATAGTCAATGTCAAATCGAGTAGGTACCGTTTGACAAATTTCCAAGAAAACTTTTCCTTCAAAATTCCGCACCAAGCCCTCATTATGGTACCTATATAATTACAAGTTTCGTGAGACGCGGACTTGCGAGGGTTCCTACGCCGGCGGGCTGTGTCCTTTCAGTCGAAAATCGAAAGCAGCGTGACTCGTGTTACACAATTTTGACTATTAAAAATCGCTTCATCAAATAACCCCACCAGTCCACGATAACTTGGAAATATGTAAACGCAAACAACGTAGAAATAGGTTGAGAACAAATTTTCGTTATTTTATTTTCTCTCATTTTATATGTTTTACCCGGTATTACGCGAGCTGACTGTATAATTGATTATTCATGAATATACCAGTCAGGGAAAAAGGTACGATAGTATAAGATCGAGGACTGTAATCCCGTAATTAAACCAGAATATCATCCCTGAAGATATTTTGGACAAATATTTCCTGAGCATATATAGAGAAAAATTTTTCATACGGTGAAAACTCGAGAGAAATATGTGATCTGGACCGATCGGCCAGCTGCCGAGATGCTCCCCCAAGTTCTGGTGGCTCTTCGAACCAAGACGAAAGCGATTACGAGAACAGTAACGAAAATGCCGGGGATGTTCTTCGATTTGTAACGCGCGGTGGTTGATACGTGGAGTAAGGAGGGAGGGAGGGATGGCGTCGTTGAGAAGCTTGGAAAATACTTGGAAATCATGAATGAACCTCGAGCGTCGCGACGGGCGTCGCACCCCCTACGAGCGAACTATGAATGAACCAAAATATTCCTGCTCACCCTGCGCACCCCGCGAATAAGCCAGGATGTCTCCTGACGTTCGTAAGTATGAATGAAGACGGAAATAGCTGCACCAGGAAGTCGTACTATAATAAACACACCTCGGCGCCCGCCATCACTCTAGATCTGACTCCCCTAGTTGATCCTTAATAATTCAGGAGAATCTTCCCCCTGTTAACCTGGATAACCTGATCAACTGATCTCCGTCTGTCTCGGTGCAGCTACATCCCTGTTATCATCTCGTATGCGCATCTGATATGAGAAATTCTCTCGAATTAGATCAACTTCGCGTCCTTGTGCCGGAGATGCAGATAGTTTAAAAAAAATTTACCAGTTTTCTTTTTCTTTTTTTGTCTAACAACGTAATTCCAGTATCATCCTGACTTCGGTTTACCCTGTTTCCACAAATTTCAGAGAATTCTCTTCCACACAGAAATAATCCAATGCTTAATTTCCTCGAAAAAAATTGAGCAGTTAGCAGAACCATTCGTAGACGGATGCTGTCTCAGTGTTTTCGAGATGAAAATATGTCTGCGGATATTTCTACAAATACATTTTACCGATTCCCGTGGAAAATCGATAAGGAAAGGTTAAAAAGAAAGGAAAAAAAATCTGGGCGAAGACGTCCCTGAATAAGTGAACATCCCGTAATCGGTTATTCAATCAAATTCCTTGGAGAACAGGAGACTCATAGTGCTCGAGTCACTCAGATCAGAGCTTGCGGAAGAGTTATTCATAGTTTGCTGCTTATATTATTAATTCTTGACTGAAAAATAAAGTAATTCAGATAACGATAACGATATTATACCGAGTAGTAGGATCCTATATCAACTTTCCAAAGCTCAAGAGTCGTTTATGAGAAAACAACAAATCTTTATCGCAGTTATCGTTTTCACACTTGAGCGGAGGAGCCTTGGAGCAATAATTCTGCTTTTGTATAACAGTATGAAAGAAAAAATCAAAAACAAAAAAAAAAATTGATGGCTACGAATGAAATGATTCGACAAAATAAAATCCCCTCGCCCTTGGTTAACTATTATAAACTTTTAAACCTCTGTAAACGCGCCCTGGCTCTATAGAAAAAGAAGAAAGTTCTTGGAAGCTCACGGCGTTAGATTTACCGCAAGTTGATCGAGACAGAAATTTTTCTTTTTTTTCTCTTTCTTTTTTTTTCAAGTTTACTTGGATCAAAGTTGGAAACTAAACTTGAAGAAAATTACGCGTCTGAAAAAGTCACGTGTAACGAAAGGGCGAGGAGGCAAAGCGGGGCTATGCAAAGGTGGATTAGACGCACGTAGGTGCGTGAAGAAGGGCGGTCACGCATACTGCCTCCCAGGTCTTGCCTCTCATTAACGACGACGAAGTCAATACTAGAGGGCGGAATGAGGCAGCGGGCGGGTTGGTCGGTCGGTCGGTCGGTCCGTCCGTCAGGGCGTCCTGCGTGCGTCCAAGTCCTTTGAAGAAGAGCCCTTGCAGGCTTAAGACGCGCGCTAGCAAGAGGATGGAGGTGAAAGGAAGTTGGAGAGATGAGAGAGGGCGGAAAGAGGAGGCAGCCTCCATCCACCAGCCTCTAGACAACCACCTTAAAAAGTCTTGGCTACCGCGGAGTCGTCGCGCTAAGGATCCTAGGACCAAGGATTTTCATACTCGTCGGTTACCTGGGCACGCAAAAAATCTCTCCCTCGGTAATCCGTCCAAAATTGTAGCCAGTATTCGTCACTAACTTGAATTTCTCGTTCAAACTTTCTTCACCCGTAAAATTTATCGCGAAAGGGCCATGTTACATTTTTCAACATTTAACAACCCGCTGCTGTATATATATTTCTTTACTCAAACAGATCCCGTTTTTGGTTTTTACAAATTCACTCATATTTCGTTGTATGAAATTATCAAAATTACACATGAAATAAATTTCTTTTCTTTTTATGAAACGTAACGTGTCGCATTTTGGATCGCATTCATCCCGGCAGATGCTGTTCTCATTTTGAAAAAAATTAAAAAATGCACATGTTGTGTAACAAACGAAAATCGCGATGAACGAGAACGATGTGTGATTTCAAATTTCATGGCAATTTGCAGAAAATTGTATTCGTCATAAGATTCTATAAGAAATCTTCAAATTCTTCTAGAAAGTATACACGACTGTCTTATCAGATTTGATCAACGGTAGATTTTTTTCGACTACTGATAATCTGGGTGGAAATATCCTGCAACAGCGTCATCGGAAAATTCAACAGTTTACTCTACAGCCCTCGTTAAGCTTTTTTACTCTACTCTCTTTTTCTTGGTGTTAAAAGCTTCGTCAAAGACTATAAGGGTACATATTTCCAGACATCCATCACCAGTCAGAGCATTTATACCGCTAAGCTCAGATCAAACATATCGTGAAGACTGTTTCGAGTCTTGAATCTTTGGTGTTTTTCGATTTGAAATTTTTGAAACCGACTATGCAGACTTTCGGATCGATAATCTTTCCGAAAACCGTGTGTAGCTAAGAATGAAAATTTGGAACTTCAGCCTGGCTCTTGGAATTAGAATTGTCGAAAGTGATGAATATTGGAAATAATCCGATCCGTTGAATCGATTATTCGAATTACCATCGACAAAGTGTATATATGTAGACAAGGGGTGACGGGTGTAGACGGCATTTGACCGCTTCCACGAAACGTTGGGTTCTTCGATCGTTTTCCCCACGTCACGGCGTACACGGTTCTGCAGTTAGGATGGGAAAGCGGTGGGTATGTACAAGGGGGGAAAGTTGGTTGGTTGGCAGTTTCGAGTCCATGCGAAGACGAGGGGCAGAAGGGTGGCTGAGATACCCAGTACCCAGTAGGTATCTACTACGACTACTATATCCAGCTAGAGCACAGCAGCACCAGGAAGGACCAAGGCGTGTGGGTATTGACTAGCCGGCTGCCCCCAGCAAGGGTTGCGGCTAAGACGAGGCGGCAGAACAGAGATGGAAGACCAAAGCAGCACCAGCTCTCTAGGTGGTTCTCCTAGGGTCTAAGGGGGCCGCGGGGGGGAGCGGTAAGGGGACTAGCTAAGACTGATATGGATTGTAGATTATTCTGGACCTCGGGTGCGGCCAGGCCGAGGGTTAGTATCTCAGAACCCTTGCGTTCATCCTCCGAGCCCACACCCACACCCACGCCTTGCCTCCTCTTACCCTCTTCCTCCTACCTACCGCCCCCTTAAACCCCCGGGTCCCCTTCGCCAACGTTCTGCAACTTAGTTCTGTTTTGGCGCGGTTAGGCCCGCGGCCGGTTCCGTGCCTTCTGATAATCCAACGCACTATACGAATTTCTCGTCTCGATCCAATCTAGAGACCATCCCGGATTCCGCAAGACTTATTACTTCGTTTGATAAGATATTAGAATACCATACTCCGTCGACTGTTAAACGCCGCACGACCCCTGTGGCCAATCGATTGCATTAAATTTTCTCAGATTCAAATTCCAAATACGTTCTTTTTTTTCATATTTTTTCTTCAATCAAGGCATAAACACGATCGAATAACGATTTAGTCAATTGCTATTTGGGTCCGCAATTTCTTACCTCTCTGATATTCTGAGATTAACGATTTGAAGACGAAATATCTGGCTAACAATAAGAATCTTGAAACCTGAAATGATATGTATGCAAAATATTATGGTTCTTGGTTTTAATATTTCAGGTTGCGATCGGCACGCGGGATTCGCGCGGTTTTTAGGGATTAAGTAAAAAGAAAAAAAATAAGGGACCGAAAACGCGTCTCTAGGAGCACCTTGCGCCGTTCGGACATCCGTCGAGAGGAGTTGATGGTTTGTGTTTAAAATTACCGTTCTTGGAAGTCGACATAGCCCGAATCAATAGCGTTCATCTTTGCAACGTTTAGTGTTGACCGACGGCCCGTTAGTCCGGACTAATCGAAGAATAAACACAAAGCCGTAGCTACCGCGTGTTTATTCTCGACCTTCCCGCCTCGCGAATTATGTTACTCCAAGTTTTATATACCCAGTAAAATATACCTGCTAAAAACGGTGAAAAAAAAATCAACAGGTCGATTGATTACGGGGATCGCGTACCTATCTAATCGCAATACGAAACACCAAGAAGTATAAAACTGCTGCAGCAAGGCTGCAGGCTACTTTAAACGCTCTATTCTCGCGGGAGTAAACGGAGCTTTGCTGATACTGGAAGATACTCATAGGAGAATCGGCGTTCAATCAAATTACCGTACCCCCTGAAGGTGCTCGCGGAAAAAACCTTAAGAAAAATAAAGGTTCGGGCCTTCCGGGTGATAAGTTACGGTGCCAAAACGGTACACCGTGACGCCTTACCACCGATCCCGCACACGCTTTTCGGTAGGTAATCTTTCACATTCTGCGCATACTTGTCGCCAGCGTCTCGACGCCCCGCATCCCCATCTACCCCGTTACGTTCTCTGCCAACAGGTAGGCAGTCTCCAGCTATCTCCTCCCAGGAGCAACCACGGCTAAAGCAACAAGCTGTTTATGGCTGTTCTCTCTCTCTGCACTCTCTCCCTCTGCTTTCGCTCTTGCCTCATGCCTCTTGCCTCTTGCTTCTTGCTTCTTGGCTCTTCGCTCTTGGCGTTGCTGCATCGCTGCGGTATGCCGAGTCGCTATAAAGGGTAGATTATGCACGGGAAAGAAGCCCTGCGCTACGTCCCGCTGCTAAACCCCCATCATAGAGACCGCGCAATCCCCAGGGAAAGCTCTACCGCCATGGAACAGCCAGCAGGTAGAGGTCAGGAAGAGATGTGGATCTATTATTTTCGTATCGTATGTATAGTCTTTCAGATCAATACCGCGAATCGTTGATCAAATTATAGACCGGCCGAAAAATTTGAGAAATACCGTTTTGGGCTTATTTTTTGATTTTCTGTGACTCCGTCTGAACTCTTTCTACACGCACCAAAGTCCGATAGTGTTAATTGAAAGCGTGTCTCCTCTTTTAAAGACGATGAAATCGACGGAGTTTGCTGTACCGAAGTCGAAATAAATTCGTGACCCGTTCGTCATTTGTCACGACCCCGAGACTATACGATCTACGTGGACGCAATGTGTGATGAGGCTATATATTTGCCCGTATCAATCCCAGCTCTCCCCTGCACGGGGCTAGTCTTCGCTTAATATGATCATTGCCTTCTTCCGCGTACCCTTACTTCCTCGAGCCGCTTCCGCACGCACTAGTAGCACAGCGAGGCGGACTCCCTTTTCTACCACAAATTTGCGTAGCCTCGAGGAAATAGGATAAAATCGGTCTCGCGACCACGGAAGTATTGTTCGCAAATTGAAATCGATGCTTTTGCATCGGTGGCACTCGAAGCTGTTCTGTGAATTCTAACTCCACGCGAAAGAAACAGCGAGTCAAGGAGGCCAGGGACAAAGCTGTGACTTCCATAGAACTATGGCTCCGCGTAGAACGAAGTAGTATAGCCGTGAATATAAGGCTTTTAAAACTTTAAGGTTCAACTAAATCGCATCGATTTAGGCAAAGACTTCTTCGCTTCGACATCGAGTACCTAACCACTTTCTGACTTCACGTCAAAGTGTCAAAATCATACTCCATAAGCCGCGAGCTTTAAACCCGCTAAACGTGGAACTGATCATTTCCTCACCGAGATCTAATTATTTTCTTCATGTATAAATGCGGATGAATATGCGTACAATGAGACATTCGTAAGGGCTATTTAGTTCGATCTAAATTAAAGATATCTTTGGTTTTGTAATCTGGAATTTTGGTATTGGTACGTACCACCAAGTGGCGCGTCATGGTTAAGGCTCAACGCCTCAAGACCTTCGTCCATTCATCCATCCATCCTTCCATCCATCCATCCATCCCCTAGAGAAACGGAGGCTGTACAATGTGGAAGCTCGCGGTACTATAGTAGCAGATCTGGAACGTGTGTTGAGAATAACGGCTTGGCGGTGGGGGCGGCTGCCGAGGGGGCGACGGGGTAGGTCGGGGCGCCGTTAATTCCCCGATACAATGCTCATATCACCTTCCCCGCCACCCTGACCACCTTCCGCTCCGAACCCCCGGCCGTTCCTTGTCTTACTGGCAAACTTAATCGATATTTCACAGTTTCTTACCCCCTCCATCAGGCCAACTGCCTCGTGTCCAGCCGCAGAGTGGGGTCGCAGGCATCCTCATCCTCATCCTCATCCTCTTGCTCTTCCTCATCCTCGTCCTCATTCTCATCTTCATCCACTTCCTCTTCCTCTTCCTCATCCTCATCTTTGTCTACCACTACTTCTCCTTCTCCTTCTGCTTCTCCTCCACCCTCGTGTGGTCTCCGAGGAACCGGAGGGATGTAAATATCTATCCGCCTACTGTGTTATGTCTTACGATAACCCGGGGCTATCCACGCTATCTCGAAGTAACAGTGCATCGTCCTCGAAAAGGATCTTCCAAGATCCATAGTTATAACGAAGAGTGCTTTTTTTCATCCTCATTATTTTAATTGGAAAAAGGTATATCTATATACACCACGGGGCTGTTCCACCCCCGTAATTATCACCTTCGTTGAGATGTACATCTCAAGAGCAGCAAGCTCCGTAAATTTAAACTTGAACGCTTGACCCTTGCCCTTCCACCGGCGAAGAAAGAAAAAGAAATAAATATTGTTCAACTGTCACTCACCCTCGTTGGTGGGTCTCTAAAAATTCATGCTTTTCAGCATTGCCACCTTTGGATTTAGGGGAATTGAGGACTAAGATTTTCCTCAATTGTACGGATCCCACTGAAGAAAGGAAAGCTCTAATACCCAAAGATGCATCGACCCGTTCCGTTCTAATATTCGAGAACAATGTTTTTACTTCCAAAGTTTCAAGTGTGCAGTGTAAGACCCCCGGTGAACTCGAGATGGATCGTCTTACTCGTTTCATCTTGTCTGTTTTTCAGAGACAGCTGGTTCAAGAAGATGTTGAATTTTACCGGTCAATCGTTTATAACCGATCAATTTTAATGAAATGCAATAAGGATTAAAGGCGATTAAACGGAGATCGCCATCAACTGTGACTCGTTGATGTAAAAGTGAAGAAAATAAATGAATAACCTTGTTATACCGGTCTCTACAGAGTCATATTAAGCTAAATATGCGGTCAACTAGTCAAGACAAATTGATTGATGAATAATGATCGGCAGATCTCCATCCATTCGTTAACTGCCGAATTTATCGAACTGCCCTCGACGCATTTCTGCTACGTTCAATTGAATAGAAGTACAGACCACCGTTTCGAACGGACCTCCGACGGGAAGCTGGATGACGTACCAAACCTCCGCTTACATTCGCCCTCCGCAACTCCTCAACGTTATCACCGGATCTTGGAGATTAATTAGTCGCATAAATAATGCGCAAAGAGTTACGCTCTCGGTGTTTCAGTCCCCCCTTAGCGCCGCTCTATCTTCGCCTTGGTCTTCGAAGAAGAAAACGACACGGCTGAGGAGTAAGGAGAGTTCTGCGTAACTGGAACGACCGCCTCGTAGGTCAGCGCTATAATGAACAAAGAGAGTAAATAAAAATTGGCGGATGGCATCGCTTGATCGTTTTCACACGGCGGCACTTTGGAAAAATGTCGATTTCCAGCTTCCCGGCTCCGTACAGCGGCCCAGCTTCTAGCTACTTGGGGAAAACCTCATGGAAGCTGTGGTACTCGGGAGAAGCGACCGCAGAGTCTAGGAGATCCGTTACTGTCAAGCGGAGTGGCCGTTTCTACTCCTTGGGCGGCTTCTCGTGCACGTGAATCAATAGCATTAACCCATTCCACCTTCATCAAAAGGGGGTGCTGCCGTGGGGTGGCAATAGTAACAATCCTGAGGTATTTAGCCGTTCATCCCCCTCCGCATCCCCGAAGAACGGGGGAGCCAAGATACTGCCAAAAGCGTCCGTGCTGCGCCGAGGCATCTCGACTCCCGCACCGCGTCCCTTTTCGCCTCCAAAGTGTATCGCGCGGTGTTCTCATACGAAGATGTATATCTCACGGTCATGTACCGGGTGAATCGTCGAATCATGAATCGGCATCTTATTATTCCAGGAATATCAACCGGAAACGTTTTCAGTAAAGTACACCGAACTCTAACGTGTTATAGGATGACAAAAAACATTTAATCACGGCTCGCAGAAACCTTTCTCAATTTTGTACTACCGTACTGCTTTGCTTTGCTGTGCTATGCTGTTTCGCTCGTTTCCCTCGGTCTAGCCTGGAACTAATGCATTTTATGCCGCGCTGTTTCGTTTATACACGACTGTCCGGCTGACGGTTCTATTCTATCTAACTTCGGACTCCAAATTTTCTAAGCCTTCATAATATAATCCAGTTACTGCATCCGCCATTACCAATTAATTATCATGACACTTTTTACAAACCACTTTCACACGGGGGCAGCATTCGAGGAAAGTCCAAAGAAATTCAATGACATATTACATTCTCGACATCGTCACTTCTTACTTTCTCTACAAAATAGTCCATTTTTTTTTTCTTTTTTTGTTTTTCAATAATCAATTGGCTCTTGCTCCCACGCCGAATGAGTATGTGAAAATTCCGATTCGGTAAAAGGAACCCGTTCCTTCATCAGAATTGTTATCAAAAGTCAGACTCTGGTCGTACACAAAAATGAAAAGAAGTGCTAAAAGTTCGGTGATTTGGCATTCGGATCAGTCGACTGTACTGAAGAGTTTCACTTGATGATTTCGCAGTTTTGATTTCATCGATTTTCACTTAACTAGTATCAAGGAGTAGAATCCTGGTGTCATAATTACCTCTCTGCATAATAGTGCGACCGAATGACAAGCCGTGTCAAATATAATACCGAAATTGGCAGTAAGTCAAAATTAATTGACAACGAAATTAATCAACCCCTAGCCTCGATTGATCGAGCCAAAATGAAATCTACCGGCCACCCAGTAGCCACTAGGGAATGTGTGTTTGTACAAGGTGGAACCAGCGCAATACAATGACGTCCAGGCTACGTGTACGCAAAATCAATGCCCAGCTTAGCTGCTGATTGTACGGTAATGCCGGCCGTCTGTTCCACGTCTTGGCTTCGTCCGTCTTAGCCGGGCTCCAAGCTCCAGGCTCTCAGCTCTCGGCTCTCGGCTCTCGGCTCCCGTTTCTCTGTACTGGATACTCGGATCTCAACGCAGAGGGACGGGCGCGTCCGGGCCGACAGCCTCGCACTCCCTTTCGGGAACCCGATATCGTTTTAGTTCACGATGGTTCTGCCATTGGCGATGCCTTGCGCGGCAATTCTTTATCCGATTAGAGTGCTGGCGTTGAGGTAGAGCGTAAGGTAGATGGTGATTTCTTAATCCGTCGGAGAAACAGTCGTTGTATATAGAACTGTATGGTAAAACTGTGTTCCTGATCGATTGTCAAAAATTTCCTTGTCATTTAATGGTGGCTAATCGCCGAACAGATGATCGGTACGGATGAAAGGGATTAGTAAAAATCATCAAACAAGCTAATTACTAAAATTCAATCTTACGTAAGTAGGTGAAAGTGTCTGCATCTGTATACTACGCCCACTTTCCTTTCTTAGCACTTCGTTAATTCGCTATGCCTGACCAGAATTACGTGCAAAAAGATCCATGAATCGACAACCACAAGATCAAGCTGTCGTGGAACAACTTTGTCTATGCGTAGTCAGGTAGAGGAAAACCTCGAGGTATCCAGGCAGAATGGAGTTCTTTAAACTTTGTAGGACTCGGCGAGGACGTGGGGTACGAATTAATTGGACGATAGCTAGGCTCTTGAACCTGAACGCATGTCGGGATCCCACCAAATCGTTGTCGCGGAGGCACGCTTGGCTTGTGTAACTACAAAAACAAAAGATGGTCAGGAGGGAATGATTTGACTCGGCATGAGAGTGCATCATTCTATAAAGCCTGGACCACTCTGGACCGAAACAAGTCGCCGCTATAAGGTAAAGCACAGCCGGATGTGGACTGCGGTCCCTGTCATGCACCAACAGTTTACATCTCCGACGATGCTTGGCCCGTGCAACTATCACATCCAGAAGCCGATCCGAGCAGTGCCTTTATTTTACCATAACGCGCTTCCAGCTACGTCTATTCAACGAACAAAAGCTTCGGACGTTTGCTTATCGGCGTTGAGAGACAACGCCGTGTGACAGTATTGCGCAATTTCAATACCGTGTATTGTTCTGACGTTAATTTGGTAATTGCAGACGTTGACGGGCAAAAGGTGGACCAATTACATGCACGAATCGTTGCCATTAAACTGCTATTAAGAAGTATGGTCACTGTGCTCTACGTACACTATAATTCCACCTCCATAGATATACATTATATTGATCTAATTACTCAGTCGAAAAATGAAGACATTGACCCGACTGAACTTTCACCTATATGACCCAAACGACGATACACTTTCATCGTCTTCGGTATATTTACACTTGCGATTAAAATGGAATGGGAATTGATGGCAGTGCCAATTAACTCTCCTAATGAATAATGGGGATTCAACTGAAGATTCAATGAACTGATAGCCCATTATTATACTAGGAAACTTTCGCCATTTGCCATTACTGTTATTTAGAATATAAAACGTCGACACGTACGTGGACCTGTTTTCAGTGTGAATACACGGGCACATAGTAAAGCAGGAGACTGGTAACCTGAACTGTATTCAGTATTCACGTAACTACCAACATTACTTCACCGTACACTATTTCGTAGATATACACAAACATTAGGCGGCACATATAGCAAAGGCCCACGCGTGTCGGAAGGGGTTTTCCCAATATTAGAGGCACTGAGGGGGGGCCGAGTCTAATCGCGTTTTTACGACCACCGGACGAGAAGGCGAAGGTGGGTGAGCGGGTGGCGTTAGTGGAGGACCTCCTCGCAGTCCGCGTCCGATGTTATCATCGCCGGGGGACACGAGTAGGTGCGACGTTGAAGATTATCGTGATTATCAATTATTAATTATCATTTCCTCGAGGAGCGTTATAGAGAAAGGAGGTCATAAACTGTCGATGATGGGGTACTGTATCGACTAACGTATGATTACACTGGTCAAAGAAATCCACAAGATGTCAACCGGTCGATAAATCTCGACAAAATCAAACGCACTGATACATCCACCGTTTCACCTAACGATCGAACGTTAATTATTTCACAGGACCACGGGGTTATAAACCTTCGGGTTTGATCGAGAGAGTCACGAAACTCGTTGTACCCCCATATACCTATAATACCGAAATGTTTAATGCTAAGTAGGAGCTGAGGGACTAGAAAGAAAATGAATATCCTTTCCTGTTTAACGTCAAAATAAATCGACGTCCCTCCGAATTACCGCACTTTTAATACGCAGCTTTTATCTAGGTGGGCCTGCGGTTTTTCGATAAATCTCACCCAGAAACGTATATTAGCAAGGTAGGTGTCCAGCTCCAAAGCGACCCTCAGAAATATCAATCGAGTCGCGGCCTTGCCTTGCCTTGCCTTGCCTTGCGCGCATACGTTAGCTCGGTAATGGGCCGTGGGAGGCAAGGGGTGGCCAAGGGGTAGGATCTGGAAACACACGCGACGACCGAGTCACGCACAAATGAAACTACGGGGGCACGCATCGCGCCACGAATTAAGAACACGAGCTAGGCGAGCTTTTATGCCCTGCGATCCCGCGCGCATTGTGCCTTATGCCTTGTGCTTTATACTTACACCGGCCTCGGCCTACGACGCGCGCCTTAATTTTAATTAGCGTAATTTATAATCTGGATAGATGGATCGTCGTACTGTTCTGACTTTACTGCGAGCGCATTACGCTTACTTTAAGGACGTTGATGGATACGTACTTTTCCACTTTACGTATGCGTCTTTCGAATGCCTACGCATTTTTGTTAGACAATATTACATATCCAAAAGGTAGCCAAAGCTCGAAACCAAAATCAAAAACTGCACTTCACGGAGAATTTACTTTCAGAATCTGAAGAACCTCACTTTTCACATCATGAGTGACAGAAATATGACTTCCAAGATTCTGCTCGGTCTTATTATACAAGTTAAAAGCTTTTT
Source organism: Macrophya alboannulata (assembly GCA_949628255.1). Classification (NCBI taxonomy): domain Eukaryota; kingdom Metazoa; phylum Arthropoda; class Insecta; order Hymenoptera; family Tenthredinidae; genus Macrophya; species Macrophya alboannulata. Next base: position 12,745,497 of record OX451207.1, on the reverse strand, counting down.
TTTCAAAAGCTTTCAAATTTCACTGCAACTGCGACTCGCGCATACCTGTTTAGCCTTACGACTTGCGGTATAATCCGACCTAAATATATCGTATAATTCTTTTGCCGATGACCTATATACTTGCGCGGAAAAGACGTGTCGACGTAAAGGACAAAGGGATGCTTGATCGTTTCAGGGACTTCTATCGTTCCCCGGGGAATATACGAAGCGTGTAGGTATATCTATTTCTCGATTTTTCGTGGCTATGGCAGTAAAGGCTATTAGCACGTACCTACCGGAATGCGGAGGGTTGAAACTTATTCCGTGTTTGATAACATTTAATACATTTTAACATACTTGACAAATATCGCAGTATAAAAAATGAAAAGTGAAAGCAGGTCCTTGCGGCTATCGTGATCGTGACGTTAATACAGAGTAGATCGAAATCGCGGTGTACACCTGTCGGCAAATGAGAGGAACCATTCGTTAAAACGCACATGCAAGACTGGAGCTTTGAGTTTCGTTTTGTTTAAGCTCAGAAAAATAACAAACTAATATACCCTGCACCTGGTATCGTCGTCGAAGTCGTCAGCATCGTCGGATGACGATATTGACAGGGATAATTATTTTCATCGTTATCGTACTGTCCACGGGTACGAGAATCCCATGAGAATAAATTCCTCGATCCGATTCCACGCCGTTCCTTTCTTAAACCGGAAACTGAGCAATTTTGCTAATTAGAAATTTTCGCTCATTTCTCCCTTGTCGCTCTTTTAAGCCAAGACCAAGAGCTCTTCCACCTCCGCCCCCTCGTCTTCCTCCCCCATGCCTTTAACTCGGAAAGTCGCGACATGCAACGTCTCGCTGACAGCATATTGATGATCCGAGTAGGCTTTTGCCGGCTCCGAGCGGCAGCTAATCCTGACATATGTCCCGAGGTAGAAACGGGTTCTTATACGCCCCCGAAGAATACGTGTGTCGCGTAAGCGGGGTGGGCTCCATGGGTTAGAGCTATATACACGCTACACGCGCGCCCTTACCCGCACACTGTATGATATAGTACAGTAACGCGAAGATCCGAGCTTGGATGATCTAAGGGTGTGTCTGCGGGGGGGAACTTTCGTCGGGCAACCGGGGGGTTTGGGGGGGTGAGAAAGTCTTGGCCAGGAGTAGAGGGGAACGAGCTGCTTGGCACGAGGAGCGTTCATCAGCCCCAGGGTTTTAAATACGCGCAGTGGATGGGGACGATGAGGTTCGGGGCGAAGGGGGTTGCTTCGGGGGTTGCGGGCGCGTCGGGGAAACGAACGAAGAACCCACCATCACCCCCTACCCCCCAAGCAAACCTCCAGTGACGGATTGATTAAAAATGCAAGGGGGCGATTCAATTCAGGGCTCCGTTCGACTTTTTCGAAACTGTTATATACGTTTATGCTGTTCTTCTTTGAACCGAAGTCTCTCATTTGACCACCGGATCTTTATTCGTTGAATAAATTAGTCAAGGGTTTCCGATCAAGTGAAAGGAAAAAAAATTAACTGTTAAAAATATAAAAACAAATGGTTATCGTTTCGCTTGATACTTATCTACGGTAACAATAATCAAGTCTTAGACGATTGAAAAAATAATTTAATAGACTTCCTCTGTTCGTATATGATATCAAGGACAAATAAGTTGCTTGTGTCAGTGATCACTCAATAATAACAACCCTGTCATTCGCAAGGATATTCACGAAAGAGGCATGACCAAGGCTTAAGGACTCTCTACTAGAGTCTTTTTGAAGCTGGCGTTAGAGGAAGAGCCGGTGATTAATTACGGCTCGAAGGTAGAAAATGTGGGTTTCTTCGAACGCCAGGTCGTGGTAACGACAGTTTGCTGTTTTAAGAAATTTGTAAGTCGTCCCTGAGCCAGCCTGTCTCTCTTTTTCTCTCTCTCTATCTCTTTCTCTCTCTCTTTCGCTTCGCCGTGCGTAGTTTTAAATAGTCTGTATAAGGGCGGCCAGGGGTTGCCGAGGGTGGTAAGGGTATGGGGGGCCAAGGGTAGCGGTAGGAGGTTGCCGGAGATAAGACGCAAACGAAGCTCTCTCTTTCTTTCTCTTTCTCTTTCTCTTTCTCTCTTTCTCTCTCTCTTTCTCTCTCCCGCTGTCTCTCGCTCACTCTCTCGCGTGTCTCGATCGATACTTCCACGCGGAAAATTCGAAAGTAAGATGCAATTAAACAGCGAGCGAGGGTAAGTAAGAAAAGGGGTGAGTTTTCCAGCATCCCTCCTCATCCTCGTCCCTGGCCACCCCCCGCGGGCTCCAGTTTCGCCGGTCCCGCCGCTCCACCATCACCACCACCACCACCACCACCACTACCATCGTCGAGGGAAGCAACCCTTTTTCTCAACCCCTCTAGTATTTATATTGAGCGTCTTAAAGCATCCCCTACCACCCTCCTGGCCCCCCCTGAGTACCGCCACCATCTCCGTGACGTCACTTTAAATACTCTTTTTGTAGGGGTGGGGGGTGCAGGTTGGTTGGTCCCTCGGAGCCGACGTTATCTTACTACGCAACGAGAATTAGTAAATATTCTCGGGGTCGCCTGTCGCAGCTACCAGCACTACCCGACCAACCCACTCCCATCCCCATCCCCATCCCCATTCCTATTCCCATTCCCATTCCCATTCCCTAAGAACGAGTCCTCCTCCTCATCCCCGGTACACCCTTCTCAAGGGAGGCTGTGGGTTTCGGGAGGTAACATTTAAAACACAGCTTCATTCCCGGGCTCGAGACGTTGTCTTGATTTCTTCCTTATCTCCGCCACGATACGCCAACGACGAAATTTGTTTTTAAATACCCACCACCACCACCACTCTAGCTCTACTCTCGCTCGTTCGCTTCCACGGAATTGCTCAGGCCTTTAAATGTGCCGAGGTGTTTCAACCGCGTCCTCAACCCATCAGTCCTATACGTAAACCGCCGAAAAGCTAAGAATTTCTACCAGGACCAGTCGAGGATGTAAGGAGTTTTGCCAGGCGAAAAAAAAAGACATCTTTAACATATCTAAGAGCACGAATATATGTAGCTATGCGCGAAAAGAGATGCTGCCTTTACTGGGAATGCAGAGAGGTGAAGCGTTCATAAGGTTATCATTCGTGAACATATATTCGTGTATCTACATACATAGGTATAGTATACACGTGTAGAAATAGATATACGCTGCCTATATATTCATGTATAATAAATACCTGCCTACGGTTGGCGAGGTAACCGAAGCAACCGAGTAAACGCTACCTGCAGTACTCACCTGTATCGGTATAAGTAAGACTACGTGCGTACGTAAGGAGTTGCTAGGTATATCGCAGGCATATAACACCAGCATGGTGGTAACTCCTGATTTATTCATTCCACATAACCGTTCATCCATAAACCAACGCTAGGCAGTAGCCGGGCTTAGCCGTCTCGCAAGGCACACGCATAAACGGCTCTAATCCGTAGCAAATCGGTCTTCGCGGAGGTACACGGTAGCCAACGGAGCAACGCGGGCCAACGAACGGACGGTAAGATTCCCCCGTTCTTCTTACGTCAAAAGATCGCGTATACGGATCGCGGGAGACCGCTCCCACATCAATCATCTTTCGTAGTTTCGTGGTAGAAAGGATCGGGTCAGAGCAAATCGTTCCGATGTGGGGTCAGTCGATGTTGTGCAACGAGTCAACGCCGGGGCCTGAGATACGGGCCCTACGGGGCCCTCCGCGGTTTGTTGACTCTGCACCGCGCGCTATTCAATTTCATGCAAATTGTCCGTTTGCAATACAACCGGGGGATATACCTATACTTTAGGATAGATGCCACGACTTCATTTCGTGTCGGGAACTCGATGCGAGTCGATGGAGGCAAAAGCGGACGAGAGATCGTTTGGAAATTAACTGTGACGCTAATTACACTCCAGGTTAACAACAACAGTCTTAACTACACGAATCAGCCAAATTAATTCTCTCACAGATGTTGTTGACTTTTATGATTATTTTGCGAAGCTGAATGCCTGCAGTCCGTTGGCGAAATGTCACATCACTACTTATATACTCTTCGGTTATTTACATTTTCTATTTTCCAATCCAAACACGAGTTCGATTCAAAGGAACGACATCATTCTCTTCGAGATGCATCAAAGTTACAAGAGGCTTGCTGGTCAAGGCAATGCTCGATCTATTTCATACCCATCTTTTAGTTCTGTTTTATTACCTGTTGAAATTGGAATTTAATAAATTGCGATCTAAACAGAGCCAATAAACCGCGTTTTCAGTAGTGAAAAATTTGTTAAAATCACTCTGTCTGACTCGTGTAGTAGAAAAAGCGTAAAATCTTGTTAACAAGATACTGAAAGATGTCGAATTCAAATTTTCAATCACTGGCTCTTCTTCGTCAATTTACTCCTCGATTAGTTCATTTACTTGGCATATATGTTAGCTGCATTGAGGTACGAATATTCGCGTATACGTGGTTTAGCTGGTGGACAATACGGTGAGTAACGTGAACGTGAACGAGGCTGAAGCGAGGTGATGTATCCAGCTAATCTTTGAATCTGAGAATCTCTAGATCTGAACCACCGAAGGTTTGATCCCTACGTCTGGTTCTAATCCGATCTTGAAATCGCTCTCCATGTTCAACCGTAGTTTCTTGGGTACCGAGATTCGACCGATGCGTATAGGTATAATATCCAAGAGGCCCTCACTCTGACTGGACCAGAGTACCGGACCTCAGATTTGCCGAAAAGTACATATCCTTAATGGCGACGGGCTAAGGTGGAGAGGAAAAATGTGGTCGTATAAACATTCGCTCGGTACGATCGATGGAACGAGTTAATCTCGATTTCGGCTTCCTCCGCCGGAACCGTTTCCCTCCTCAGAACCGGACGTACAGTTAACTCCACGAGTTCTCGACGAGTTCGTATAGTCGAACACTAGTACGACTACGGCCTGGATAAGGACTGATCTTGAGGCCCATGACGCGGAACAGCGCTCGATGGAGTGGAACTACCGCTCACCTGCTCGCTTCCGGCACACCACTCCTCCCTGCCGGCCCCTAAGTCCCCCTTCTCCACACCAGCAAGAGTGTTCTTCTTTAAACGGCCGTCTCACTCGTGCACTTTGGTTTATCTCGAGGAAGAAGCGCGCTTCTTCGTGCCTGGGAACGACCAGCATGACTAAGCCCGGTTCGTCGGGCCCAGTTGTCGGGTCCGTCCGAGGGAGGCAGGGGGTTTATCTTGGTATCCACGTGACCTCCGCATCTCTGGCATGTTTGCGATTTTATTTCTGTTGTATTTTTATTTGTTTTTTTCTCAATTTTCTCGAGGTATATACCCATATACGTGCGCCTATGTGGATAAAGGGGAAAAGAAATCAAAGAAATTTAACGATCGTAAGAATCGGTAATTGAAAATCGCGTGTAAGTTCGATCCCGTAAGATTTCACGTATACGAGGCATATACCCTATACCTCGAACAGAAATCTTATACCTGTGTTAAAAACTCTTCAAGTCATATAAAGCCACTATTTTCGCTCAGATTTATTGTGATGAAGTTGTCTCGGGCATTGGACAAGCGTGCTAATTGTATCGGGCAAAATACGCGCCAGAGACAAATTAATGGGATAGAATCGTGCGCGCGGTCAATACGAACCGCTTTTAAAGGCGGTGAGCAAGAGAGCAGGCGATCGAACGGACCACAGGGATCGCGTTTCGATTTAAACTGACCGGTCATATCGGTTGTCGGAAGTAACCCAGGCAATGGAGAATTCTACATCGCGTTTACTTACTCGTTTCTTACAAACAGCATAGAGACGTTGATAGAATCGTTATAAAATATTATCAAATTTGTCCTATAGGGTATAGGTATGTATTCCCCCGAACAATTCCACCAGCTCTCTCAGATACAACAAATTTCTGTTGTTTCTGACAGACGTCTCGGTCCAGCACAGAATCCTCTTATTTTACGTCAATCTCTATGTCAATCCGACTCCGCACTTTGATCGAAAGATAATACTTACTGGCTGACAGTTCGTGGTAACAAATTACCAGTAACGGCCAGCGGACCTTTTCGTACTGATTGCCGATAGACTTATCGATATAATAATTATAATAATAATGAGAACAATTATAGCGATCGAGTTCAATATCGCGTCTCAGTAAACAACACACGTACAGACATGTAATAGGTGTATACACATGCACACCTATTCGTACCATATATAAATGTGTATTGTATACGCTTCGTGCAATTACGTAGCCCATATAGATAGATAGATAGATCAGTTTATTACATCCAGGGACATAGTCCCGTAGGGATGAGAGTAACAAGTTGAGAGTAATACATAGGCAAATAATAAGTAGTACAAAGTAAGGAAAGTTATAGTAGAAAATGGTACAGCATAAAAAAATAAATACACAGAGGAAGAAACAGAAATAAAAAATAAGAAAATTTCGAGGAATACTAAGGAAAAATAAACATAAAAACCTGAACAAAGCAAAAAAAAAAAAAAAAAAAAAAGGAAGAAAGAGTGAGACAAAAAGTTACAATTGAAAGCTTAGATACTGATAACTTATAAAAATAACTGAAATAAAATCTAGAAAAAACTAAAGAGAAAGTAACAATAAAGTACAGAGAAAAATAAAGGAAAGAATGTCACAATGAGTCCAGAAGGCATCGCATATGAAAGAAAGAACATGAGAAAGATTAGAATAGCAGAGATGAGCGGTAGAAAGTAAGACGCATACTGAAGGATGCCAGCTAAGCTCATTGTGACTTACAGAAAAGAAAGAGGTAAAATAAAAAATATAGAAAAAATAAAAAATATCGAACATAAAGTAAAACAGAAGATACGGAGAGACCAAGCAATAAAAAGAAAAAGGATATAGGATAACCTAGCACTAAACTAGGTATATAGGTATATATATATATATATATATATATATATATATATATATATATATATATATATTCCTATACATTTATATATATATACTGACGTCTTACTGTGAACAGAAAGTGTAGCGAGCAGAACTGAGTTGAAAGCTGGACAAAAGGTGGATGGAAGACCGGGACGAGGCTATAAGGTCCGAATAACCGCTGTTCTCTAACGCTGTCGGAAATTGAAATCTGGATTAGGGTCGTTCGATTGCTCGATATTTTGTATGTAGTACATACGTATACATACCTGTGTATATAGAAATTTGCCGATATTATGATGTACAATTGACTCTGTTAATAATGGTTATGAAATTGATGATAAATAAGAACATCGATGTCTAAGAAATCGTTCGTTATTCAAGTACTCGTCCACTTTTAGCCTAATTTATTACTCGAAAGATTCGAGTACGTATCTCTGCCCACCTGTATTGTGCCAATGTCGAATACCGGGATCGGAATCTCAATGACTGCAAGTACCTACCTAACTCCGCCTAATTATTTATCTATGAATACTTAAATGGTATATTTACGTAACATGGTGAGGTTCATTCGGATCTAGTTAGTAGTAGAATAGAGACACGTAAATTGTATAAGAAAAGTCATGGATCGGATGAAAAACGTTATTTCAACGTCGTGTAACTTTCTTAGTAAAGATTTTAGCTAAGAGAGATTTGGTACGAATTCGCAGGTTCGTCGTTACTTTCACCGCGGGCGGTTGTGTACCACACGAAGCGAGAAATTGAATTATATATTATAGTATAAACAAGTTTACCTAAAACGAATCTAAAAATCTTATTGTATATATCCTAGATCGGTGAGAAATTTTTATTCGTGATTTAAACTAATTCCTTGATCACGAATTGATTCCTTATAGGTATATATACTGTGTATAATGGACATTGCTCGATCAGACATGAAAGACTAAAAAATAAACAATGACCGTTCAGGCACAAACGTCGCCTTTATATATATATATATACAAAGAACAGACGGAATTTGTCGAGTCACAAGCGCGTCTTAACTCGGTACGTACGATATTACATACCTAACCGATAGTTGCAGGTAGCCAAGGGGACCACAGTGCATTGCAACAGCCCAGACTACTACTCTCCAGGCTAAAGAGAGGAAGAAACGAATAATGAAAGAATCGAAGAAACAGTCCGGACACAATCCAACAGAACCCTTCCTCTCGATATATATACCTTCTATATCACGCACGGTGGGCCAGGCTGCTCATAGGTAGATAGGTACAAGTATAATATACATGTAATACCTGTATATGTATATATGTGTGTATATATAAAGAATTATGTACGTGGCCAAGAGGCCAAGATAAGCTCACAAGCGAGACAGCAACCGATGCACAAAGATAGTTTCTCGATCTTCTCCCGTTCTCTTATATACCATATATATACATCTATATACGTGTGTAGTTCGTCTTTAGTTGTACAAGTGTGTCATACATGAGAGAGCACGTACTGCGGGGGAAGGAATAAGATTCACGGGCGACTCACCTTCTTACGAAGAGCTGTGACTCTGCCGGTATATTATACACATTATACTCGTTCTTCAATTTATTTATTTATTTATTTAGATAAATTTACTCCTCCGCCAAACATTACGGTACCTAAATTCGTGTCTAACGGCACTTCATGTATTACGTACATACGTACATACACACCATACATACACGTATTAAAATAAAGAATAATTGATTGCATAATAGCCTGCACCGCATACCATATTATATACCGTCCTGCACTCGTATGTGTGGCCTTTTATTTATTACCTTTTTATCCTCTTTGTTAATACTTGTCTTGCCTTTTTATAAGTTTCTTGTCACCTTGTCGCGTAACTCGTTCTCGCTCACCGCTTATAGCCAATCCGGAGGTTTGTTCCATTAGCCTATTATACGAGGCATGATGGTCAAGACTGGTCAATGTACTTCAATATTGAGTCAAACTGGCGATAAAAATAATAATCCCAAATTTCACACGCTTCATATTCTCATTTTTGCAACCTTTTTCAAATTTTTTTTTTTTTTTTTTATGTAGAAACTTACGGTCCCATCAAGTAATTCCTTGCTAATTGTGAAAATAACTTACGAGTCGAACGATGATTCAATTCGGATGGTATATTCCGCCGTTGCAGTGATTTAATCGGCTAGTATTCATAGTATGTAATACATGCATTCATTATTAGCAATTAGCTTACAAAATTCTTGGTATGCAATTTATATCTCCACATTATTGCACATGTATAACCTATACGTAAAACGCAATGACTGCACTTATGTTTCGCTGCGCCCTTGAAACAATCTGCGTTCTAGATTTTCTCTGGCTCGTTATATACCGTCCTCGAGAACACGTTAGGATAATATATGTAGGTACATAAGAAAATTTGAAATTGCGATCAAGATTTTACAAATTTTTCGAAAAATTAAACACGGACTAATAACTTACACACAATTGACTGAAATCCAAAGCCTCCCGGTACCAAAATCTGGGATAAACTCTCGCTGAAAGGATATATATATATATATATATATATATATATATCTATATAGGTATATGTTTAAATATTGGGTCTTATTGCTCTGTATTTCTGCAAGGAACTCTTGTTCTCGCTGGGTAAAGGCCGAGGGGCCCATTACAGGCCCATAAAACCAGTGGGTTGTACCCCGTGCCGCGTGTTCTCTTACATTTATCCGTTTCTTTGGTGCAAAAAAACAAAAAAAAAAACGAAAAAGGGAAAAGGGAAAGAAAAAAAAAAGTCGAAAAAAATAGAGGGGGTGAACTTTTTAAGAATGAACAAAACGCGAGAGATATTACGAGTTTAAAACGTTGTACTCTGCTCACGACACGTACCTACCTATCTACCCCGTGTTCAGGCGAGTTCCGCTAAATTTATCTACCTGCCAGAAGTGGTATAAAAAGTGATTCGACTAACCAGACGGTTGCGACATAAGTTCTGTGTATATAATTAAAGAATTACTTTTGTACGACGATTCGAAGAAGTATAGACGAGTCTTCGACAATCAAAGAAAGAAAACTGTTTACGATCGCGGGGCATAAGTATAATCTCAACTGTATAACAGACGTACCATACCGTACCATACCATACTCGTATATGTCTCTGTATGATTTCTCAAAGCAATTACTTTGCTACAATATATATATATATAGTTATACTTGTGACCCAGCTATCTACTGCGAAAATTCCTCTCTCTGTCTCCATTTCTCTATCACGTAGTTCCTTCCTCTATATAGTACCTTGTAACCTATTTTTTATTTTATTTTTTTTTATTTTTCATTTTTTCTTTTCTTTCTCCTGGCTCTCAGAATCTTACAGATGTCTTCTCTGAACTATAAAACTGCTGCAGAATTATGTGAAGAACTTTGTGTTTGACGAGCGACCCCACTGTACATTATACTGACTAATGTAAGTATAAATGTACGTGTAGGCTAGTTAATTCTGGCCTAGTTTTTACCTGACTCATTGCAATAAGACAGGCATAAAAATTATCATTAGGTTAAAAATCTTAAATAAGCATAAAAATGATCAGCAGCCATGATGATGGCACAGAAATCCAAGAACTGTGAACTTGTGGAAATTGGTTTAACAGTTGTAATAACGACTCGATGATTAGGAATTAGTAGTCCGAATTTGAAAGCATGAAATCGTATTTAGATACACCAATTCTCTTATAGATACAAATTGTATAGAAGAAAATGTTGATAAACTCGACGAGGCTTGACGTAGGTATAAAAGTGCGTGAGTATTATCTCGCACTCGTTTTAAGTTCAGTTTTCATGGAGCTCTAACGATCTTAAGATTAGAATACTAACACCACACCTTTATCGACACTTACAGTGTTAACTCCGAGCGAGAGGAAAGGAAATCTCAGTTTCCTAGTTTCGCACAGGTGTAAAATGCAAAAGGTCGAGTAGGCGTGAGAGTCGGGGGCGGCAGCGGAGGCGGAGGCGAAGAAAAAGAGACACTGGAAAAAGTCTTCGCCTCACGTCTTACGTACATTCGCTTATAAACATACGAACTCCACGAAGAAGAGCAAATAGAGTGTCATAGCAGCTAATGATATACAGAAAATATAACACTGTACCTAATACCAGCTGACAGATTAACGACGTGAGATAGCAGAACCACAAGGTGTATCGCTTTGTCTTGACGTTCACCTACGCGCAGTTTTACCTCAGTTTGTTCGCCTACTCGAAGCTCCTCGTTTTCAAGGTGTTATTCAACGCGTAGCTGAGTGCGAAACTCGGTATTGTGAGCATCCGCGCATATACATACGACGGAAATGAGGTGCCAGGTACCCAGGCAATGCCTACTTGAAGCGTACAAGTTTTCCAGAGATCGTATATGCGCGGCTTTGTTTGTTCCCTGATGCGGTTCAGTCATTCTAACGTTAAACGTCGTAATTAAGTAATTCGCACGGCCGAACGGTCAGGCTTAACTGTCTTTGAGAAATGATTAAGAACCGTTAAACTTCTATTTCCGGGAGTCTTCTTTTTTTCGTTTTTGCTTGCCCTGGTTTAGAGCGCTAGAATTTTATCGAATCGTTTTCCCCTCTTCACACCAGGAGTAAACAGCTAGCAGAGCTTTTGGCGAGCGACGTAATCGAGAGCCGAGATCGGGGCAGGGGGGATCAGCGACAAAAAGTAACCGGAAAAAAAAACCCATCCTTCGTAAAGCTTTGCTACATTTAAAAGTTTCAATTATCGCCATGGTATAGGTACGTTACTATACCGATGCACTTCCCTATCCAGACTAGAACCGCATCCCATCAACGTTTCCGGTATACACCTTCAGCATGCAATACCGATGTCTTCGTTCGAACTTAATCAAATCGTTACATCTCAAGCTGGAGACGTATATAATGTATACGGAATAGATTTCTCGCGATAGGTCCTATCCGTTAATTAGAAATTCCGGACCCATTTTTTTTGTTGATCCAAACAATTAGCTATTTGATTTTTGCACGGACCTGTCATTGATCGATTTGATTGATCAAAGGAACTCCACTTTTTGCTATTTCTTATACCTATGACCATTTTTTATTTTTTGATTTTTCTCGAGCAAAAAATTTGAGCTTCTCTCGTGAGCGTAAAGAGACGAGGAAGGCGAACGAACCTCGCATTGTCAATCGGGACGAGTGCGACGAAGATGACGACCGGAAATGGAGTCAATGACTCCTACCTTCTGAGGCTAATTCGTCCGAGGTGACAGACGGAAGGTTTGTATCAACTCTTGAGAACGAACGCCTTTGAAACCTCGTTGGGTGTGTTGATACCGCTCCACCGTCAAAGAAGATTAGTACCAATTAATTTTAGAGGAAAACTTTTTGCCTCGATTCGCGTCTCAATTTCCGAAATTAAGTCACCCGCACGTTATTTCTTGGCCCCTCTCAATTCGCGAAAAGGAATTGCGGGTTGTAGCTGATGTATACGTATAGGTATAAGGAACGATTATATCGTCATAGAATCATGGTAACGGTATAACCGAGCGACAAAGTAATTATAGTCGATCAATTGTGATCATACAGAACTAATTAACGCGTGTCTCACATTAATCGTCACATCGTAACGATATGTTGAATTTAATTTGAAAAAAAAAACCAGATAAACTCTTTTTCTTGTTAATTTGTTCAGAAATCGATATAATGGACCTTGGCCCCCCTCCCTTTTTTTTATTTTGAATACGTCTAAACCCCCCGTCGCAAGAAGATGCTCAGATGGGTATATAGGTGTGAATTTACGGCTATTGGAAAAGTATCGGTAGGTTTTTTAAAGTTTTTAGTCAGACCGTCTCGGCGGGCCCCTACGACGGCCTGAAGTCCAGCTTCCCACACTCGGCGCGCACGACCCCACATTAACTCGATTCGCGCGGTCGGTCCCATTTCGTTCGAACCGAGATGCGGGACTGATCCGTGTCCGAGGAGGCAGCCATGCCCGAGTGTATTACGAGAATCGAGAATCGGTATCGGGGCCTTCAGTGCCCTGCACACGATTCACGATGCCCCGCTCCAGATCGGACGAGATCGACGATCAAGAGTTTGGTGTATAGAATCAAAAAAAAATTCTCCCAAAGTTGTGTAAATCTATTTACCTCATTGTCAGATTTTTGCACGGCTATAGGTACAAGCCAATCGTTAAGCTCAAATTTCTGTAACCATTTAACCAAACCCAAACGGGCTAAGCCAGCGACGTCGTATCGACGCGAAACTAGACCCTAGCTGTTACAAGTCAAGAGAAACAAAAAGTAATCTCTCTTCTCGACTCGAGTCACGACGCTGCCCACTACAATATCACAATTATAACCACAACGGTAATTATTAGAATGTATGTCGTACAGAGTAGGCACAAGCCATTCCGGCTCTACCCATGCACACGTTTGTACCAACGGATAGAATTGTATACGGGAAAGGGAGAGAGGAGACTATTGGTAATATAGATCAAGGGGCCTGAATTGGCGTGAGTCCGGTAGTAAAAATTCACGTGTGAGAGTGTGCGACTACATACACGACCTTCTCTAGAGTCATATATATTTTTTTCTTCTCATTTTTTTCTTCATTTTTGGTATTGTTCACACTTGTATAGTGTGTATTATGTGTAACACTGGCTTAGGAAATTGTAGCAAATACATTGTCTACCACCCCGTGACCCCGAAGCGGTTGGTAGACTCTCGGCATTCCTTCTCACTGTGAGACGGTGAGAACGTGGAGTAAAAACGCCCCAGTCGAATCCATGAATGAGGCAGGAGATGGTTCTTGCTAAGAATTATCAAAGGCATGTCTACCTACGTTTTGACATATACAGCTATATCGGTGTGATTACTTTTTCGGAAATAAAACGTATACTGGGGAAAAAAATTATACTCTATTTTTGTCTTCTTGGAAACTGTATAACGATGCCTCGGGTATCTCGGTGCAACCCAATCAGCATTTCAAATTACCTAATTCACTCAATTTTGATAATTCTACGAACACGTCTGAACATATCAGTCGAAAAGTGGCAAAAAAAATCCTCAGGGATCAGTCAAATCGAAAGTAAACTTTCCTGCGAAACGAAACGTACGAGTAAGATGTTCTCTATATTAAACAAAGATGATTCCCGCGTCGCTTTGGTTCGAGGAACAATAGGAGGCTGTGGTCCATGAGCTGCAGGGATCGCGGGGAACCTTGAGCGGGTGGGTGGTGGGAGACTAAGGTGATCTAGTCATGGTTTCTGCGGAGGAGGCATGCAGCCGTTTCCGCTAGAATCATTTCCCTCGGTTCTGCAGCACTGTCGTAATCGTTCGCCTTGCTTCGGACAAACGTTTAGCCTCACTCGCGCTCATCCGGAGGATACGATTTCGCTAGATTTTTACACGATGTTATTTCGCCGCAAGAACCTCATAGAAAAATGAATCCACTATTCAGTGAGACGTGCGCGCAAGCGTCGGGGGCCGTGCCTTGGGCCTGCAGTATTCGAGCTGAAGGAGGAATCGGGGAGAAAACGTGAAGTCGTAGAGTTAAATTGTTATTACGTAATTAGGGGCGATCTGCCCGCGGACATTCTTTAATTCTTAATTTTCCTTTGCAGTACGAACGCCGACGCGACGTCGACCCTGAAGATATCGTCTCGTTAAAAACCACCGCGTTCATTAACGGATTTAATAGTTTACTTAAGCGGAAAAATCTTAGGTGCAGAACGCGGGGCGATAGGATATATCGTATACAGCGGGATACCGTTAATCTCTCAATATCATAAACACCACCTGCTTGGTCAGGCGTCGAATTGGATTTAAACGAGAATAAGCGCGGCGTTCCCTCGACTCCGGGACTAAACTTGATCCAGTTTAACGGAGTTCGGGTGGCGCTGTGCCTCGGAGGGGAAGGTGCCAAATCCCGATAAGTTCGCCTACGCTCCACTTAAGAATTTCACTTGTTTCTTAATTGGCTGAAGAGCGAGAAAACCAGAAACAAACTAAACGTTTAAACGTTTAAACACTATCATACACATCCCCCACCTCAACCAGCTTTATGTATGCCTAGACTAATACCAAAGAGATAACGAACACCGACAGAAGCGTCAGGTGGAAATCCGGTTCACCATTAGACGGCAGTGGAGTGAAATATACCGAGTTTTGTATACCTACCCGCGGTTCTTTGAAATCTGTCGAGAGAAGAAAAAAAAGTAATCGGCAACCGATCTCAGCCAATAGAAACATCCGCTTTATCGCCTCTCGCGCTATTTAAACTAGACGCAATTGTGTAACGACCTTTAGACTCCTCTAATCGGTCAGCCGGGTGTGTCCGATGGCTCATCGCGTCAGTGACCGCGATTGTGGTGGTTGCGGCGGTGGTCTGGTCGGTGACGACGCCTGCAGGGGGGCAGAGAGACATTTTGAAAGAGATCGAACCCATAAACGGACGATCATTGTTAGCGGGGTTTTTAGCTGGTCATCGCTCGCGCGGTTCCTGTGTTCTTCCTCGCCTGATCCAATATCACTCATATACAGATTGTCGAGTAGGTATATATATATACCTGCACCATATACCATACCTGGCTCCGTGTGGAGGTAGAACGCGTTACACACGTATAATTTTATACCCACTATCACGTGCAGCCTATATCCTCGAGGCATCCGCGGCTATACGTACGTTTAACGTTACACACATGCGTCCATCGAACAGGTACAATACGTGTGTATACGTATATACGAAAGAAGTCGAGGTGCGCCTTGTACAGATAAGTTGAAATGAAGAGAGCGAGATAGATAAGGAGAGAAAGAGATGAGAAAAAATGGATGGACGAGGGGGGGGGGGAGCCATGTGCACTCGTGTATAGAACCGTGTAGGGCAGCGCGGAGCGGTGTAACTCAACACGATTGTACGACAAATCGAATCAGGTCCAGCCCCGCCCGAGAAACCGTACGGACGTGGACCGGCGGACGAGTCGAGAGCTGAGAAGGAAATATATCGAACGAATACATGCTCGTTGAGATATACTGACGTCGGTCTATACGGACCCCCACGCCAACTTATTAGCCAGATATAAATATAGACCGCTTTGTTACCATCTTTATCGCTATAATTCGTTTAATACGAACTACAAATGATGACCGGGCCTTCGTACGACCTGAGTCATGCTTCATAGGTGCCTCTGGCGAACCGGGGCTCGATGGATAGCCCCACGCTTTCGTAATTTAAGTTCGGCTTTATTCAGAGAGAAATAAAAATAGAGAGAGAGAAAGAAAGAGATTCATCTCCGCGTTTTCCCTAATTGTTTTCCGTACGACGAAGAACGTACGTGTGTTAAACTCTGCAAATGTTGATTTTACTTGTTTATTCAATTTTTTTTTTTTTTCTTTTTTAGGTTTTCGTTTTTTTCTTCAGTTTGTTGGCTGGTACATGACTAATTGCAAAAAAGTTTTATCGCAACGCGTCGTGCACAAGGACAGTTTTGTTCTCGTTACTCAAACGGTGACAGAGTTTCTATAAATCGAATTATTAGGGCGCGATAGGAAAAGAGAAATCTAAAGAATCCCCCCCACCCACCCCACCCTCCCCCATACTCTGATTAGACATATATATATTTTCCGACGATATATAGATGTATGGTCCCGATTGAAAATTGGCTAATACTTTACGACGCTTACGCCCTTCAGTCAAGGGTGTATTGAAGCCAGGATTTTCGCCAAGGATTATCTGCCACTCTCCAATTTATCGTATTCTTCATTTTCGACTTATTGATGTTTCTCTTTACCCACAGCGGCTATAAACTCCAGGTCTCAGGGGACTCTCTCGCTCCTGGTCGAACACGCGACAACAATTTTACCTACTCCAAACGTAAGCGACCGAGCTTCAATCTGATTTTCATTCTGAATCGAACAAAAAAAAAAAAAAAGAAAGTCCTATAAAACGAAAATGAAAAGTATAAAATAAATACTCTTTTCACCAATTTATCGGTTCCAGACGAAAAGAACAATCGTCGATTTGTTCAGAAAAATAAATTAACAATAATCGAACCGCGTGTCGCTGAATTGTTACAGCGAGAACGAGAATACGTGGCTCATATAGCATAGAGAGAAAAAAAAGAAGAAAAAATTTAATGCATCCCGTTAATGGGGGTTGGCCGCTACCGGAGATCCGACACTACCGATTTCACGCCGATCGAAAATCTTGGGCAGGTGGTTCGTTTCTACCCGTTAGTAGTCCGTTGGCCACCAGCAGTCTACGATCCAGTCAGGTGCGCGAGATCGGCAGATGATCAGCAACCGATCAGTTCGGGGTTGTCTGCGATCACGGGGGGTAATCTCTGATGCGTTAAATTAAGATTCGAGCTGGGCCAGCTGAGTCGACCAATTCTTTTCGGACTTGAAGAGAAGAGGAGTAATATACCTGCCTTATACTATACACAGGTATATATATATATACATCTGGTATCGTGAACGGTTTATATCGGTAACGAATTATATCGCTGAACCCGCAATACAACTAGGAGATGTAAAATATTATTCTACCGGTAATAGGTATGGGTATATATAATATATAAAGAATACGTGAGAAATCTGAGATAGAATTGTAATTCTGAATACTGCGAATCGGTTGGTCGGACAGAATTGTCCACCGTGCGAATCAGAGTGTAAAGTAATTCGTAGAAGACAATCGCTTCGTCGATCCTGTGGTCGATCGATTCACTGTACATATAGGTATATTATAGACACATAAATATATATACATATCCTCTAGATTGCAATAATTTGAAAAGATATCCGAGTATAAGTTATATATAGCCACGCGTTTTACGCAAATTAAATATTCACTCAATTATCATCTTTTCGACGAATAATAAGGATCGATTTTCTCTAACCCTTTACTAAAGCGATGATAATAAGACACTATGATTTAAGACGAGTAATTCCCTTTTACGAACTAATCGCTCGTTTGATCCTGCGATTAGAGGCTTGACTTAATTTTAACTAGAAACAATTTCGAAAGTTATATACGCGGTATCAAAATTTAAGTTTACACTGCAGGCGCGGGGGTGAAAAGTTTCAAACTTTCCATTTCACTCTTTATCATATCAATTACAAAACAATTAATAGAAATTCTGGACCGCGGCCAGTTCAAGGTAAGAAAATTTTCCTCACCGTAGCTTAATGCGTCAGTTCGAAGATGGACCGAATTTTGACCGTTTAGAATTTCAAAGGTTTTCGTACCTTATGTATCCAGTTCCAAGTACCTACCGAAAATATTTATCGTATCAGAGAATCGAGGAAAATATTCGAGCTTTTATCTAAGCAAGGAGAGTTTTGTGTCTCGCAACCCTTTCCTTACTTAAATCGAAATAAGGGTTGAGATTCTTGAGTCCCCGGTGGCGGCATTTCAACCCCTGGAGCCCAACCTCCTACCTCCGCGTATCTCTCCTACTCTTTCTCTCTCTTTCTGTTTCTCTTCCTCTGTCTTCCGCTCGTCACCTCTTCGAACCCCTT
The DNA here is from genome assembly GCA_949628255.1 of Macrophya alboannulata. Classification (NCBI taxonomy): domain Eukaryota; kingdom Metazoa; phylum Arthropoda; class Insecta; order Hymenoptera; family Tenthredinidae; genus Macrophya; species Macrophya alboannulata. The sequence continues at coordinate 12,727,080 of OX451207.1, read as the reverse complement.
GCCACAGCATCTCGCTTGCTCCGGTAACGAGAGGAGAAACACCCTCGCTACTTTTAATCGACCCGCGCTTTCTTCTGCTCATACATACCTAGCCTGAGCCCCGTACTCCGCTCAGACCCCCTCGTCAGCCTCTCCTTCCCATCGCCCCATCCCATACCCCTCGCACTCCGAGGACTTGACTCGACGTATATAAGTAAGGGCGTTGTCTTCGGTTCGCGAGCTTTCGTTACATTAAATTTAAAATAGGCAGCCGAATGGAAGGCGTTGTGACTGGGCTCAGGAGGACGAGAGTATATGTATACAGAATACGGTGAAAGAGGCGAGAGGGGAGGTAGCGAAACCGGTGGAAAGGGACCCAAGAAAACGAGACCAGTAGGTATACGTCCGCGATAAAATTGGCCAATTTCTAAACGAAAATAAAACATTAATTCATTAAATTTACTCGATCAAATAGGTATACGTATACACAACTTCCTTAAGTCCTCTCACCTACGTAGTCAGACATCTTCGAGGGATGAATAACGAAAGCTGAAAGAAAACGAAGTGTATTACATTTAACAACCCCTACTCAGACCCTACAGTCTCACTAGAAATTCAAATTTCGTCCGAATATATCGTTTGGGCACCACAGTGCAGCCCTCAGTCGAAATTCTCGTTGATCTGTTGAGTACTTCGAGATTGAGTGCGAAATTTCATGGAAACAAAGAAGAATCCTTACGTTAAGTTCGTGCAGGACCAATAAGGGTATTGGTATGTGTAACTGCATGGCTGCCAATAGAGGAAGAAGATTTAGTGCAGTTCGAGTTCAGGTTTGGAGCGTAAACGGTGCTGCGAATAAGAACCAACAACCTGCAAGAGCGAAAAGCGAAAAGCATGCGGAGAGTATCGGTAAAGAATATACGAGAGGTCGGAACGCGTGTGCGGACGGTTACGCGGTTTATGAGCGATTACCGCGTGGAGGCCGTAACGCCCCTGCAGACGCACACGTACACGAACGTACCGAACGCATCTTATGTTAGGCCAATCCGTACGTACAATTCTGACTATCTCAAAATGCGCTCGAGAAGACAGGAGAGTATTGAGACTCCCAGTACTGGCGGACACGAACCTTTCACTTCTTTGCTCGAGAAAGACCATATGCGATCGTTCCCACAAGAGGATTATACCCGCACAAGTCATCACATACGTATCTCTCGTGCGCCCTTCGTACACACGCGCAGGAGTTATCTTTTGCAGTTTATGTCACTAGGTTCGAGAATTTTTTGAAGATTTTTAGAACATGACCAAGTAGTGGACTCCAATCCAATTGGGATACTGAATCTGGGATCTGATTAGGATGAGAGTGCTCGAACAGTAAAACTTTGAAAATAAATTAAAAACTGATCAATCATGAGTTGTCCTATAATTTTATAGATTGATAGTCACTTATTTAACGTATAATAAGATTTGGTCTTCTTAGAACTCGTTTTTTGTTTGTCAATGTTGACTGATGTCAAACGTGACTACTCTTTCCGCCAGTCACGACGTTGACAAGTGATCGACGAACAGTAAGGACTATTGATGAAATACAATATAATATGGACACTATAGCAAAGAGAATCGATCGCAGTTCCGCCAGAGGACAATTTTAATTCTGAGTAATTGTAAGTTTCAAGAGTAGCTGGCTAATATCGTTTGGGTAAAAATCATCTGGGGTGTAAAAATAAAAAGGAAACCAGGTCTGTCAATACACCCAACTGATTTTTGTTATTATTTATATACATGCACTAGATTCAAGACGGATTTATGTTGCCAGCTACGATGTTTGAGGTTTTTATCTCACGGTCTTATGACCTAACTGAAATTTAAACGACCTATGCACGGTGCTCGTACGAGATGTAAAAATCAGTTCGGATCCATTATTCGACTTTCGGTTATTCGAAAGTCATATACCTATACGAGATCCTCGCCAGTGTCGGGAGTCAAGCCCTGCGAGATTAATCACGCGCGTAACCAAACGGGCAACAACACAAGAACTGAAGAGTGATCGTAGACCTACGAGAATAAAAATTGCAATTGGTCCATCCAAGACCGACTCGGGCAGTCATCCAACCGGCCAACCAACGAACCCGAGTGATTACACCTCCAGGATCATGGGCACGCCGCAGAAGAAGCGGATCGCGTGGTACAACGTGGAACACCGCGGATACAGATTGCTCCAGATTGCCCCCACGTGTCCACGGCCAGAACTCGCATGACGCGTCTGACCTCTGCCCTCTCCTTCTCACAGTCCGCACCGCGGGCATCGCGCAGGCATCTCGTTCCCCAGGTTACCTTTTACACATAGCCAATCGTATGCGTATGAAAAAAGAAAAGAAACAGAAGAAAAAAGAGAATGGTAAACGTATAGGCATGCAGATCAATTTTCGCTTTTTCAATTTCGTAAGAAACTTGCATGGCTATGAAAATTGAGTGCATTCGTAAGACGATATATATATGTCTTCTCGATCGAATCGGTTCGAGCAAAAATCCTCCTTCGCCAATGAGTATTAAACTTTTGTTTCCTCTTTTCTTTTTTCTTTGCTTCTCGTTTTCGTTTTTGCTTTTCGTATACAAAAGAACTACGCGAATAGACCGGTATAAGAAACTATGATTTCTTTCCGGTTTGACGACCGCACTTTATGCATTGGATAAGCGGTCTCTACAACTGTTAAAAATTTCTTGTTCTTACCGATGTGTGGGAACCAAGGGAAATAGTACGTTATACCTATACCTACCTTAATACCGCACACAGACCAGGTGGCCTCACGCGTCCAAGTACCGGTCGAGATGAGACCAGTGCCTAACATATAGAAAAATCTATAAAAGAAAAAAAAAAAACCAAGAACAATCGACTCGCGATATACGTATGTATAGGTTGCTGCCTCATTCTCAATGTCGTTCGGTCCATCGGGCATTGGTATGTTACAAGTTAAACCCGCGCGGCTATACAATATCCTTGGCTAGCCCATGTCCTGTAACGTCGATGAGTATGGGTGGGTAACACCACGATCTAACCACAGTGAATTGCAATTGCTATTTACCGAGTATAAGAAAGTTGGTATATACATACTGTACCTATATATATATACATTATATATACATTTCTTTCAATTTTTTTATCATCATTATTATTATTATTATTAATATTATTATATCGGTATTCTTAATACGGAGCAAGATCAGTATACAACCATATTCACACTAAATTATTTCACGAACAGTGCAGCATCAGAAGCAGAGATCGGAACCTAAACGAAATCTATGTACGGATAGTATTAGACGCGATCGGTGTATTACTTAGTATAAGAGTTCGTCTATATATTAAACCGTGAGATGAAATGGGACCCGTTATTTTCTCGCGAAGGTTTTTATATACCCATAACGTGTATTATATCGTAGCTGCAGTGAAGGTGATAGAAAAATCTAATTATCCAATTAAACGATATCGTTCGAACGTAATTCGTTTAACATCAACCTGCACCAACCCGTAGCAGTTCGACCCGGAGTTGCGCGGGTCGAGAAGAGAGCTGCCAGCTTCTGACGGCGTTAAACGCGTTATGACAGCGCCTTGTCACTACTAATTGTATATACGACTTCATTTACTTTTCTATACATACACAGTGCACATCATCGTTCGTTCGGTGTTAGCCCTGACTATTACTCGCCCGAGGCTATTTCGGGATTGATGTACAGCGTGGCCCAGAACTAAATGTCCAAAATGAAAGGTGTCCTAGAGGAGGTCGAAATGAGTAAATTGGCCCGAAGAACATGGGGTCTGCGAAGTCGCGTTCGCGAGATATCACGAGTTGAAAAAAAGTATCGCTTTGCGTCGCCGCGACGCGACGCGACGCAAAGCGATACTTTTTTTCAACTCGTGATATCTCGCGAACGCGACTTCGCAGACCCCATGTTCTTCGGGCCAATTTACTCATTTCGACCTCCTCTAGGACACCTTTCATTTTGGACTATAGATAATTATTTTAGACGGTATAATTTGACCTGAAACGTATATTGAATAATTTTGATATAGCCTGGTGCAGTGAAAAATTTTAGTGTGAAATCGTCGAGCGTCGACCTCTGCATATATACAAGAATTATTAAGGATATGACTATACCTACGGTGTGGATGGTATGACGTGACTATTTTGCGGTTACCAAACGACAATATTATTAGTATTACGTCGAAAAAGCAATCTGTCTTCTGTTCACGGCGTGAAATTAATCTTTACTTAATTTCAGATCCTATTCGGTCCCCCCTGCTGCAGGAGCCAAGGATCCCCACCCAACGGTAATTACAAACCTGATATTATATACCATTTCGTAAAAGTGTCATCGCGCTGTGGAATACAATAATTCAACGCAATGGAATTACGCGACTATATGCAGGGTATATACTTGTATATATATTGAAATGGTAATTGCTGTAAATATCCGCACGTAGGTATATATTTATGGATATTGTATCGAAAACGTGCACGACTTTGACTACGATTGGATAAGAAAACCCCACTTACAGATCATCGGGCTATTAGCTCTGCTCCATCACATCTATTGTGTCGATCTCATGGTCTATTTGGTATCCAGAAGCCGTATTTATCCACGTGGACGCGGGTCTAACTGCATGCTGCTGAAATCACATTCTTGTTACCATTATTATCGTTGTTGTATAGGTAGATAGTATTTCGGTCATTATTCTATTTGATTTGGTGTCCTCCGATTGACGCCAATTATATATTACCTGTGTCTGAATCCGAGAGACGAATTTTCTTTTTTCAAACGAATTATATAGAAACACGTCGTTGTACACAGGCGGACAAGTAAACTTATCATGTCCGCATGTTCGGGACTTGTATATCGAACAGTTTTGTTAAACACGAGAGTTCGTGAGCGCCACACCTCGCCCCTCTAGTTCCTTTTCCTTCTGGTCGGTGATTCAGGGCGTCTCCCACCTAAAAGTATACCGGAATCGTTCGTGCCAATAAAGCGTAAAGGTGTTTACACGATTCGTGATCAGGTAGGTATATACGTCGCGATCTAAGGCAACGTCGAGTTACCGTGAATTACATTGCCCTTCCTGTTCCTTTTTTCACGGTTTAACTATACAAACTGCAGCGCGCCGATGATCGTCGTAGAAATATACTCTATCCTCAAGCTAATTCATCCGACGATAGTAAAAACTCCGAATATGCCGGAAGTGATCGTGATCCATCGAGCTATTCATGTCACAGAGTAAGGAATCGAAGTTATCGATCAATTGCACGAGATTCTCAAGTGCGGGAATAACTCAATCGCGCCAATTATCGCTTGAAATAGTTTGATGAGTCTTTTAGTGAACAGGGTTCGGTAGCTCAATATCGAGGATTGAACGAGGTATTGGTTTTGGTATTTTTTCTTCGTATAATCAAACGTAATGAAAATTGCCACGAAATTCTAAGTGGGAATGGTACGGATTGTTTTATCAATCATTTTGTAGAAAAGAACGAAAAATAAAGTAAAATAAAAATCAGGACCGGCGACGGTGACGGCGCGCGTCCCGCGTTGAAGTCTCCGTCGCGACGGTGAGAGCCCGTAGCGAACGAGGTAGGCTGGTATATAGGGAACGAACAAACTCACTCACGGATGGACGGGCGGACAAACGGCCCCCCGAGAGAGACGTTGACCCCCGTAGCACAAGGCACTTGGACGAGTGAGCCCCGTGCACAACCCGCACAACCATGCACGTACCATACCATACCATACCATACCATACCGTACCATACCTGTTACAGAACAGATAGATCGGGAGCGATTAAGAAATCCGTGACGGCCATTGTGTTTGCCTGGACTTGTGCGCTGGTCTTGGACGGCAGGAGGCAGCAGGCGAACCCACGGTCCTCACGGTGTGGGTGAGATAGTCTAGAGAGTGCGGCAATGCCCCCCTTCAATGTATAGATACGTGTTTTCTACGTATGTATTATTATATGTGCACAGGTATGAGTGAGTACAACGTACGTATGTACAACACGAGAGGCCTTGCGCCCGAGGTCGTGCCCTGCCCTGCTCGCCCTCGACGATAATCTTCTCTTCTTCGTCGTGTGTGCTGCTCTGGTATCTCATCGGGGCCCGCCTCCGCCTCCTCTTAAATTAAACTCTTCTAGACTACAATCATCTTCGCGGAATTGTATATACGTTCTTTAGTCTAGGAGGAACGGTGGAGGTGAAGGTAAAGGAGGAGGTGGAGAAGGAGAGCCTGAATCTCTATTTGCGGTCGAAAGTAGAATGAATTGATTTCCACACGATCAATATATAAACCTCGCGGCTTGCCCGGCCTCCGCCTAAACGCACCGGAAAGTAGATACAGGTACGAAGAACTCCAAGCCTGGCTGCAGATAGATAGAGAAAGAGAAATATACAGAGGGAGAAATTTCTATGGCGCAATTCGTCCGTTATTTAAACTAATTTTAGAACTCTGCAGGATTATAAGGTATATTATACCTACCAGCTGCGTGTCAAGGATATTCCTTAACTCCCGGAAAATTTTCAACCGAAAATGACAAGTATTTCAGATATGTCAAAACTGCGATGATAAAGAAGACGAAGAAAAAAATAAAACTACCCAAATTTTTTTTTCTTTTTTTTACTTTGTTTCTCTTCAATCTTACCCATCGAATGATTTATACCTCCGTATAACTGATTGTGGCTATTACTACCATACTACCTCGTGATATTATACTCGGCTATACAATGAGCCACTTCGCCAATCAAAGAAGCAACTTCATTCCGAGACGTGGAGTAATGAATCAACGGCAATACTTAATTGTCATAAAGTACAGTGATCGTTAGACAGAGGCAGATTCAGGATAAATTCAAAATTTTTTTTGCTCAAAGTCAATGAGTCAACGTCCTGGAATCCGAAAATTTAATTTAGGGGCACAACGCTCCATGCGTGGATTTTAAGTTTCGCAGTTTTGGCCTTTCGGATCTTCGGCTCTCGGAATTATGAGCTTTTAGTGTTCTTCGGGGAAATATAGCCTTTCTGAAAACTCTGAGTCGATAATAATATCAAAATTTGGAATATTGACCGTCCGGGAGTTTAAAAATTCGGAACATTAAGCTCAGCTGCAGCCTCCGCAAGACAAGTTCCGATGGTGTTTGTAATTTTGACTAAAATATGAGCCCGTCAAAGTCCGCATAAGTAGGATTAATAAATATCGCTGAAAGCGGACCTTGGCGAAAGAGCTGAGTTCGTATAAGGATCTCTGAACTGAAAACCAAGGTCGACCGAAGGGTGGTCGAAGGACGGCGCAGGACCCGCGGAGACACACGGCTATGGTGGGCGTGGCGCATCTATGCGGCGCGGTTGTACCACTCTCCGTGCTACGAAGCTACGAAATTATATACGACGTTGGATTCTTTAGCTGGGCGTACGGTTATTCCGGTGGCGGTGGCGGTGGCGGTGGCGGTGGTGATGCCGCGCGGCGCGGCGCGGCGCGGCACGGTGCGGCGGTGTACGACGAAATAAGAAAAGTTTCATACTCTTCGTTGTTCGTCACGAGCTGCGGTCGCCGGATGGTCGCCGCCGTCTCATCTCGCGCGCGGCCAATCAGTCGCCGTAATCACCGGAGCTCCAAGGCGGCGCGGCACAGCGCAGCGCACCGACCGGGTCTCTTCTACGTTAGGGTTAGCGCGCGCCTTAGCTTCGTATAGTAGGGTATATACAGGTGCAGGATATATAGTACAGTACACGAGGACTTCCCCAGGTGCCCGGCGCTTCCTAGCTAAAGCTTCTGTCTTTTATCCTTCGTGATTGTAATTACTTAGAATCGTGATGCCTTTACTGTGTTAGAGCCGGTCACCTCCTCGAGGTGATACCTACTCTCACCGTTCAATCCATAGATTGATTTATTCCTGTCGACGTAATTAAACCAAAAAAAAAAGAGGAACTTTTTTGTTTAAGGACCTCTGCCTCCCAAAAAAAAAATTTAATCGTACGGATTTACATATAATAAGTTCATTAGTACTTTCAAGTATTATCAATTAAAAGGGAGGATTTTTAAACCTGCAGTCTCTCAAAGTTAGATCTAGTCAAGGTATAAGAAAAATATCGTCGTTGAGGATTTTGGATTTTTTTTTTATCTCTAAGCATTCGCAAAGCAAATTTATTCACATGAGATGAACAGACAAATTTTACGATGAGCTGATTTTTGTTCCGGAATATCGAAGTATTACGTAAAAAGAAGTTGATTAGTTTCAAAATTAGATAGAAGAAAATACGTTCGTTCGTCTCACAAAATTTCATCATTTTTTGAAAAATTATCAGAGGCTCAGTAATTCATAACCAAATAAAAATTCTACTTTGACTAAGTCTGACAAATATCAGAGGCGATAGTTCAGAAATCGTAACTTTTGTCTGATTATACCTGAAAGGACTAATGAACTGCAGTGATAAGGGTTGATGAATGAGAAATCCTTTTTAAGACGGACCGGTCCCTAAGAAAAAATAAAAAAAGAATAGCCTTTTAAGGTACAATGCTCGACTTTTACAATATATTTCACACCCCATTTCTCGCGTTTGATTCCTGGCTGACAGTTGATGCCACACCTTTTTTTTGCGCTCAAAGAATAACGGAAGGGATATATATTATGTATAGAGGCCGAGCCCTCGACCTGCACGCAATTTTCTCTAACCGTACAGCAACTGTAAGAGTAGTGATCAGTCGTTTTAGGAACCGTTTGATACAAGACATGTGTGCTATTGTCCGGATGTTACTTGGATTATTCTGACGATCGTAAGCCGAGTGTACCCTCCTTCCAGGATCTATCTTCAAATAGTATTAGTCTCGGTCTAGATTTTGTAACTTTTTATTGCCATTTATTTAGTCAGTAATCGTCTACCGAATGAGCTGTAAGCCTCACGAGAGTTAATAATTACTAGTGTTTAATGCGTGAGGACTTTATATAGGTATACACGATGTATTCTGCATATGTATAGGTATGTACACACTTTCATTAAAAAAATTGTAAATCATGTGTATAAGCTGTCGAAATAAAAGATAAAAGAAACCTGACCCCTTCATTTTATCCGAGATAAGATCCTCGGTAGATCCCCTGACTCGAAGGAGCCAGATAAAACGAGTCTATATATCGTATTTATATGTATATACCTGTACCTATATGTGTGCATAAATTCCGTGAAATCAACTGCGATAATAATCTCACGTATGATTATTCCGACGATTTAGAAGACTCCTTTTTCTTCTTTTTCTTCTTCATCTTCTTCGTATTCTTCTTTTGGTACCGATCGCTAAGCGTGCAGGCTTAGAGATTGGTGGTGCGGGTGTCCGCGAAGACGGAGGCGCACACGTCTTCGCCGGAAGGCACCGCGGGGTCGTAGTGGATTGGTTTGACCTCCTGAACTGACAGTGCACGCGAATAAACATCGGAGAGTGACGTTGGGCCTCGCGAGGCTTCAGCAATCGCACGCGGGTCAAAACCGAGGTCAGGACTCGTGCCAGAGAAACGTCGTTCCTAGTTCCTTCTAACTATTTTTTTTTCTTCTTTTTTTCTATTTCTATTGCTTTTCTTTCTATCGCCAATCGTCCAGCCGGCCTCGCTACCTATTCCCAAATTCGTTTGACTTGACCCGCATCCTACGACAACCAATTTTTCTTCGATAGACTGAATCTATATAAGATAAGATTCAAAAAAATCTCAAATAATTTCTACTCAGGCATTTCTTAAAATACAATTAGTAATCAGCTGTGAAAAAAAAATTGAGTCGATAAGATATTTCTTGGAAGCTTTTATGCCGGTAGATTTGAAAACAGAACTATTACCAAAGTCTGTATAAGTATACTCCGTTTAAATTAATTAGGCTATGATATCGACGCGAATTCATCAACAGTATACCGCTATTTAGTATCTGAAAGCAAGTTTGAACTCCTCGTTACTCTGCACTGCAGCTAGTAAGCGAGTTCTCACGGTTTGTAGTAAACTGGGTATATACAGTAAAGTTTGTAATACTACTCGATCTAAATAGCTGCTACTTTCGGGGGTCCGGAATTATAATCGAAAGAGATGGTTACTTTTGTAAATTATCGGCAACTCAACATCGATAAACTCGTCCGTGTCGAATCTGATTTAGAATCTTTATCATTTGTTAATTGATAATGAAGTGCGGGTATCGTGTAGCTTAGGTTTATCCGCGTACCAGCAACTAAAGCGTGTTTTTGCTCGGTGAAGAATGACAGGAGTTAATGCCGGCGTAAGTAGGTATGAAATTGTGCTCGGTGACAATATGAGTTAACTATTTAGAAGCGAGTGTGTCTCGGTCGAAGAGGCAGGTGGCGGTTCCGGCTACGCGAAGATCGCTCTGAAAATTGCCCGCACGCTAGTTTCTACGTAGTAGACGTAAGACACACGAGACAATGGAACCGATGCCATCAACCTACAACAGCCACACGAGACACCCGAACGTGAACTGCAAACAGACAAACGGACGAAGGTGCAGTGTGGCCTATAATTGACGCCTTCCTTCCTATGAGAAGTCTACTCCCTTCCCGTTTCTTCGGTTTGCTGTTATTCGAACTCATTTCGCCGAGTGTATTAAAAGTTTCGACAAAAAAAAAGAATAAAAATCGCAAAGTTGAAGGGTTTCATTTGCAGCTTCTACTCAAATTTTGCCAAAAATCCCAGTGCCGCGAGAATCAAAAAGAAGAAAACAAATTTCGTTCGAATCGCACAAACGGTATTATTCTTCGAAACCACAATTTTACCTTTCCTTCCTAAATCCTTCGGCCAATTATGCTCAAATTCAATGCCGAATCTGATAATTATACAAGGCGTGTCTGTATCAAATAACGTTGAAATCGTTCGACTCGTTCGAAAGTCATTAAACGGATGGACGAGCAGATAATGTGCAGAACTTACGACCGTCCCACTTTCTTAAGGCGCTAAAACCGTAATTGACAAAAAGGATGAATTAGTGATCAACTCATGACACATCTGCACATGCATATAGGTGTATGAGAAAGTACCTAATCTCCTAGTTACGTGACTCTAACGGGTTTCCTTAAATACGTAACGTCGTTTTCTTACATTTATGTAAAGAGCATTTAAACGCGAAAGAGAGCTTTCAGTGCGGAAAAGCTACCTGACTCGTATGTCCTCCTCATAGATTCTTATGACAAAACGTAGCGCATTATATATGTGGCGTCTGCGGTCAAAACTTTGGACAGTCGATACCGCATATAGGTATACTTGTGTATGTAGTTTCGTTGTCGATCATTTCGTTCGTGGTATGAGCGCGCCCTAAGCTAAGGAAACCGCAGGACTGATATTGAAATCGAATCACGCCCTCGCGAGATGGCCATTCCGTATATTCATCCCGTACTTATTATATATATGGCAGAATCGGTACGTGCCGCAACCACCTTTTGGTATTTACTGCTATACGATATACCTACTAGCTTGTTGTTCGCCGGTTCGCTTCGCTTCTCTTCTCTCCTTCTTCTCTTCTCTTCGCCATGCCTTTGAAGCGTTACGCGAGAATTTCTCCGCGCTGATGTTGCAGGTGCAACCGTATACAGGGTATGGACAGCCTATCTTTTATCCACCTGCAGTTAACAGCGGTCTGCACGCGTGCGTTGTTAGATTGCAGGTGGATGTCTAAAGATCCTTACATATCCTCCGAGTATCTGGAAATGGCGAAAACACCAAGGAATGCAAACTTTTTTACCCCGGTATACGATCTCTACTATTTTTTTTATTTATTGATTCTCATGTTATTGAATCATGAGAAGTTCTTAATCCAGAGACGGATCGCAAGATTCAGGATTATTGAAACGACTAATTTCATTCGTTCATACTCGTCGTATGAAACTCACCCTCTCTCTCTCTCCCTTTCTATCCCCATCTCTTTTTCTCGGAGTACCTTATACCTGCGGAGTAAAACGGACATACATCCAACTGATATGCATTTACTTGCGGTGACGTCCGCGGCCGCGGCCGCAACAAATCTCCGTTCAATTTACGATGTTACAGATGAAGACCTTGTGTTATGATACCTCTGCAGCTACCGTCCAGCTTTTATCGATGAGCGGGCTCACCAGCCCCGTGAGAAAACACGCTAGCCACTATACCCTTTTCCATTTTTTTTTTTCCGTTTTTCTCTTTCTGCTTTCTTCTTCTTCTTCTTCATCGGCAAATTTGTTCGTGCGTTCTTCTGCGGGATGTTAGAGGTAGCACACCGCACCGAGCAATACGCCTATAACCCCTTCAACTATTACGCGATCGAATTTCGCACGATATTACGATCTCTGTATGGAATATCAAAGCCCTGAAGAAAATAATGGAATAATATACTATATATGGGGTGTGTTGAACAATTCATTTCTAACAGGTTAATCTATCAGAGAAATGTATGTATCTATTGATTAAATAAATTGTTTAATATAAGATTGATAGTTGCAATCTCGATCACGTTCTACATATACCTTTGTACCGATTTCTTGTCAAAAGTGTAATGAAAACTGTTCACTTCTTTCTTCGTCATGAGACAGGAATATAAACGTATACATATAAAGATACTTCGAACTAATTGAAAATCTTTCAACACGATGAACGAAACACTTGACTCATGGTAATAATGAGCGTCAAAAAATTTGCTACGTCTTCGACAGTCCGTTTGTTTGTTAAGACTTGTAGCTGGTAAAATAAGAAGAGTGAAAAAAAAAGGAAATTAAAAAAGCAAACAAGCGATCACTTACAAGTAACTAATTTGTTTTTTGTTCAACGTTCGTGTATAATGCTATTCTCTCGATCTAACAGTATCTGATCTCTATACCCCACCTACCACTATGAGATATACATATACCTATATATAAAACTTGAATTTATTGCAGAAAAATAAGAGTTGAGACGAATCGCTATATATGCTACCGGATGCCCTGAGGATATTTTATAAATTCAAGTTGGTCGACTGAAAATGCGGTAATAGTAGTCGTGGCGAGTCGCGTATACGAGATAGAGATTAAAGTGGATACCCACAAACGTTCTAGGTATCCGTATGTGTATAGAAGCGCAGGAGAAGAAGAAAGAAAAAAGTTAGTAACTATCATTGGAGCGGGTCTGCGGGTCCCCCGAAAAGTAAAAAGCATATTACTACACCCACTCGTCTTGAGACGGAGTTTTGGGACCGGAGATCACGGGTAGGTGGGAGAAGGGGGGATCCCCCGTTCTAAAACAACGGCAAAAAATCACTCTGAGCCGAGAGTGTCGCCGCTCATTTACCTGAGATTCGTTCCCGCCTTTTCACTCGGGCTGCTCCAGGGTCAGCGCTAATAGTCGGCCCTCCCTTTCCCTTCAGCACCACTACTTCGCCCCTCGATGTATAGCCACCTACGTAGTACGCTCGTCGAGAACACGCTTAACATTTATCCTCCACACAAGCCACCACCAGGGTTTATAATGTGCGTGTCCCACAAATTGCTCGTACCTATTCGAGACCGTGCCCGCGTACGCGCGGGGCTTAGTATTACTGGTCAAATAACTTGAAACTCTTCCTCTGCTCGTGTTGCGCTCAAATTCGTTTCTATTATTGTACGTAGGTATATCTTAGGTAGGCAGGCAGGTATATAGGTAGGTAGGTATACTTCTGGTGGTGCACTTCTGTGCCGAGAAAACTATCTCTTGAACGATTCTAAGGAGTTAGGAAATAAATCCGTGAAATAACGCTTCATACTTCGTCAGCGGTATATGGTATGGTATATAGGTATGTATACGGCCTATTACTTACGGTTAGAGACGCAGCTATAACGGGAAATCTGACTAACAGCAAAAAAAAAAACAAAAAAATAAAGAAAACAAAAAATCTGAAAAATTACATCGCGTAGCAATTACCGAGAGATCGATGTAAAAGAAGAAGAAAAAAAATCAAAAAAAAAAAAAAAAAAAAAATTCAGAAGAATATAATTTTATGGTTAAATTTTTACAACTGCGTAAAGATGTATATTATCATTTCGTCAATTTGTATTATATACCGCAGGGAAGTATATAATATGTATCAATGATCACTTTTTTAGGTCCGCTATACAACGAATGGTATATATATAAAAAACCAAAAATTAAACAAATAAAATTGAACAACGACTATATATAATAGGTACAGTAGATATAGGTGATAAAAAGTATAAAGATTTTTCCCATCGTGGGAAAGATTTCTTACCGTCTTTCTATATCTGACAAATAAAGACATTTTTTTTCTTCCCCCGTTTAAGAAGAACATAACAGAGTTTCGGAGACAAGAAGTTTGTGAGTTTGGTAAACTATAATAAAAAAAAAACAAAACGAATCTAATCGATTGTGTAATAAATGCAACTGATTTTCAATGATTATAAAACAATTTCTAATTACGTTATTTGCTACAGCCTTTCACACGGATTAGAATTAAGAGACGAAAATCAACTTCAGTCACTTCTTTAACAGCTAGGTATATATGTACATATATACAGGCCTAGAATAGATGGTAAAAAAAAAAAAAAATCATCTCTTTCGCGAACTTCACTACCGCAATCTTATTGTTAGCAAAACGTTGATAGCCTTGCTGGAAATACGCTGCAAAGTCAGATATATAGTGTGTCTATTATGGAGCTGGCTATAAGGTGGTAACCGGGCGACGACGGGGTAGGAAAGGGGTAAACGCTTGAGAATCTTCAGTAATTAGCAGCTGGAGGGTTAATTAGATATTTGAATTGTAAAATTAAACTGTAGTAGTTATACGATATAGCGAAGAAATCATCGAGTGCTGTTATGCATTACCTGCAGTAATAACGAAAGATTTTTGGTTCGAAAAAAAAAAAAAAAACTGTTTCTTTTTTTGTCTCTATAAAATTGATATATGAATTTTTCCGTGAATCGTATGGTTTAAGTAGCCGATATGACCTGAAGATTGTCTAGAATTTGTATCACGTTTAACAGGCTTGAAAATTGCGATGCTGAACCGCATAAGCAATGTTCGAGCGGAGACCTATGACAAAGTCGCGAATCGAATTGCTAGTTAGCTACGGAAACAACGTGATTTCGTTATTTCGTGACTCTGCTTCTCGAATCGTTGACACAGCCGTGGAATTGCCGCGACGCATCATACTTACCGCTTGACAAATGTATCCTAAACTTAACTGTACATAATCTTGAAAAACTATAAGAAAGATGGGGATAAAGAGTAAAGGAGAAAGAGAGAGGGAGAGAAAGAGAAAGAGAGGAAGGAGAATCCTAGAGAGCAAGGAGAAGATACAGAACTGTTTATAGAGAAGCCGGTATTAAACCAAAGAGTGAGGGGCCTGTCCGAGGCTGACGGGGCCTGATGGAGTCGGAGAAGAGCGACTGAAGAGCCAGGTAATCGCAGACGTGATTGATAAGCCACGCGTGACGGTATGGACGTGTTTTTTGCCGAGGCCCAACTTCCGGTTTTCATTCACTAAGAAGTCAAGCAGAGAGGGATAGAGAAAAAAATGGGTTATATGTTGTAGAACCCGTGGAACTGTTGATCAACGAGTTAAATTATAAATAAATAAAGTTATAGATATATATGACGTTGCAGTAGTCAAGTTCCAGATTCATTCATTTCTTTTTTTATTTTTTCGATCTCTTTTTTTTTTACCTGTTAAACGTTCACGGACCAATAATTCAATTGCAGGATTATACCGACGCGTTTTCACTCGAACACTTTAAAGACGGACCTCCGCGCAAAATGATCCATCGATCTATAGGAAGTTTGACGTGAAAAGTTCTCCTTTTATTATCGTTCAATTCAATGAACAATGAAACCATTTATTCATTCAGTAAACAGTCGACAAACTTATATATAGGCTTACACCTAAAACTATCAAGAGAAATTGGACATTGATCTCATCCGACTTATAGCCGTGGACTGTAAGAGCTGATATGCTCCGAAACTCGCATTCGTTCGGCTGCAATATTTTGAATACGTGTAAAAATTGGTCAGAAAAAGTTCTACCCCAAAAGCCACGTTAAACTATTCCGAATTTCTGCTCAAGAATTCAGCCGGAAAACAACATATCGTATCCTCTAGAACCCTGAACTTGAAACTTTTGCAGTGCGAATAGCAGCGTTTCCTTTCTCATTCCAACAGGTTGCTACGGTGATGCCCCTTGCTAATTCACCACTATAATGTCCACGGTCATCAGACCGTGCCAATTGGGGCAAACGAGCTCCTGAAACGTCCTTGTGAAGTCTACACACGTGGAAGAGTATAACTTTGTAGAGTGAAGTTTAATACTCGAGGTATAAGGGTGGAGGGTGGGGGAGACGTATAGAGAACGGGTGTCATCAAATTTTACACTAATTTTCATAAACTTTGTAAAAGACCATGCATATTTTAAGTCAATAACGGAGAACTACCTATATGATTACAGAAAGTTAAAACGGTGTGTGAAACTGCAGCTTATAATAGCCCGAAGCTAATTATCTTTCGAGGAAGTTGTTATATGTATGCAAAGACCTCAGGACCTTAAAGACATAAATTCAGC
The DNA here is from genome assembly GCA_949628255.1 of Macrophya alboannulata. Classification (NCBI taxonomy): domain Eukaryota; kingdom Metazoa; phylum Arthropoda; class Insecta; order Hymenoptera; family Tenthredinidae; genus Macrophya; species Macrophya alboannulata. The sequence goes on along the minus strand of OX451207.1, from coordinate 12,710,533 downwards.
CAGACAAATGTCGCGTAGTTATTGCTGTGTCTTTAATAATGTTTCGTATCGAGTATCACGCCAATTAGTCTGTCTTCCATGGTAAGTGATGAAAGTGATTTTCATTCGGTGTGATTGCATGTGTGAATTTTGTTCTGAAAGTTCGTATAGTTTCTTGTATAGGTTTTGTGTATTAGAATGGCTGCAGTTTAGGCGGAGGACAATTATAATTTCAATATAACCACGAAATTTTAATGAAGAAGCTTAATTCGGACCGCGGTTAAATATATATATACCAGATCATAAATGAACAAAGAGTTGAGACAGCCCGACAGACGAATCAAAAGAGCGAAGAGGTCACTCGCCGTGAGGCTTTAATGCCGCCGGTAAAGGCCGCTGAATAAGGATGTGTGTAGTATATTCCTCGTACGGGGAGCGTGCAAGCGACCGTGTATGTCACGGGCGGTCACGATTCTGCTCGGCGTGCTCGCCTGGCCTCATCTGTCTCATCTCTCTCTCGTCCGAACCCGGACGCACGTAGATACATACATATAATACATGTACGTAGATACATACATACACACACACACATGAACATATATATATATATATATATATATATATATATATATATATATATATATATATATATATATATATATATATATATATATATATATATATATACACTATCACAGCACATACATGGATATTTATTTAATATATATGCGAGGTGTAGGATTACGCGTGGCCCGTATAACGCCGGGTACGAAGTACCCAGGTGGTATACCCACCTTCCTTCTGGCCCATGTCCGCGGGTCAACGGGGCAAAGATACTATTATAATATACACGTGTTGAAAATTATGAAACTGGTCGAAATCATTACGAATAAATATTGCGGAGTGTCCCATTCTTATAGCTAGGGAGGTGAAAGCTATATCGTTCGAAAACTGTATGTGAAAATGGGGAGATCGTGGTTATTATTTTCTTTTCTTCTCTCTTTCAGATGAGAATCTCTTTCTATGAACGTGAAAGTACTGTTTCAACTCTCTTCGTCATCAGATTATCGATCCCGTAATGAATTTTATTAATGATCGTTACATTTTTCAATCAAACGAAATTGTTAATTCGGGGAATCTGTAATAATATGATACCGAAGAGGCGAAGAGATAGGAATAACCTCTCGGACCATCTTCAAGCTACGGAGGCTCTGACGCGTGACGATATTCTCCGTCCTCCTTCTCCTTGTCCACCCAAGTCTCATGTGTTCCTTGAGCGGGTTGCCGGTTGCCTACACCCTTTTTATACACCACGGTGAACGTGAACGTGAGTTTAAACGCTCCGTGGTCAGTGAGAATCTTTCACGGGTAGATTCATACAATATCTACAATATGACGTGTCCAAGTATATACACATATACATATATTACATCTATATACACGTACCTATACCAAGATCGCATCGCGTCGTCTATTATTGCCTCAAGAAATTAGTCCTTGTTTTTCGTTATAGGTCATTATCGCCGATAGGTTTATCGGTCGTCTGAATAACCGGATCAATTAATGAAATTTTTCAACGGTATAATATGTATATGATAATGTAACGAAAAGATGATACAATTCAACTTAACATCGTATCGATTAGCTATGTGGATAGATTAACAAAAAATAAAAAATAAAAAAAAGAAGAAATCAACACGCCAAGAGGTTGGGCATCGATAATAGGGACGAACCAATTCATTAATCACGTTATTAATCGTAACTATATTTGTTGGTACTAATAGCTTCGGGCTGAGTGATAGCTGGCCTATCAGATTTCTTGTTCCCATGTGGGCGTCCGCGGCTGGTTGACCTCTACGAATGATCAGGGAGGATCATCAGATCAGCGATCATAGTTATAGTAATTATTAATCACGTCTGGGGCTCGGTTCGCTCGTAAAAGGTTCGTAATTCTTCTCTTATATACACTGGGAAGGTAGTCTGATGACGAGAACTGCTTTGAGTGCCGGCTTCTTTCTCATCGTTGAGTTAAGCGCGGTTCACACGCGACCGCCGAGTGTACGGCTCTTACATCGCGATTGTCAAAAATCACGAGGATTAACAACTGCACATGAGTTTCTTTTTCATTATTATATACTTTTACGTAATCGTCATGATCTTCGACTTTCCAAGTTTAATGAAATTCGATCAATTTCAAATCCAAATTATCGCCGGAGGAGACAAAGAGACCACACCTCGTTAATGTCAACGTTAGTAGCGTATATTGTCCATCTTAGGTATATATATACGTTACGCCTATGAACCCCGAGCGTTCGAGAATAAAGGCAACGTTGAGCAGTGCCGCGGGGATGGAGGAAATACTGAGATGACCGAGATGAGAGAGAGAACTAGAGCGATTTTCGCTCTCCTTTGTTGGTCCAACGCGTCTTTGTTGCCGTTCGTATATATAGTAGTCCGCGCCCAGGAGTTTCTCCTTCCTTGAACAAATACACTATAATTCTATCCGTGTACAATCTAAGAAGGGCTAAGGCCATAGGCGAAGTTCGACGATGTTGTCTTATTGCTTTTTCTATTTATTGCCACAAGTTTTAAAAGTTTTTTTTCTTCCAAAAACGAGTAAAATTGATTCGCTAAATTCACGATGAACGGTGATACGCAGCTACACCTCGGAGAAACTATTTGATTCTGAAATTTCGTGCGTTAAAAATTTTGATCGCAGCTCGGAACTCTCGCTGTTATTAATTAACAAGGCCGCACTTTCAGAATTATTATTCCTTAGCGTGCGGTATTGCGGATAATACGCAAAGTCTCCAGGATCGTGAAACGTGCATGAGGTCTAGACCCCTCGCTGGCCTGGCATGGGCATTTTTTACCTTCAGTTGGCTCGAGTATCTTGTACAGTACTTTGGTAACGACGGGTCTGACCAAACACCTGACCATATCTCGCGAACAAATAACCCTTGCAGGTAGAAATTTTTCGACACACTCGTTCGATCAGGATCGAGAAATTGGTCCCCATTCATTTTTTCTCCCTTCAATTTTACGGTTCAACATTTTCTTTTTCCAAACGAATCGACGATTACGGTCAATGATTTCTGCCAATATCCATCTCTGATGCCGGAACATGTGACGTGATTATCCTCCGGGAATTAACCCGCGGATAAATTTGAACGTACTCAAAAGTTGCGGCTATCCATCGCTAGGACAAAGTCTCCAGTCTTTTAAGAGGTAGGCAGGCCACTCACGCGGTGCAGCCGACCGCGAAATCGACGCGCACATATGAACCAAGAGATCTCTGAGGAGGACGAGTAGAGGCGGAGGGCCTTTCTTTCCGAGGTGCCTCTTCCCTTCCCTTGGAGTAGCGCATCCTGCTCCATCCGTGTCCTCGTTCGGCTTCGTCATAGCCGTACAGTCGCATCATCACCATTCAGATTTTAGATAAACTTGTTTATAAAAAGGAACTCGAAATATTGAATTGACCGGGGTTCAATTTTACATTATAAAATTGAAATGGTTCGAAGGATAAAAGAAGAAAAAAAACTTACGGAAACACGGTTGTCTGTTTCACTATTCCCTGATAATAAATTTGCTCAATTAAAGACAGAGAATCTCAGAAATTGTTTAAACCGTGCGACTATCCGAATATATACGAGTAACACGGCTGTTAATCAAATTGTTAGGCTCTGTTACGTAGCCTCAAACAATACTGGTACCTAAATATACGTACGAGTATGTACGATACATTGTGAATTTAATGTTACGGGAGAATGGCTTCAGGGCTGGTTGAAGATAGGCGACAAAGGCATATCGAGTGACACCTTTAATTGAGCTTTGAATAAATCGAGGGATTACGCACATACATTCGATGTTATTTTGAAATTATTATTAGCAACGACTTGCGTAAAGTCTCGCCGATGGACATTTTCACTTTATTTGAAAATCGGTTTATAATACCAACTTTGTGGGATAATTACAATTGCCACGAGTTTAGCATATCATACAAATCCACGAAAGACAAAAGGTACGCTCGAATAACCCTTATCTTCGGTGCTCTTCATTGTTTTATAATTTTCATAAGTCCGGTAAAATTGACACACACTATAGGTATATACCTTCTCGGCACGTGTTATACTTCGCATTATTAATCTCTTATATACGCACGGTAAAAAAAAAAAAAATTTCGTTCTCAATTAATCAGATTTCAATTATAACGACTACCTATAGACAACTATTCGTAGATGAATTTTATTCAGTTGTAACAAGGACATTATTTACATAGTCTAACATGAATTCTGACGTTTTTCTCTTTTTTTATTCGCCTCGTTTGTTGAAATGAATGAAAATTCGATTGAAACGCGGTTATAAATCACTTGACCTATCAAAACGACTAGAGTCAGCCTACTTTAGAAGGAACAATAGGCAATTGTTAACGCGTGCTTAAAAATTGATTATATAAATTGATAATTATATAGGAAGGGGGTTTAAAATAATTATCTAATTACCTGTAATACCGAACCTAAATTATTCACAAGGAAATCGTTGACATCGAATCCTCGACAAATTCTACACACACGATGATATAGTTTTTTTTTTTTTCCCCATCGTCAAAATTCGCGTCGTAATCGGTTGCTCATTAATAATCGCGCTACCACATAAGTCATCGTTTTTTCAGCTTACCAAGACACGGGATACATGATCGTATAGCTGTCACTGCTCACTGGGACAGCTCGAAATACGAGCGTGAGTAGGTACGCGGAGGAGTCGAGGAATTTTTTAATTAACCTAATTGCGATTTATCCAATTAACCAATGGCGGGTGGTTGAGGGACGGAGGAGGGGGGAGAGGGTGGTAGTCTAATCGGGAACCCTCGAAATCAGGCATACATCGGGTATAAAACAAAAAAAAAAGAAAAAAGATAATGATAATAAAAAAAAAAAAAATGAACATACGTACACTGCACGCTATAAGCGCGCGCACACACACGCGCACACACGTGATTTACACCATGATCGTGAGATCGGTCCCTTTAACACCAATCTAACGAATCAATATGAGCTTTCCTATTTCTTGCAACAGCGGGCACCGCGGCACGGCGTATATACCTATAATATATCGTATACACAGGTACAAGTATAGCTTATGGCTCGACTAACGCTGTCGTGTTACATAACAATTTATCCGAACTTCTTTTAAACCGTGATTAGGTGTACAACCAATATCCATAATAACGACCAACTTACAGGCATATATATTATATACACATTCGCGTGTATCTATATGCATGCACGTACGTACGTACGTACGTATATACAAATATACATATACATATATACTCGTACATGTATGTATAATATTATTATACACTCGTTTGTATATACCTATATATATATATATATGTATATATAGGTATATACAAACGAGTGTAGATATACACAGTATGCATGCGCGCGGGGAGAACATTCGTGTATCAAATCAACCCTTGTTGGTACGGCCTAATAATAGCAACAAATAAATGAATTAATTGCATGAGGGCATGGGGTAGTTTTTGGGTTTCGGGTTGGCAAGGGGGCAGGAGGTGGGGGGGGGAGGGGGTGGACTCGCTTCGAACTGATCGCCAGGCACTGCCGTGTTCGTGCCGGCCCTGCCTTTGGGGGAGGCGAGGCGGCGGTACGAGGGGGGCGGTGGGGGGGGTTGAGGAAAGAGAGGGTGGGTGGATAAGGGGCAGGGGGCAGGAGCAGGGGGGGAGGGGGGGAGGGGGGGGGACAAAGAACAGTCCTAATATATGCTTGCCGAGAGAGACTATAAAAATCAATACCTCAAATTACCAGGTCGTGGTTAATTTTCTTCAAGCAACGAACGTACCAACTAGCGAACCCTCGTCTTCGGCTGCCTCCCCCCCCCCCCCCCTGCCCCCTTCCACTTCCGCATCGCAATCCCTATAGCCCCTTAACCCCCCCCCCCCCCCCCCCCCGCCCGCGCACCGTTTCTTGTCCCTCGCACCACGCAGTCATCCAAGTTTGAACTTACCGCATTCATGCACTTCGTTTATACCTGTAATCACATATTTATACTTATATGTGTCGGTATATACGTATGTATGTATGTATTTATTTACATGTATATAATATAATACACGCGTATCACACGCAGTATATGAGACTTATTGTTAACGGAAAAATGGAAATGTGCGGTTACAGAAATATGGTACGCATGGACTGGTAAGTATATTGTATACGTATATACGCTGTATATTTTATGTATAAGTATTAACACTTGAATTACACGTGAGAGGTAGTTACTGTCGTTTAGAAAAAAAAATTTTTTTTTTTTTTTTTTTTTTCCAAGTGCGCGCTGGCTCGACGGGATTTAATTACGGAGTTGGAAATTTCTTTAATTAACGTGGAAATTTGTTTTTATCATTTTTTTTTTTTTCACTTTCTGCATCACCCTGCAGTCTGCTCCTAATTATTGTGACTTTAATTTGGCACTTGATTCAACTCAGATTTCTTGGTCGCTATGTATGTACGCGAAGGTGTTTTCTTTTATTTTTTATTTTTTTTTTCCTCATGTTATGTATACACGGGGAAATTTTAGGGAGGAATAACCCCACGGTGCTCTGAGATAAGTTCCGATGTCAGCCTCAAAATACACCTTTTTTAACTCATATACGGAATTTTTTTCATTCAACGTAAACGTCGGATGAAATTTTTTTAGTTTTTTTCTTTCAATTCCTTAGCATTTATTTGATAGTTTTTTTGGTTAATATATACTATGTACATAATGTGTATATAGAGGAGACAGGTCCGGCGAATAAATTGAAATATAATTCTTAACAAAGTTGTATGACGGAGACTGTAAAATCTTGTTGAACTGCAGGGAGAAGAAAAAAAAAGAAGAATAAATATTAACGTTTCGTCGAATAAGAAATAATTAGCTGACTGCAAACGAAACTGAGACCGTATACCCCGTGCAGTCTTTATTCCGATACTGCCGCCACCCCTGTGTCCCCTCCGACAGATCCTTGCCACGAAGCAGTCAGCCAGCAAGATTACGACTCGACTACAGCGGAAGGGTTGCAGCCCCTGCTTTTGATTTTATTGCCCTTAACCTTCCCACACTCCATTTTCCCCGTCCTCCATACCCTCTACCATCCTGTGGAATCCCCAACTCGGCTATAGGGTTCGTCTTTTTCTTTCTCGTCGGCACGATTATGTTCGTCTCTCTCTTTCTTTATCTCTATCTTTTGCTTTCGGTCTCGCTCACTTCTGGACCCCCGTAGTAGGTGTGTCTCTCTCAGATCTACTCTCGATCTTGTTCGCGGTCCGTTTCTCGCCTCTTTCGTATTTATGGCCAACTGACCCGCGCAACTATGTCCAGCCAAAGGGTGTCCACCCCGAGGTTAAAGGAGATCACGGGGACTATTTCGACGGGATAAATATTTCATCGCCTCATTTTGACCCTCATATTTCTTTCAGGAATAGTACCGATGGGACAAATTTTATGAAATATCACTGCTCGTCTGGTGTCCAGATAAAATTCAGGAAGCACCAAGAAGTTTTAAACATCGTCCGTCCGTCAATTCGTTGAATAACGCGTCGATCGATCCCAACGAAATTTGATACGGAAAGTCTTCGAATCATTTTCAGATACGGGATTGAATTTGAGAAGAATTGGTCCAGGGATTCAGGAAGAGGAGTTAAAAATGTATGTTTCAAAAAAGTATCAACATCTCTTCTCTTCTAAACTGTTAGATCTCAAATTTTTTATGCACATTCATGATATTCTGATTACGACAGATTTTAAGACCTTTATCTATCAGGAATAGGCATAAGCGTTGCGTTTCCTCTCGCTACCTGCAAGCATGTCCAGCTATCTCGACCCCCGCAGAGACTCTTTTAAAAAGAATGTAAAAAACGCGTGACGTACACACTTCTGACGAAGTTTTATCTAGCTTCAATTGACGAAAGTAATTGCACGTAGCACGAGCTCGTGGATACGCGTGATAACACTGTACAGGTATACGATCCCGAAGAGTACACGTAGATCGTTAATTATTTTCTTATCAGTATTATTGATGTATATTTAGCTGGAGGAATGAAATACTCGCGTATGGTATCTCATACCTCGCCGTATTAACCAGCTCAAATTAGGTAACTCTCCTAAATTTTCTGTCCGCGAACCGTGTCCAGAACCGACTTTATCTCTCGCCCCCCTGCGGAGCTCACTGTTTTACAGGGAATGTTTGAAACGTGTCGTTTCTAGCGAAAGTCTAATTTCAAAGCTCGGGCTGATAACGTCAACAGCGCGTAACGCGAGCTCCCTAGTCAGCAAACGATAGGTAGGTAGGTATAGGTAGTCGCGAGATACCCGGCGTCAGAATGATTTGAACATGGTTCGTGGTGTTATTATCCTGACACACGCGTATATCTTTCCAAGTTTCAGAACTCGGCTCCCTTTCTTCTATACCGTGCACCACCCCAATTCCCTCATACGCGCAACCTTTGTACGCACTCACTCCTCGCTCTTCAATCTTCACTCGGTTCACTCTTCACTCTTCACTCGTCACTCCATAGTCTTGAAACCTCCACCTAAGCACCCTTATTCAACCGACTCTATGTGCTTTATAGAATCGCGTTGAGCACCGAGATACAAAAGAACGTACGAGGAGACTGCTCAGAGCCCGCAACAGCCACGCGTGTTTCTTTACTTCCCTGTTCCTTGATCGTGAAACCGTTCCTCTCAAACCGTCTTCCTCTGATCGGTTCAACGACCTTTGAAAATAAGACCAGAAGCACGCGTGAACTCGGAGGGTATGAGAAGAAGAAGACAAAAAAAACAAGAAAGAAATTGTAGTAAAAAAGAACAAAAATTTTCTTCGGCAAAATTCCTACCCGTCAAAATACCACGATGATACTGACGAAGGTCAGATCCCCGGCTATTTCTTCCGTTATACTAATGAGACCCTTGCACCGTATGCAAACATCGGCGTGTCCGAGTGCACGCTCACTCGTGTATGTTGTATACCTGCGGTATAAAACTGAAGGTGATCGCGGCTTAAGTCGCGGAAAACAGGTTCCACGTCCACGTGGATGAAGGGAGCGAGAGAGAGACGGAAATAAAAGAAGAGAAAAAAAAAGAGAAGGAAAGAAAGAAATAAAGAAGGAGAAAAAAAAAATAATAAAAGTACAAAGATAAAGAGAGGGAGAAAAGAGCGAGAGCTTAAGTCCTGCAGGCGGAACTGACCACCACCACTTTGCGCTGGTCAGGGGCGCCCTGAATAAAACTCTCTCGGGTGCGGGACAGCGGCTGGTTGTAGAGGGGGATGAGGATCAGGATCGGGCCGACGAGGTCAGGGGCGGGCGTGCCGGAGGGAGGAATGAGGGTCGAGAAAAGAGGGAAACCGGAGCAAAGTCCGAGAGCGAAAGTTGGGGGTGATAAATAAATAGTGGACTCTGGGGGGAAGGAGGCGGCACGCGCCAGGCTGCGACTACGCCACCCTCGACTTTGGGTGCCTCATGGCCTCCCCTTTCATCCCCATTTCCCCTTACCCATCGCCCATACCTCTTCGGCAGGCTGGCCCGCGTCCATCGTTTATACGCAGTCGGTTAACCCGCGACTTTACGCGTCACGTGTTTAAGGTAGGTCGGAAACTTGTTTTTAATCGGTCTCGAGCTGAATCCGCGAATCCCTTATCCATCGAATTTACCCCTCGTCGCCAAATACGAGACACGTCGAATGGTTTGAGGTAACGATATCGACGACGATATTCGACGGATCGATATTAGCGAATTTAACAACGGAATTCGGTCAGCTTAAATTTCTCTACTTTCCAGGAATTTAGCGTGCAGATTCATTCGCACAATCTATTCGCTGATGGGTCGACGTTCTTCGTTTATATATTACTTACGGATTGTTAAGTATCTGTTCATAAAACGGATATAAATTTGGCATTTCAAACGCTGACATACCTACCTGCAGATCATTCTCCGTCAGTCGTTGAGAGTTGATTGATATCAGTGCAACATGACTTTTGATTGATCAACTATTTCTTATAATTCAAATATACTAAAACGAGGTACATTTATATACAGAGTGTCCCAGAAGTAAATGTCCAAAATGAAAGGTGTCCTAGAGGAGGTCGAACTGAGTAAATTGGCCCGAAGAACATGGGGTCTGCGAAGTCGCGTTCGCGAGATATCACGAGTTGAAAAAAAAGTATCGCTTTGCGTCGCCGCGACGCGACGCAAAGCGATACTTTTTTTCAACTCGTGATATCTCGCGAACGCGACTTCGCAGACCCCATGTTCTTCGGGCCAATTTACTCAGTTCGACCTCCTCTAGGACACCTTTCATTTTGGACATTTACTTCTCGGACACTCTGTATATAAATCTGTATAGATAAATAGATAGACAGTGGTAGAGACTATAATATATAGCTCATCACGGTACATAGACCAGATATACACGTACTTATACCCGAACACCAACAACTCGTGCCAATTCGACCCTCTATCCGTAGCTCGTGAGTAGCAATGTATAACTCGAACCGGGGGGTGAGCTGGGTGAGGGAGGAATATGGGCGAGTTGATCATAGATTTGAGCCACGAATGTGATTAACACACTTCTAAGACCGAGCATATCTGTACGTATATCGTCCGTGTACGTACATCTACATACGTATAAGTAAAAGTGTGCGTGTCAACGTGTGAGGAATGGTTAGAGCGTGGCCATAGATATGGTATGATATTGGCGATTGGGATCTTGGCCACCGGACGGGCGTCGCGTCGTCTGCAAGGGTGAGTTGACGTGTAGAGGTTGAAATTCGATAAGACGTTCGAGACGTATTGGCCTCTCGAGATATATTGATTAGAGATTTAGTTCTTATACGAACAGACATTCGAATCGTGCGCGCAGGTTATTAGTTTTTATTTGTTTAATATGGATTTAACTACTTTGCGTATATATCCGCATGGAATATTCCCGCAAACGATGTACACACGCTCGTTGGGATATCGAGAATCGCGAGGGTCTAATCGTGTTGCCAAAGCGAAGTAACCTTTACGCCTTGATTATAGGTCCGAGACGACAATCTCGGCGGAATGATCTGCGGAAACACGAAATATTTGGAAACAAAATAACGTAAAATAAAGTAACGTAAGTTTCGGTAGAGTTAAGATTTCGCCACTAGTAAGAAATCTGTTCGTTCTAATAATAATTGTGAAAATTATGTATATGGGAAAAGTCTGGGTTTTCAGACAGTTTCAGAATCGTCTATTTATACAGGGGATGGCGTTGGATCTCGAGGTTATAACAATAAATTGTAAGTAAAAAGTTTTACCTACCACAATCGTCAATTTTGTTCAATTTAAACGTATATTCATTGTCGTGGCGTGTACCCAGCTTTATATTCGGTGCCACTCACGATCAGTAGCTGAATGTCATTGGTACCCCCGTCCGCAAGGGTTATAAATAGTATCGGGCCAGTGGGCATAGGTATAATGATATTATCTTCCCTAAAAATCACTAGGTTATAAAACTATCAACTTACACCAGCCGCATTTCAGTCGTATAGTCTGCAGCCCCTAATCTATGCGAAGCTATAATAAAGTGAAAGGAAACTAAATCATGTATCCACAATCGAAGCCAGTTATTTAATCGATTTCATTAATGGTAGAATCAATCATAATATTGGCCAATTTGTAGAAATGTTTATCGTATGAACGACCTGGAACGAAATCGTTCCTTAAATTTATCAACTCTACGTAGTGGAAAAATGACCTTAAGACTTTCACGACCTCAAAAAGAGTCGAGTAAGAATCAAAAAAATGAAAATGAAACCCTACGATCGGTTCACCTTCATTGGAATAATTTTATTCACTGTATGATCGTTGTCAGTCTCACAAACGTAACGGCGATTTTCAGCTGCAATAATCAGAAAGATGGAAAATTTTCGATTTTTATTTTCCAAAATTGTAAAGAGATTCAACCAAGGTGATGTGCAGTGTGTGTTTCTTCATCTGGCTCACCAGTTTTCGAAATGTGAGAGAACAGGGGAGAGAGGATGAACTCAGGGCCCTACCTAAATCTAAGAACCAAAAGCGAAAGTCTTGATATTTCGTAACAAACGGTAAGGACTTTGAAACAATTTCCGACGCCTCCGAGTTTGCGTGTATAAAATATATCTATAGATATACATATATCCGAGTAGGTGTATGTAGTACATTTGTATATAATAAGCTCGAGGTTTTATCTCACGTAGGATTAATCACCCTGTGCGATACGCAATCGAGTCTTCCACCCTTTTTCTTTCATACTTTTCTTATGCGTAGTAAAACAAAGCGAAAAATCTACCTTGCGTAAAGTATAATACGTACAAAATTTCCGCTTCTAGGACGAGTCGTCCTTTGTACAGGGTATACGACCACAAAATCTGTTGAACGACCAAATTGCTGGTCTTTGTTATCCATCCGCTAAAGTTATCACACTGTCCAAGGAAGCTGGGAGTCCCTCCAATATCGAAAGCTGAATTAAGTGGCGGATTTACCAACCCATGTCGTAAAAACTTACACAGATATACCGAAACAACGTCGAAATATTATACCTGAGGCGCGCCTCAGGTATAATATTTAATTGCAAACATTCACTTCATATTCCCTCGACTGTCTAAAGACGGTCAGTAATTCAAGACACAGGGTTGTTGCTTTCGGTCCGCCTTCGCTAGTACGGTCTTGAAAGGGGTGAGTATAGGGTGAGAATGTTAAGGGGACCCGCGGTGGGTCGCGAAGGGTGGACGAAATGGGTCGGCCGGGGGTTCGTGAGCCGGGGTGACTTGTGGTTGTGCGCAAGGAAGATAGGGTTGCTGCCCGGTCGGTCCTTCTTCCGTTCGACCATCCGTCCGTCCGTACGTCCCCATCGTCCGAGCAACCACTCATCCCTTAGGTCCAATGGGGCGAACAAGGGGGGAATCTAGGGGGATGTTCTTGCACTTGTGACGGCAAGTTGCCGACCTGTCTCTCGTCTTGAAATTGTGTGTATACGTTTTACTCCCACCTATACATGTCCAAAATTATACACGTACTGCAGGACGGCATATATACATACGTGCGGGACAAAGACGCGGTATACCTATACCTACCTATACGACGGAGGCGATGTTGAGGGTGAGACCTGGTAAGGAGAGAGAAGAGGCAAGGGCGAGGCGAACGCTGCCCAAGGAGTTACCCGGAGCCGACACACACGAGTCCATTTATTTCGAACACGAACATGAGAGCCAATGATATATCGGGTGACCCATTTGTCCGCGGGTCTTATGTCTCTGATGACCTCTACCGAGTTGCAGATAGTAGACTTGGACGTGTCCGACATAACGGAGAATAATTATTGTTAGTGACGTTACTCACGTTTACGGGCCAAGGCTGTGACTATAGCGACTAGTAAGCTGGGCATAAAACCGTTTCAAGTTAGCAAACCGATATGGTAATTTTTTATTCATACTTCTTGGTTTTTTTCATGACAATGATCACGCGTTTTGTTTGGTGCATTAGGCGCGATGAATTCCGCTATCTAATTTTCATAATTCATTATTTCATCACGTTTTTTTTTTATTTTTCTTCTCAAATGACATATTAGAAACCTATGCTGCAGTGAACGGCGGTGGCACTAAACGTTACACAATCGATCACTCCGTGTGGAACCGAGTTGCATTTGATGGTACAAACCAAACCAAAGTTGCCTTTCACACACATCAATACATGTCCACGGAACTGATTCGATCTCAAAGTTCACTACGGGAGAGATGTTTAGTCAACTACATTTGCTGGCGGGATAGAAAATCGCTAACATAATCATTCCCGGCTGATCATAAACCTCGCGATTTTATCCTGTACTCATCGTTATATAGTCTTATACACTCATAGTTTCAACGATCATTGTCAGACTGACAAATTCGTACACTCGATTCGAACACCGATTGATTCGGTGATAACTAAAGTTACATAAGTACAATTTGCCGCCTGTGAAACAGATGATTCAATTCAATCGGTATGATAGTCTGCAGCCGATTTGATTGATAGAATTTTGAAGGCAGATACCAAGTCCTGTCAATTTTTATTAAATGTTCTCCGGATTATCCGGTTTCTGCAACAGAAACATTTCGAACGGTATCATGCATAGGAACTGAAAATTGTTTCTTTCGAAGCTCATCGGCTGATGCGAGGTATCCTTTTTTCCCCTCATCCCCCCTCCCCCCCCGGATGAAGATATCGCAAGATGGGGAGGTTCGGGTAATCGAGAAAGCGAGTGTACGCGGTGTATATTTTTTCAGTGACACCCGTTAAATGACGAAGGTTGGTAGAGGGACTATCGGACAAGCAAGTAAGGAGCTTGGACGTCCGTGTGAACTAATACAAGTAAGATTGGGGGGCGCGCGCGCGCACACACATCGAGGGGCGAAATCTCACGACAAATACACACATATGAGGGCCACAATAATTACTATAGGTAGCAAGGAGGCCCGCGGGGTGGCTTGGCCGGCAATCGATACACGCACGCACCAACACACACGCGTTTACATAAGCAAAGCTCCTTGGCCACCCCCGCGGCCCCGCACCGCGCGCTAGCCCGCCGCCTACTCCTCGTCCTCGTCCTCCGCCTTCACCTCATCCTCTTGCACCCCTCGTCCGGCCCCTCCCGCGCCTCTCCAAACCCCTCTTCTACTTCCTCCACCGCCACCTCAAACCCCTCTTTGCCCGACCGTTTCTAATTTGCATTCCCCTCCGTTGGCACCCCCACCCTCGACCCGCTGTCCGTCTTACGAGCTTTTACGCACACGCTCACGCACGCCGCGCGGCGAGACAAAGACTACCCTTAACTTCGGGACCAGAGGAAGACGGCCAGAGGGTGAGAGATCGGTCCAGGGCTGTAACTACTCCCTTGAAATTAATGCCGTTCTAACGTCGTATCTTAAAATGTTGTCAATGCTGAGATAGTTGACTCGGTAGGTGTCTGCCAAGTGAATTTGTATGCAAGTATACTGCAGAAGTAGAATGCTGAGTATACTGATGCAGTGTTTTCGATATAATTGTTTGTTTGTTCTCTGTATCTCTCTTCAACGACCTTTTGTATGCTTATGGAGAGCTTTGATCGAACAACACATCTAACAAGTATGTACTACATACCTGTAGGTATGGTTATCGGGAATAAAAGATGGTATTTGAAGTTGCGTTTAGCTGAAATCGAATGACAGGATCCGTCCAAGGGCTAAAGCGATGTGTATATACTATATACATGTATATAGGTATATACAGTAAGGGTTGCTCGCATCACTCATCAGTGGCGGCCATATTGCCTCCTCCAACCCCAGGCCACGCGAGAGCGCGAGCCCTGATAATTCCCCGGCCCTCTTCGTCGCACCCGCGACCACCCGCGGACCGCGTCTTTCTCCCACTCACCCTTATAACCGCGCGTCTTAGTCTTACGAGTCTTACTTCTTCTCCTTCTTCTCCCTTCTTCTAGCGGTCTTCTTATTCTGCCTCTTCATCTTCTTGTTCGACGCCGTCGCTGTCGTCGTAGTCTACTTTTACTTCTTCTTCTTCTTCTTCTTCTATTTCTTCTTCTTCTTCTTCTTCTGCTTCTTATTTGAAACCCCGGTGCGCGCGGTGCCTGGGCTGCTTAATGAGAACCCCTCTCCATCCCCTAGCGCCCGTCAGGACGCCCGCGACTCCGCGTGGAGCGAGAGGGTGGCAAAAGATGGCAGAGGGTGGCATTGGGGTGGAGGGTTCCAACCCCGACGTCGGGAAGCCACCACACACGCAAGACATTTTAAACTTTTCGTATTGATTAGCGAAAAATTAACATCTACGCCAGTTCGCATGATGCAGCCGCAAGTATACATCCCCTCCTCACCCTCCTCTATATATGTATACGGTAAAGGACTCGATTCTTAACGGTATACCTTCACGGTTGATCGATAGCAGTGCCGCTCTCGCATTATCATGGCTAGACTTACTTTGGCTGTTCACGAGGACTCGGAACTTGTTATTGTTTCGTGCCTGGCCACCAGAGTCGGTCACATTATTCAAATGCTCTCCGATATTAGATTATTACGTAGCTATACCTTTCTCATTAATCTTATTACGATCCCGTATACGTCGGATTAACTACCATTTCTGACATCCCCAGATCCCGATCTAGTCACACGTTCACCCAAAATAAATAAATAAATAAACCAACAAACAAGGTACATAAATATCTCGAAAATCCTACCTTTTTTTTTCCTTGACCAATCAATTCCTATACATAGTGGATAAACGCCGGATATAAAACGTGAGGGTGGAGGGACATGTGCGGGAGCTTTGGTATGAGACGTGGACGCATCAGCCGTTGATGATTCGGTTGAAATACTTGATGTTGGCCCTGGTTGCCTCGGTTCCAAAATTGATAACCTAGACCGATAAAAAGAAAGCGTAGCTTAAGTTCACCGTCTGAAGTTAAGTCATGTAAATGCAAATGCACGAAACAACAGTCGCTCGATTACCATAAGATATCCATTCCGAGACATTTCGGCATGTGTAGAATTACTCCATTACGGAAAAGCCGCGATTGATGGATACGAGTAACGGAGTAAATCGGTTGCATCGACTACCCTGATTTACGAAACCGTTAATTCTCCGGATACCTTTTTTTTTTTTTTTTTTTGGTTTACTTCGCAGACATGAAATCTAGTCTTTCCGAATCGTCGATCTAGCTATCGAAAATTATCTGTAATAACCAAATACCATTCATCAATGGCCTCGCTATATTTATAAGAAAAAAATCTTCCTCTGGTTTGAATGATTGAGATCCGAGTTTGGCGCGTCTCGTAAACGACGTTACTGACGGCGTTCCCGATCTTCCGGTAGAAGAGGAAGAATTTTTAAACGGAAGGAGGCCGTCCCGACGAACCCGATTTACGCTCCCAGCAGCAATCACCTGAAAAGTTGTCTCAAGCTTCCGCACGACAGTCATTCCCGCCTCGAGTTCTACGGCTGAGAAAAAAAAGGAAACAAAAAAAAGAAAAAGAAAAAGTAAGAGAGAAAGAAAAAAGTAAAAGAAACGGAAAAAGGAGACTGAAGTTAAAAAATCGGTAGGTATATACTATACGTGTATATGTGTATGTGTATATACACATATATGTATATGTGTGTAAAACAAGATGTTTAACGTGAAAATTTTTCCCCGTGGATTTGATAGCGTGTAGAAGAGATTATGCCTTCGACCCTGCATCCCGGGTTTCCCTACGCCACCGGCGACCGGCGCACTTTATTTTTTGGCGAAGACTGTGGTCGGGGGTACCGAGAGCTGGCACAGCACGAGAGGCGGGGTTGGAGACTTGGAGTTGGGAGTTGGGATGCGGAGGGGGTTTGGTTCGCGGGGGAGTAGTTGGGGGTGCTCACGGGTCGTTATTTTTGTGCCTGCCTCGTCTTTAATTTCTCCCCTCCGTTCCTCAGCCAAACGTCCCCCGCGACGCCCGCGACGCCGACGCCGCGCCGGAGAGCCAGTGCGGTTGTCTTAGTTCGTATGCATATCTCAGTGCCTCACATATTGATTCAGGGCGTCATTACGCGTCTTAGCTTGGCTCGGCCGGCGCTTGCCCACCCTACATCCCTCTCCTTTATCCCTTACTCCCCTTACCATCTCATTTCAAACCTCTCCCACCATTACTAAACCACCCCGTTATACCCCCGCTGCCTTAGAACCCCCTTCATACTCCTCATCCGCCAACGCCACCCCGCGAAGAATCTCTGGCCAGTCAGCCAGCGCCTTGCCCTCGCTTCGTCGCTCGTCTGTAGGGTATATAGATTTACATACGTACTTCTACATGCAACTATATACAAGGTGTATGTATTCACGTACATACATATAGGTATACGTCGTATAAAATACCGCCTGATAGGTATACACACTACATACCATATATACCTATATACGTGTATATATTATATATTCGATCATACTTAGGAATTTGTGTTATAATTATTTTGACATAATATCGTTTTAGAAACAATCGGATGGATATAAACGACGAATTAATATTCTATAGATATAACCTATACCTTATACTTATACCTACCTACCTCACGAGGTAAAAGATTTTTATCAAGAGATCGCCTCGGGCTAACGTTTATCGGGTGATGTGGAGGACGAGAAAAAAAAAAATTTACGAGGGATTTTTTCGTTCTTCTTTTCTTCCTCTCATTTTTTTGGTTCATTATACTTTTTGGACAGTCTTTCCTATGATGGTAAACGTTTTGATATTTTCTTTTTTTTTTTTAAGAATCCTGGATCATGCTTCCCGGGTTGGTTTTTTCGAGTTTTCTTTTATCTTGTAGATTTTTTTCCCGTCAAGTTGCAAGGGGCAAGATAATTCTTGCTACGGTACATAAACCCAATGAACTGGTGAAACTTTTCAATCGGCACGGAGCGAATGGAACACGCGGATTAACAACGATCCCCTCCCCCCCGGCCCTCGGCGTCTCCCCCCCCCCCCCCCCCCCCCCCGACGTTACTTCGAGCGGAGGCTTTTTACTCATCGCGGAAGTTATAGTCGCCGTTTCACGTAGAGTATAAATGTAACAAAACTAGGGTTGCCAACTATATACTTCGGCGTAATGAAGGGCAACAATTTTAGGGGTGACGAGAGGCCAGATTAACGAAAATACATTTTTTTCTTTCCAGACGGTGATACTCTTCAACGTAAAGTTTAACAAAAATTGTTAAATTGAAGAAAACAGTAACAAGATTTTATGTAAAAAATCAATAAAAAATTACAAAACTGTGCATCAATAATCATTCAATCAATCTCATTCTCCCGCTCAATGCAAATAGATGTCAAAAAATGCCAGAATCGATCTAAAAATTTGATCTATTATACCACAAAAATTTTTTGGAGATCGAATGGAAAGTGAAAATGGTTTGGGATTAAATTCCAAATGAAATCTCATCATCAGTTTTCTGAAAATTGATCTTTCCAATCGGGCATCGGTCAATTGTAGAATATGCTTTGAGTTGGTGGTAATGTTCTATCTGAGTCGAGTAAGACACAAAGGTGCAGGAGGTTCGGCAGCTAAACGCCTCGCCTTAATTACCTGCCTGGCATTAATCATAACGTGAGATTCGCAAGAAGGCTTAATTATTCAACTCCGTGCGCGAAATCAATTTGCGTGGCGGTATAAGGCGAATAATGGATTTTATACGGAGGTTGTATTAATCATAATTACGTGAAAAATAAATCAATGGATGGGACTTTTGCGTCCATGTGGTATAACCGTCCGAAATGTGTCACGCTTCTACCGCGTTAATTTTGACGTATCGATATTTTTATCAAATCACTTTCTATACCATTTGACATTGAAAAACTTTTAACAACGTATATACGCAACGGTGTGTACATACATACATACATATTTGAATTAATATCGTACGCACATCCGGGTCAAAGTTTCTTCACTTTCCATCCCCAAAAATCTGTACAGTCATTTTTTTTTTATTCGCAATCAGGTACTAATTCAAAAATACATTTACAAGGATAGTTCTTCCTTTTTCAAAAAGCTAGATTAAGCTACCAAATCCAATAGGAAGTGATTTAAGATTACACTTTCATGATTTATAGGTATACGCTCGTCAAATCAAAAACAAAGTGTTGGGTGCCAAAACTCCGAAGTGTGTTTACCGAGTAAGTAGGTATAGTAATCCTATTCAGGATCGTTCGAATTGTAATTCCCTAAGATATGCCAGCACTATACATAGATTTCGGAAAATTTTATTAATATAATATAGCTATACAAAGTTTGCGACTCGATGTGCGTGACCGTTGACCTCTTTGCCTCTTTCCGACACTGAATTTGGCTCCATCTTCTCTGGACCAATCGCACAGCTTTGCAAACCAGGAAACCATCTGGGGATCATCACCTCCAAGTTCAGTCATTCGTAACTTCGTATGTTACCCATTGTAGGTAATTAAGTCAATTATTTAACAGCCAGAAGTTTTATAGCTGATTAAATTTAAAAAAAAAGACTCCAAAATGTATAAAAACTATCGTTATAACTATCAGGCGAATAATTAGTCTGATTAAAAAATGTTGGTCGAGTAGTAAGCAGCCAAGACCAGCGAACAGCATTACAGGAATCTTTGTTTGCCACTGCTAACGCCTTACCGACCTTTTGTTGGAGAGCTTTTTATTTGCAGATGGATATAAAATTTTCTCGCACACCTTCAGGTGATCACAATTTAAAATAAATCTCTGAAAAAGTGGAACTGATGTGGGATTTTGAGTGTCAATTTTACTCAATTATGCGTTTAATTATTCACTATACGTGTAAATGTTCAAAAAATCTGAGTGATGGCACATCAGACCGTGAAATTTCACCGTATACATATTTACATACGTTATTTGTACTGAATAGTTTACCATCTCGCGGATGAATGACTTTCTATCGAGTATATGTCCAGCGGCTAGAATCAATATGACCAAAAACCACATCACACCGCTATATGGGCAGATGGATAGATGGATGGGAGGAAAAGAATCTCCGCAATCAGTAAATTGCACCGAAGAGCCAATCCTATCGCCGTCCGTTTCAATGACTAGCGTTTATAACGAATTTTCTGACCACATTTCGCGATCGTTCGCTCTATATTTTTCGCCTCGCGGTTTTTCGAAGCGGATATCCGTAGCAATCTTAAGTATAACTATAATACAGGGAAGCTATATACCTAGAACGAAACACAATCACTGAAGATCCAAAGTAACTGCCGATAAATCTAATTAATCACTGGCGAGATTGACGACTCAATAAATAAATGAATGAGGCACTTGATTATCGGAACAATATATACGAACAAAGCGATACTCAGGATAATAAAGGCGTGTCACGTCCGGTACCGTCGACTAATTAATCTCAATACGTCAAGCCGTCAACGTACAGCTATTGTCATCGGACGAAATAGAAATATGAGAGAACTTAGCGAACACGTTGAAAAATATTTCGATGAATATATTATTACGTATACCTACCTCTCGCGAGATACGAGGCGGAAAGGGTTTCGAAATAGATAAAAATTGGCCATTTTTGCGAACCGCTTATATATATATATATATATATATATATATATATATATATATATATATATATATATATATATATATATATATATATATATATATATATATATATATATATATATATATATATATTGCACGAGAAAACAAACTTTTTCATCCGCTACTTCGCGATTCTGCTAAAGTTTGTATAAGGTCCGTTATTTCATCCAAACTAATATCTAAGTTGCCACAATAATCCCATGGATAACAAAATCTATAAATAATTGATTTTATCCACCCACTCTCTTCAACTCAACCCCTTTCCACCCGATTTTTCTACCTATCCCTAGGGATTACAAACGGGTCCCTGCGCCGCCGCAGATATCGATAATAAAGAACAGATATGACGTCAATAGAATGCCATCTCGATATTTTCATGGTCTGGAAGTTAGTGATCGGGGTAATGTTCCGCTAAAAATGAGACAAATTGAGGAGGCAAAATATAGCATAAAATAAAAAAATGTTATACCTACAGGAACAGATATCTTCAAGATTTTACGAAAGACACGATTTAAGTCTATAGGGTATATCACGAATTTTTAGAAAAAATTTCTGCCATTAACGAAAACCGCTTTAACGGTTAGTATATAGGTAATTGATGCCGGGAGCGTCAGGAAGTAGAAGACGGAAGTACGAAACGGAACTTAATTCTGTTGTTCGCGCCTAGCAGGCACTCAACGCCGGGTAGGTTACAGTAAGCAACCCTCATTTAGTTATAAGCAAGGCAATTAGCACTGGGAATGATCTCCTCTCCGTCAACGAACATGCTTGTTTCTCATATTCCCATTTCGGTGCTAAGCCTGTACAACAGACCGTAATTTCTCGCTAACAATCCCGGAGTTTCTCGAACAATTTACCACAAAATTTTCCACAATTTAACGTGATGTCATATAACAATGTTCACAATCAAAAAAACCCTGTAAAAATCATTTGACAAATTAAAAAAAAAAAATAATTATCTACTGCGAGGAGAAATAATCCGATTTCGAAAACAACTATGTACGTAATTCTCTTCAAAATATCTTCATTGTCCAGATGATCATTTTTTATCTGACTCAATTTGTAAAACAATAAATAGAAGTGTTCATCTATCTGTTCGTTTACCTTCAATCGCCTTCAATATTCATTACGCAATCATAATTTTTTCGATCAGTGGAAATTTTTTTTCGTTGTTGGTCCAATCAGCCGCAATATAGCTCCCCCTTTCCAATTTGTACAAACATGAACATACACGATACAATATTATACCAACGATTGAAAAATGCAAAGAAGTGGAAGGTTTTTTTAACATCGAGCAATTGCTGAAAGTCCTGTCAAGGACCTGTTCCAGATCCGTGAGGATATCGTATGGCTTGAAGTTCATACCCTGGGGGCGACCTTGTGGCAGCGATATGTGATGCGGAAATCCGCATTGTCTGAGAAGAGTGTCTACCTCACAGGAGAGTCTCACAGAGTAGCGCTTAATTAACGCTGGATGGCTAAGTGCCTCGGACGCCCTAACGGAAGTCTCAATGCCCCGACGCGTGATGACATTCGCCCCGGTTCTCACTGGATAAACATTACACAGCTTTCGTTAATCATGATAAAAGGGAAACTCCCTGGAGGGTAAGGGCGCAAAAAATGCAAGAATCACGATCTGCAACTGGTAGAAATCGGTACAGTTCAATTATCGATCAGCTGTAGCCTCGTTCAAAAGGACTTCTTCCTTGAACCAGTACCTCGTGGCATTTTGTTGCACCGATCATTTTTTAGGGTTCATGGTTTAAGCGAAAAACATCGACCTTGATGCTGATCGGTTCGCTTCGAACAGCATCGCCTACGTCGATGTGAGTCTCGTCGAAATATACGACAAGAATACCGGGTTCGGTGGCCTTCGAGTCGCTGACGATGTGGAAAGCCTATATTTTCACACCCTCTGGATATCCGAGGTCATTTTCGGTGTAGGGTGGCGGCAGATTCTTGTGCTTCTTGGAGAGATTGCTGATGTATTTGTAAGGGCGGTAGAATGCGGGGTCACGAGTTGCGTCTCAAAGCATTCCATAACTTCGCCTGTGGCTCCATACATGCCTTTTCGGTTCAACATCCTAGAAAGAAGCAGGTGAGCGTCGGTATGCCGTAAAAAAAAAATCCTTGCTGCTTGTTGAGCTTCCGGTCAACGTGTCAAAAATATCAATTCTATTTGTATAATTGTTCAAATACATGATCATACCCGCAGTTTCCAGTCAAGTCCGGACTTGAGCATCGCGTGCAACTTCATCCAAAGACAAGGAAATTAAATGCATTGCAAAAAATTGGAAGAGTTAAATATGTAGAAAAATCGGTAAAAAGCTCTCATATCCGTTCCTGTCATAAATCATTTCAGCTTCAATATAGCGTCGCGAATAAGAGCCCTTCGAACTCTATCATCTCGGGAACCGTTCTCTAGGGTAAATCTTGGATAAACATAGTGTCTGGCCGGACTGGAAACTCCTGATCATCTCGGGATATACCACCTGGTGCAAAACTCTCTAATATCGGCTTATCCCACTGCAGTGACTCCACGGGGGGGGGGGGGGTAAATTGCTCAGATGTTCAGTGTCGAAGGATTGCTAAAAGCTGATGGTTGTATTCATCTAGAAAAATAGCTCCTAAGGCAGGGTCCTTGCGCTCATCAACCCAGAAGTGAAAATCCATGTGCCAATGAGCGTGATGAGAATTTAGGCAACTTGTTGGTCAGAATTGAAAATACTTCCTATGTTCGTCTGTAGCCGAACGAATGCGTCGAATAATTTTATAGACTGATACCTTGACAGTTCTCGCGATGAAGAAGTGCAGAGCTAAAGTCGTAACGAAATTTTCGATGGTTTATTTTATCGCGGAAATTATGGATGGCCAAGTCCATAAAAAGCGTCCACTCGTTAGCTGACATTAATGCGTCGAAATAACAGCTTCATCTGATAAAAATTCTGGATATCGATAAGAAAAAATATTTCATTCTGCCCAAGGAAATGACCGCTCTAGAAGTCGAGCGTGAACGATTCCAGGACCCTCGGATTGCCGAAGTAATCAGCGGATTTTTTATTGTCGAAAACAGAGCAGAGAGCTGGTAGGTCCGAATCGTGGAGAGGTTCGCTGAGATGTTCCAAAAAGTACTTTAGTACTTGCTGTTGTCACCCATGAAGAGATGCAACCGCTGAAAATTAGAGGATTCTTTTTACAAGTTTTCTTTTATTATCCTTCAAAGACAGATGGAGAAGATTTCCAAGACTCATTAATCTGTACGGTGACGGTGACCATATCTATAGACAGTTATAAAATTTATCAAGTTTATATGGAAATTTTTTACAGAGGCCCATGATATTTGTCCAAATTTGACAATGTCATACGATAGAAAATAACATTAGCGAAATCCTAAGAGCCCTCTGAACTCTTATACGAGTGACGTACTTCTGAGATACGATCTTTCGAAACTCAGAGTGGAAAATTAGATTTTTCCTTTTCCTCGAATGATGGGTCAACTTTTATTGCAGAATCTTATTTTCGTCGATGTTACCTATACATGTATAACGTATAGTGAAGTATTCTTCAATATAATACTGTACAACAGAAGAATCAAAATTATTATTCTATTTGAAAAACTTTTCAGAACAAATATATTCGAATCTTGAAAACAGAAGCTTTACAAGCTTATTATTTTTCGACTGAATTTTCGTCGATAGGTGAGGCTATCAATGTCAGCAAGATTATTAAATGCGCCAAAGTGTTCGAACGAGCTGTATACCAATAAAAATAAAACAAATCCATAAATTATTGCATATAAATCCATTAATCATCATAATTGTTATATCGTATCTAGAGTTCGAAAGGTTAACGTGGGAGCTGAATATGATGTATGTAGTATGCCGTCAAGTGCTCGATAAAATGTTGCGAAAATGTTATTATTAACCAGATATCAAGTGTATAATAACAGTTTACTCTAATTACTGTAAACATTGTATAAAAACAAATTTCAAAACAATTGATAATTTGAAAACAATTTTTATTACTTGCACTTTGATTTCAAAGCTTGCAAATATAGCTGAGGAAAATATTATTACTTGTTTTTGACGAAAATCTACTTTTAATTAGACGCCTCGGATATAATTATTCGACAATGAATGCATTGATCAGAATGCGTGAAAAAATCTTCGCGAAACAGTGAGGTTTTTGATTTTTTATTTCCTCTGTTATAGTTTAATAGAAATTTTTTATCTTTCTTTTCTCTCTCTTAACTACGCGAATCGAGACGTTAAAAATGCACGAGTCTAGCCGACACTAAACCCAATACACTTGTCGTAGCTTAAAGTAATTGGATTTCTGCCGTCAGAAAGTATTAGAATTAATGATTGAAAAATTCACTCGAAAGAGTGTCAATTAGGAAATTGGACAATTCCACGGTTAAGGCCAACGCTTTTTTTCTATAGAATTTCATATAATCTACACAATGAATTAGAATTCTAATTAATCACTAAACGTCGATTGCAATCTACAGTATTGACCGATAACCCAAACGATTCGCTCTCGTACATAACGAGCCAAAAACTTATTCAGGAACGGCGTGAACAGACATCCAATTATAAAGGCAGGGAAATTTTACATATCGACCAGTACTACGTATGATACCTTTTTCCTTCGTCTGTACGGTATTTATTTTATATCCAGTGACCATGATACGACTTTTCAGAAGAACGCTATTGTAATTCGTCTGCTGCCTAACGAGATAGCTTTATCCGGGTACTCTGCAAACAACATGTTTTGGCTGCATCTGACATTTATATCGTGGGAAGTGTATACTAACAATAAATTTTTTCAGAACCCGTAGCCATTGCGTAAGCAAATCTAGATAAAATTCGCATTAAATACAGAGGGCTACCGATTTTCATATTGAAAAACTCAATCCGTGGTATTAAACGATCCAATGCGTCATACAGACGAAAAACTTAGCACAGAAAAGAAGATGTGCTGGAAAAGTATTGGCCGATACATTCGGGAAACGACGTCAACCTTAGCCTATTGTCACGCATGTTATAGTACACACGCCTATGAGCGAAAGATTATATGATCTCCCGAGAGGATAGGAATAATCATTCATAAATTGGAACGAGAGATAGCTTATACTCTGATTGATTGCTACTCGTAGGAATCTGAAATTGCGTTTGATAAAATGAGCTGCAGCTTAGCAGGATTTCAAGGTAATTTTAGATCACAGCATTCCAAGGTCCAACTAATTGACTTCTTAGAAGTATATTTTCTGACTTAGCTCCCAATAATAATTGAGATCGAGTAATTGATACGTATACGACCGCTGAAGGGAGGATGTGCTTTCACGTGTTTGTAAACGTGAGTGAGAACCTACGCAATGATATTGACACATTTCCTGGAAAGGGATATTCTCGAGTTTAGTATTTCAAGCAGAAATTGAATGCCATTTTTTTCCC
Source organism: Macrophya alboannulata (assembly GCA_949628255.1). Classification (NCBI taxonomy): domain Eukaryota; kingdom Metazoa; phylum Arthropoda; class Insecta; order Hymenoptera; family Tenthredinidae; genus Macrophya; species Macrophya alboannulata. The sequence goes on along the minus strand of OX451207.1, from coordinate 12,683,958 downwards.
CCATATATCTGCATGTTATATGTTTCTATTGAGGCAGAAAATGGGGAAAAAAATTGTGTGTACACCTCCAGGCTTCGTGTATACGGATAATGTTGTAGCGGGATACTAATTAGCGTTGGATTTCAAACACAGAATGATGAATACGCATTCAAGAGATATTCATCGCGCGTCAAGAGATATATTCTCAATCCTGCAAGGCCAATTATTGCTATCGCGAATTATTTCAAATTGCAATTGAAGTCTGTCGAGAACAAGATCTACGATCCCGTTTCTTAATATAAATCCATAATTTTAGAGGAAATTATGAAAATCGCCTATGCCCCAATGAACACGGCCCTAAGGTACACCATGCACACGATTTAGCCTGACAACCAAATAAACGAGCTCTGCTTTACATTTCTATCTATGTAAGTCGAGGGTTGCGGAGGATAAGCCAAGCCTCCTAGAGGCGCAAGAAAACCTCACTTGTAATCGAAAATTAGCCCAACCATGAGAGCCTTTGCCGTTATACTCGCACTCCTGAGGGCTGCTCTGGCTGTCGGAGAAATTTCGGATAAAACGCTCCTTTTCAATAATATTTTAAAAATATTTTTCTTCTCAGTATTGATCAACGAGTAAATAACTTTGAAATTGCATCGTGATTCCACGAAGTCGTCTTCCTTGTAAATATGATAAGAAAAATCTGGAAATATTTATACTTCTTGTTTGGAAAGTTCTTTGATAAATTCAATCCAAGTCAAGCAAGTCCTGGGAGATAAATTCATTGACAACGCTTGAAGCGTAGGCCGTCGTATAAACGGATGCGAAGAAGATAAGAAAAGTTTTTACCCACTCAAAATTCAAAGGAGTACAGTATTGTGCTAAAAGAAAAAAGAAAAGAAAACAATGCTTTCCAACCTTTTATCAAATTTGCTACTGAAACTAATATAAATTCAATTACGCTTATAGTTGTTCTTTTATACATCTTACCCTCCTTAAAATATTCGCGAAACCATGAAATCGTTGCTCGATCGTTACGGCTGATAAATATTTCCTGACAAAGCAGAAGGAGACTTTTCATCTACTGAGTAAAATTCACGAGCTGAACAAATTCAAACTCCAAATCAATCTTCGCTCGACGTTTGAAATGGATTTAAACAATTGGCCATCCAAGGATACAGGCCTCTATTCGTCTGTCATAAAAAATGTTCAATATCGCGAGGCTGCTATATCTTACTACCATCTCTCTGCGATATTGTCTCTGTCCTCTTTGGAGGCTCTTTATTTTTCTGAAGACTGAGATTCTGTTTCTGGGAAAAAGAGATTCCTCTTTGCCATAGCACATTGGGTTCAGGACCGTTTTGACGAAGGGATTTCCGTATTGAGTAAAGCTGTTCTACGTCGTATGGAATGCAGAGAAATCGTCCTCTCAACTGTCTATAAAATCTACCTTCATTTTCGAAGGAGTGAACGAACGTGTATAATATCTCATCGACTACAATATACATATATATTTTCATCACAGATAATCAACGAGGCTTTACCGTGCAGAGATGCATCAAGAAACTACCCTCACCCGAATGAATTTTAGCTGAAACAGTCAAAAGTCCCGAGCAGAGAGTGTTGGCAAGGATATTGGCCTGAACTCTCATCATGCTCATTACAGAGATATGGAATTTTCTACCGAAACTAACACGTTTCTGAAACATCATCAACGGTGATGAAACGCAAAAATGAATAGCTGTAATCTAGCAATGATTTACTGTCACAATGTACAAAATTGATTATTTCATATAAACGATTTAATTTTGTTTATGCGATGAGCCAAATTACTCGAATTTTAATTGAAGCGTAATTCATCGCGATTGAAACGGTAATTTTCATGAAAAATGACTTATAGTATACGTTTCCCACCAGCAAGATAAATCCGAAATTTCATCTTGATTATATAACTCGTAAAAGAATTCGATACATCGTTAGTTTCATGGTATAAAAGATCTGTACTGTCCAGCGATTAATTTGCTTATCAGTTGTCCGGACGACGTACACTTCATGAAACCGCAAATGTATTGATTGTGAGTATGAATAACATGCAAGAAACACCGTTATCTACCTAGAGTCTAGACGGCTGTTTTCCCACCCAGTGCTTCAAGTGCAGTAAGAATTTTCTGGACTAATTAAGCGAATCAGACATTTGCGATGGACTGAGTCCCGTGCAGGCATTATCCGTGGTTTGCAAGTCTGCAATATGACTTATTGATGATTGAAATTACAGTCGCCTGACACATTGTACCAGAGATATATCCGGCTATGAGGTTAATTATAAATTGGTGAGATTGAGTAGTATTTGTTATGGAAACGGCGTACCTCTGTACACGCTGTTATGCTGTTTACTTTTATTCAATCGATTACAGTTATCTGGTACGTAGATATACATAACTCAGAATATTTGCAGACGCGCCACCAATGTTAATGTCTTCAATGATAACCCGCACTCTATTTTTGGATAATTTTAACTTGTGATGCAATTAACGACCTCCAATCGGAGAATCGAACGAGCGAATTCCGACGGTAAATTGTCTTTTATCATGCTTTTTTTTTGAGAATTTTTGTGGCGGAATATAGAGAGGCAATGATTATCAGACTTTTTGAACTTTTACTTGTTTAAATTTCTGATATAAAACTGGCACTGATGCTTCGAGAGACTCTTATCTCACAATTCAATAAACTCATTCTGGAAAGAAGGCTGGAATGTCATTTTGAAACTGATACCATTGAAAAAACCCACAGTTTTCTTTTTTTTTAACTTCCCGTTTCTCTGATATCAGAGAAAAGAGGAAGTTATTGTATTCACCCCGAAAATGAAAAGTTGAGTTTTCACTAGATCTCGACGTTTTGAAGTCTAAAGAATCATCTCCGATCATTTTCAGATGGACGCTGTGTGTATGTATGTATGTATGTATGTATGTATGTATGTATGTATGTATGTGATCAATTTTTTTGGCCGACGATATCTCGAGAACGAATGATCAGATTTTTATGAATTTGGTATCAATCAACGCGGATTCTCCGAACTTAGAACTGATTAGATTCTGGATTTGATCGGTCCAGTAGTTTTCGAGATATTCGAAGAAAAAAATTTTGAAATGATTAATTCAATCCACGATATCTCGAGAAAGGATCGACGGATTCCAATAAAAATTGGAATCTCAAGGTTTTCTGGACCGTTGATCACGAATACAAGGACAGATTTTTTTAACCCCTCTCATCTGAAAATTGCCTACCAATAATTATTTTAGGAAATCGTCATACATCTGTTTTTTTGTTTCCTTGAAAAATTTGGACGGGAAGTTTTAGGTCTGGCCCATCGTGGTCAGCCGATTTACCTGCTTGTTTTTTTTCTAATGTTATATAGGTATACCTCGAGTTCACAATTTATATCATGGTGCGCGGTAGGGACTCACAAGGGTAACGCTATTCCCACAGGATTGTTCTAATCAACTCTCGTATCCCTCAAAATGGAATAGACATGACTTAAAACATTTCCAAGGGTTCATCCGTCTCTCAAATGATCTTGGAGTATTTCAAGTATTCAAACAGACATTTGGACAGACCCACAGGGTTAGCTTTATCAGCTCTAGTACCTGCGGCAAACGAATCGATTGAATTAAGCACAGAAAAGGAAATTCCTTCACTTCTGTTAATTATTACAATTCTGGTCCCTAGATGAAAGAAAATTTTGTCTACTTGCACAATACGAATTTACTAAAGAATACATAATGATAGTCTTATGTCTTAGTGCTTAACAATCGCTGGATTTAATTTTGATAAAGCTGTTCGTGTTAGAAACAAATAGAATGAGACACTCGCGAAAATGATTGAGTTATACTTGTCTGAAATTTGTAAATAATTTCCGGACTGAAATTTGAAAATTTTCCGAAGAATATCAAAAAAACAAAAAATTACGAAGCAAGTATAATTCTCAGAGTAAATATTTTTCTCATAGCATAGTCATCAGAGATTTTTAAGAGAAAAATTTCCACCGAAGAGCCGGCTATTTTTTACGTGATCTCATTCGCTATAATCACGACACAAAATCTAAATCAACACTGTCTGGGTAGCCAAAGGGCATCTCGTGCCCATGAAGAACCATCTAACATAAACAAGTGAGAATATCGCGACTGGGGGGCGTTCGTGTTAAAAAAAATAACGAGAATATATCTGTGGAGTAATCCTCAGGTCGGAAGGTCAGTACCGGACGGGTATATAAGATGATCTTTCTCGAGCAAAAGGCATACACGCCACTGTATCACGATGCGTCTCAGTTTCCTTCTGTTGGCCCTCGTGGCAGCTGCCACAGCAGTTCCCCATCTGACAATCAAAGCCGGTAAGTTTGATCGACTTCTTTGAAACTTCATCTACTCTGCTAAAAATGTTTTTTTACCCGATTGATCAATTTCTAACATCCGTTTCCCAGTCAATTTTTGTTCACTTTATTACATACTCACTCTGTTCCCGAATTTGTATATAAAGTTTGAGACCCCATAAGAGCGGTGCTCATAGTCCCCAAACTTTGAAGAGCCACATTTCGGTTTTCAGTTGAATTGAATAGACCAAAAAGGTTTCCTAGCAATGTTTAAACTCAGTACTGATCGATTATCATATATAATTGTGGTTGATTGCGAATTGTAAAATTGTATTGATTGATCAGGTTTTAAGTTCTGATTGATCGATTATATTTGCATGTGGTAAAATCGGTCAATTGATTAATCGATTTTTGGTATTAACTCGATACATTAAAATCGACAATTTATGTAATTTTTCAGCCAATGCCGATGCACTGAAAAAGCAGCGGGATTGCCTCTTTCTTCTGCAACAGGTATTCCAAGATATTCCGAACCTAAAACTACGACAGCTCGGCAAAGACTACAACATCGAAGAGCACCTCCAGGAGTACCGTGACCGAGGTGTGGTGAAATATCTGATCCGTGCTGTAAAGCTGGGTCACATTCAGCGTAAAGGCGTGCCGTTCAGCGAGACCATAGCCCCATTGCGAAAGGAAGTAACAGTCCTGACCAGGACCTTGTTATCCGCGAAAACCTACGAAACATTCCTGAAGACCGCTGCTTGGGCTCGAACGAACTTCAATGAAGCACAATTTGTCAAGGTGAGTTGAGCGGAATAAAAATCAAAGAGAAGGACCCACGAAAGACTAATCACCGATATAAATATTTGACGATTTTCGTTTCCGATATAGGCTTTCGTTGCGGCAATTCTTCAACGCCACGACACTCGAGAGGTTGTAAATCTTCCGGCACCATACGAGGTCTTTCCTTACTACTTTTTTGACGTAAGGGTGATCCGCAAGGCTCAGGATCTTCGCGCTAAAGAACACTTCAAAGGAGGGAAAAATCGAACTATTGATGAGGATTTGACCAAACCCGTAATCGAGATTCCAGTACAGTATGGAAGCGCCTTTTTGCCCAGTGGTGAAGGGTCCCTTGCTTACTTTACCCAAGACATTGGACTCGCCTCCTACTATGCCTACTTCAGTCTTGCTGGAACGATGCTACCTGAGGTATGTTACATAGTAATAGCAACTAAATCGAACCTCGAAGTGAACCTTATTCCCTTGTTCTTGATACTTTACTGAATGTTTAGAATCAAATATGATTAAATTACTACTTTCTCTCTCGATGACAGGCCTGCACTGCCACGACTGAGGGCCACAACACCGAGAAATCAAAGTGCGAACCTCATGAATTAGGTCGTGGAGCACAATACTACTACATACACCAGCAACTTGTGGCTCGTTACAATTTGGAACGACTGAGCAACGACCTTAGGCCCATCCAAAATCTAGATTGGTTGCACATGCGTATACCGTTCAAGTCTCACCTTTCGTATCCAGATGGTCTTGAATTCCCAGGACGTTCATTCGACAATAATCTACTAGCAGGCAACCCGGAGCTCGTAAAGACTGCATGGAACATTGAGAGAAGACTAAAAGATGCGATTGACGGTGGCTTCATTTTTTCGGCTCAAAGCAGTATCTTGTCTCTGTATAACCGGAACGGTGTTGATGTACTTGGAAATCTGATCGAGGCTACCGGAAGGAGCATTAATCCCAGGTTAGAAAAATTTCCTAATAAATTTTTCCACACCGAAGAATTAATGGTTTGTATAAAATCAAGTCTGACTCTAATCCAAAATTTATTCATGTTCCAAAAGATACTACGGAAGTCTTCAGAGCGCCGCTCGCGAACTTCTTGGCGGTGGAACTCCCCCACGCCATTTCTATGAGCCGAGCCCTGCTGCCCTCGAAAATCCTCTAACTGCGACCCGAGACCCTGCATTTTATCAACTATTCGAACGGATCGTCTCTCTGTTCAAACGATACCAAGACGGTTTACCACCTTACAAGAGAGACGATCTCATATTACCCGGAGTCAAGATCGAAGATGTTTCCGTTAGCAAGCTGGTGACTTACAGCGACAAGTTCCAGGCCGACATCGACTCAGCTACAATTGTTCCGAATGACAATAGGGAGGAGAATACTCAGATCAAGGCCACGCTGGACAGAATTAACCACGTACCGTACAACTTCGATATCGTCGTTAATAGCGAGAAAGAAATCAAAGGAGCAGTTGTAAGAATTTACATTGGACCCAAATTCGACTTCGAAGGTCGTTGCGTAAACATCCCGCAGAACAGACTCCGCTTCGTTGAACTGGATCAATTCGTCTATGATAGTGAGTATGAGAATTGTAGTTGAATTGGAACCGGACTGACCTGCTATCGACAATATCAATTTACAAATATTTAATCATTCGTCTCTGTTCAAAGTTAAGAAAGGAAGAACCACCATTCAGAGGAAGTCCATAGATGCACCGATGCGTAGCTTTGACGCTATCACGAAGAAAGATCTCTTGCAGGAAGTTGAAGATGCTCTCGGCTCTCGTCAACCATTCTACCCTGAACAGGTACGGTTCACAAATTTCACTCATGTAACGCTGTCGTGTTTCGCGCAGATGAATGTCGGCAACTCGTTTGTTTCCAGATTGCACAGAGGTATGGCTTCCCCGAAAGACTAGCTCTTCCTAAAGGCAAACGCGATGGTCTGCCTCTTCAGTTGCTGGTGCTTATTTCTTCCCCTGAGGTGACGCCCGTATCTTATGAACCAGTCGTTCCCTCACGATTCCAAACTTACCAAAATGTACACTTCGAAGACTCTGCGGGCGACTATGCGGAGGACATTGTGAATATAAAGCATCAAGATTCGCGCAAGTCCACGCAATGCGTTGACATCGACGAAGATTACGACCGAGCAAACGTTGATGAGAGTAAGTCACCCTGACTTTCATATTATCTATAACGATCAATAAGCCCCGAGAGCGATTAGACCAACAACATTGGTACAAGTTTAAAATACCATCACTTTATTTCTGTTACATTATCCTGCGCCATTATTCGCTCGTATATTATTTAGGTGATATCAAGAAAAACTACTACTACTTCAACTTTGGCTGAATCTATAAAATGATGCTAAAGAAATGTGAAAGCTTCAACTTTACCTTGAACTGAATAGTTGAATGGGTGCTAAACATTTTCCTTTTTTCTAGTCCATGGGAAACAACTCAGACGTGATCGACCTCTAGTTGGTCTAATCGGTGGCAGGTACTCTGGCTCGGAGGAATACAGGGATGATGATTTGGAGAACACCCATACTCACAGAGTGCGTCTGGATGAAAATGTCAACTCCAACGTCCATAACCTGACCAATTACTACAAGAATAAGCATACTTACGAAATGATTGGTGGTGCTATATCTCTGGACGGTAGACCATTCGGGTATCCATTCGACAGACCATTGAACGCGGAAAGTCTTTTCATTCCTAACCTCAAGGTCGTCAACGTCAAGGTCTACTGGAAGGGAAAGCATTCCCATAAACATCAATCGGAGATTCCCAAAAGCTCCAATTGAAGAAAACGTCATTAATTAAGAATAATCCATTTTTGTTTTTTATTCCTCTATTATATGTATATCTCTATGCTAAACCTTACTCTATATGCAAAGCAAAAAAAAAAAAAAAGAATAATAATGATAACAAAAATACCTCAATAAAGAAATAAACAGAATTTTCAAAATTATCATCTCGAATATTTTTTCTCTTCTATACCCTGTTTTCCTGTCACACTTTACAACAACGAAATAAAAAATAAGGCACGCAACTTAAATGAATATAAATAAATGTTTCAAATTTTTAGTATGAAAAACTGTGGTACATTTTCTCAATTATCAACTGTTATCCTATCATCTTATTGTCTTTCCTACAAGGAAAAGCCATTCATGTAAACATCGTTAGAAAATTTGCCCTGAACATTTAATTGGAAACAAAGTACAGCTTGGTTCACTTTGGGATAAAATTTCGCAAATTGCACATCGATCTGTACGTATATAACCGTGAGGAAATTCTCGCATATTATAATCGTATATAGGAATGGCGGTGAATTCCGCCGTTGAAGACAATCCTGAAGCGCATCCTCCCCGTTATTAATGGAAACTGGACATTGACATTGAACCCAGGGCGCATGGAGGTACTGTCAGAGGATGTCGGGTTTCCAGGATGTCGAGGTGAGCGTGCGCCAGGACTTCATATCGACGCACGAACACAAGCCCACAGCTGAAACCCACGAACAGTTGTGGCCCGGTAGTGCGCGCGAGACCTTCACTCGAACAAGGACCATTTCCCAAGTGACATCCACGAGGTGAGTGAAGGTTCATGTCATTTTCTATCTTCCTTCCTATCCCTCGTTTTTTCACACCTTCGATTTTTGCTCATCTGTCCTGCAGCTATCCCCGGCCAAATGATTGCACAAAATTTGGAACTCAAAGTCGGCTAATTTCGAGCGCATAATACCTACCGTTTCGGCTATATACATTTTTTGCAATTAAAAATGAACAGTGAAAAAAATTTCAAAACATGTTTAACGGCGTGAAAACGTGTTAGAGATTGGCCTCCGAGTGAGGTGGATCTTAATTGACGGTTCAATTCAGCTAATTGACCAGCCGTCTGACTCCACTACTCCCTGAGTACCCATCTCTCTAAACTATGTATAACAACTGCCTGGCCTTCACAGACTATTTTCTAGGCCAATTCGTTAGTCGTAAATCAGTGCAATTTCCGAGGAAATTGCTTTGTTTGTATAATTGCAGGTAATCTTTGTATCGTTTTCCACGTTGTGTACGTAGTACGATCCTTGCAGCGAAAAAATTGTTGCAGGAAATTTTCTAAACACGTGAAAATATTCGCACAATCGCGGGTTACATAAGTGAGATCCTTATCAAATTTACTTGTGCAAACAGATTGGGAGAGCAGTTCTGCATTCGTGAGGGAGACAATGTCTCGAGCTAATTTAAGGTCATTTAATCAGTACCCCGAGTCGATATCGGTATAATATAGTATCCGAAAAGTTTCGCTGTTTGTTTATACGCATAAAGTAATTTCTAACTTAGGGAGAAAATTTGGGATCGAAAATGCAGAAGTGATTCACCGTCACGGTTGTCAGTGGCGTGGTAAATTATTCTGCGATTATACTGCACTTTTCAGACCCCGACGATGATTTGCAACATAAAGTTACGACGTAGTGTGCTCATTGTCAATGTCTGTCATGATTTAACCCTTTATCAAAATTTGTAGACACGATTTTGGGTATATATATTTTTTTTTTTACATTTTGAGTTTTTTTGAGTTTGAAGCATATACTCCGACTCGTCATAAAATCTGAAGGCATCTTTTACCCTCGCGTAGTGCGATATAATTTTCGATTTCAATTTCGTTTATTTCGACCATGTTCGTTATTAATTATTACTCCGTTTAATTTAACCGCGTATCGACATCCACCCCTGCAGAATTGTTAACTTGCCGAAAAGTTAACAACCGAGCAACGTGAAATTAGAGTGTTCGCCGTATTTAACGCTAATAACCATACCGGGTGATAATTAAATTCCAGTTTGTCACGGTTGTTTTACAAATAAAGGAATTTCCAGCCGCTAATTAATCCCAGCGTTCCCTCGAGGTGACACTGCTTTGTCAAAGTGGGTCTAGAGGTGGACCCGAAAGGCACTTTAATGGAAGGTCGGACTTCATTCAACTATCTGTTATATAACACAGTCGCGGAAATACTTTCCTCCGTGATATCCGCTTTTTGAGATCCTTTCCGGCTAATGGGGTTGGCTTAAACAAAGTACCCGCATGTGGGCTAGCGAAATTCTAAACAAACGTCTAATTTCGGACTCTGCAACGGACTCTAAGTTGCTATAGAATTACGAATCTTTTGTCAGTTTAGAAAGCGAGATGGATTATAATGCCTCGTATGTATATGCACATACAAATATAAGGCATCCAGTTTTACTACATGCTGTTAACTTGAAATTGTAGCCGTACAAAATCGAGATAAGGAAGAAAAGGGGAAAAAAAATTTCTTCCTTTTTCAACCGGGACGAAACGGCTGACATTACAAAAACGAAAAACGAAACAAATTAAATGGTATCTGTAGAAAATCTCGAATGTAACTTGTTGAAGAAGTTTTGAATTAATTTTCATGCAAGTGCGAGGCTAAGCACGCGTAAAGTTAAAGGTATATATATGTATGTACAATGTAATATCTCCGAAGCAAGTTACATCTTAATTTCAGTTACGAAACGACAAAGTACTCAACTGCGACGCCGTAGGCTACGGCGTACTGTACTTACCCCAATAATGATAATGCCTATCTAAAATTGCTGATGAATATTACATCTCTTTCTTGAAAAAAAAATTTCACGTTAACCTTTCGGAAAGCTCACTCGCCTCTCGCAGCCTATGGACGGCTTGTCGTTTAACCATCAAGAGAAACTTCATCCTCTTAGGAAAATTAGCGAGTGAGACGATATACTTGGAATCGACGAACGCCCGCAAATGATGTTAGGAATAAAAATTCCATAGTATGCAAAACCGCGTGACAATCCACGCCCAATTTATTTTATTATATTTCGAAGTTATGCGTTCATGTCGCGAGAGGGTTTATCCTTGAACTACAAAAAGCTCAATTCCATGTGACCTTTACAGCTGTAATGCTGTTCACTCTTCTCTATGCTCTGGAATTACTTGGAGTAATATTAGATATGCTCTTCCCGAGATACCTCGGTCCATTTATGTGCCAATGTTCTATATCTCGGAGTTTGAAAAATTCAACGCTACTCGACGGAACGGTAAATCCTTCTTAGTTCGCGTCTTGATTTTCTGAGCGAGTACACTCCTACCGCTTTTTCAATTTCCACTCAGATCCGGATTCGTGAAGAATAAAAATCGCCCAGCTAGCTGATTTACCGCAGTCGAATATATCTGCCTTCGAGTTGAACTTGTCATATCTAATGTTTCAACTTGAGAATAAATTTCCGCACTTTTAGTCTTTCAGGGTGGATTTTAATTGAAACTTTACTTTATTTTGTATACGTGCACGTCTCGATGCAGCTGGTATATACATATACCATGCATATTCTTATTTTTCATTCAAAATCTGCAGATCAACCCTAGAGCCTTGAGAGAAAAGATTCCCTCGAGAGGAGGCAGCTGAGGCGTGGTTATAGACGAGCCCCAGGGACATCGGGAAAAAACATTGAAAATTTCAACTTCGTGAAAATGGCGAAAAAGTAAAAATCAAAAGTTCATTCAGAGCGAGGAGCCCCGATACTCTAGGGATATAAGCAAATTGTCGAAGATCATCGAGGACGTCGAGGTTCTCGTTAGCTCAGGATAATCGCTTGCGGTAAAATATTGATTTACGGTAATAGGAGCGTGTTTGCGCAGAATAGTTATAACACGGTTAACTCCTATGTGAACTCATCTGCCAATATTTACAAGAATTACAACGCGTAACGCGCTTCTTCGCTACAGATATAGATATACGTGATTGTTAAATTTTCCAGGAGTAATTTCAGCAAAAAAAATTGCCATTCTAGAGTGGTTTACCTTCGATATTCAATCCTGTTATAGAACGGTACACATAAACTTGATACATCGTACATCCTAGCCCTTTGTAGCGTCTCCACTCCCAAAATTAGTGAAACTTCATATCCATGTTCAATGAATATAGTTGAGCTACTAAAAATATTTTTTTTCATTTTATATCTCCTTGATAGTTCAATATTCTATCGATCTATCAATGTATCCGTATATATTTCGGTGTTTAGTAGCTGCTTGAATTTTTTCACGATTTTTCTCAATCATATTCTGCCAAACTATTCCGAAGAAAACAGCTGAGCGCCAGTCGGAGTTAAAACTTTGTAGAACCTTGATGAATAGTAATTGAAAAATATTTCAGTCGTATAATTAGTAGTTTTTTTTTTTTTTTTTTGGATTAACGATAAGCTGAAGATACTTTGTTAAAAATTCCTGAAGCCTATCGGAATAGTTGATACAAATAATCCGCCACCTCAAAATGAGGCTCACTCTTTCCAAGACTTCAAAAAAAAAATCTTTTATTCTGTAATTTACGGTAAAAATTAATTCAGAATTGTTAAAATACTAAGTCGAACTGCAGTCTAGCCATTTCGGAACTATTTTATTCATGGTGAATTTTTTACTCTTGGAAGTATACTTCGCATATCTTCTCTAGAAGATCCCAACGTCGTCTTCGATCGGTCGATTTTTTTTCCTCTTCTCAGATGAGATATTTTTCATTCCTGTAAATATCTCGAATTTCGTTCAGTATTTAATTAAAGAAACTGTTTACAAAGATTTTGTGATAATCCGAGGAGAAATCGAGAGGTCTCTCTTTCCTCAGATTTAACGAAAAGTTCTGGGCACGGTTGGTTCAATTTCACCAAAACCAATATTAACTTATCTTTGAGAGTACGGAGCACCAGTATTCCCTACAATATATATCTAGTTTGATCATGTTTGCCATTATCACTAACTTGGCCTCGGTAGACTGTTTGGCTCCAACAGTACGTCTACAGTTTCTCTGATTCCTGGTAATCGGAATGGTAGTTGTGTTAATTGTTATTAAATTCATTGCCATCGTATACCTATAATTGATCGAATCTCTGCTGTTTATTCCAGGTCACGCGTAGACTACTTAGAAATTTGATACGATAGGTGTTTTAGTTTTGCGAAGTCGCGTCATCATTACTGTGTTAATTAGTACCCGCTGAAATTAATTCCACTTGATCAAATGGTAATTAGATACACCCTCCCGCCAGGTACGGGCATGTATTTGAATTTCTAAAAAGCTACGAACCCCTCGTCAGTTTTATCACTAAAACAGATGACTATTTTAAGCCGGACAGAAGACAAACTGCGGACCCAAATTTTTGGATATATTTATCCTATAGAATGTTGTACGTGACTGTATATTATTCAGGTTGATTGATTACATCATTAAATTCATTAATTCTCTGCTATAGTGCGAAATTTAATTAATTCTATGTAGAATTTTGTGAATTAATCACCGGCCGATGTTGCTAAAAAATTTTATTGGACACATATGTATTTCATAATTTCAGAGTTTCATAAACCAAACTCGATCGCACTGCAATAAAAGTCAGAATCTAATCAATAAATTCCCATAAATCAGGGACCTAAAAATTGTGCAATAAGTTTGCCGTTATCCTGATTGGTATTTGAACGGAATGAGAGAAATAAGTATTGACGAAGAATAGGTAAAAAAATTTCTGATTGGATAATCTGCGATGGCAACGTCAACCCATAAAGGCGAAAGTATATATCAATTGTATATCCCAACACGTTACTTGGTCCTGAACGTGAGAATGAACGAGAAAGTTCACTGTACCCCAGCCTCGAGGTATAAACTCGTCGTTTTATCAAGACATCGTACAACCAAATCACAAATTCCAAATTTAATCAAAACCAGCGACGCCAGAATGTCCCAAAGGGGGATGTGAACGTGTTCACGCGTCGGAACGTGAAGTGACGAAAATAGCTAACGTTGCTGGGTAAAAAGAGAAAAATAAAAAAAAATAAAAAAAAAATAAGAACGCCGCTACATTGATTTGCAAATTTCAACCACAATTTCCATAAAAAAAAGAAGTCAAACCTATTCATCCACAATGAATGACGATGTTCTGCTCGGCACGAAATAATCAAAAACAAAAACACAAAAAAAAAAACTGTTGCAGGAATATTTCAAAAATATTTCATCCTGTCTCGGATAATACTTTCACAAATTTTCGATAGTTCACTTTACAGTAACTAAACTGAGAGCAATTTTCTCATGAAATAAACTCAGTCCAAAAAACCAATCCGGAACAAACGGAAAGATGAATCGAAATGTCAACGGCTCGTTGAACAGGGCGTGAAATCAGATGCTATCATATATTCATCCGAGAAAAGATATATCAAGCATAACAGACCCTTCAATGTAACCGTTCACCCGCGTTTCTGCTTAGGGCTCAACAGTTTCATTCAAGCGAACAGTTCCGCGGGAAGTAAAGGTGGAAACGAGATCAGTCTTTTATCCCGCACGTAAGAAGAGTTCGATTGAATATCGGAGTGATTCGACGGTGTTTTTCGAATATTTATGCGATTTTCAGCGGTTACGTCACTCGACGACGTCTTCCCATCTCAAGGATCATTGCCCAAAGGGATAGACACGAAACCATGCAAAGAACGTGATCCCAAAATTTACTCATGTGACAGAGGAACTATAAGACTGATAATATCCAGCATAAATATATTTAAGTACATACTTGACTGGGATTTCAAACGCTTTCTATAGAAAACCTTCGACTTGGAATACGGTGTATAAGTAGACTCTGAAATTTCTGTGAGAAAAACTGAAAGTTTAACTCCGAATCATGGAATCAAGATAAATTGTGGTTTCTTTATTTATCGAGTGCTTCTTTGATCTTTCTTTACATCTGATCATTTCATCTATACGCGTCTGAGTTATAGCAAAGCGATTTTGTCTGTCCTCACGGATCTCTCTCTGCACAAACGCCGTCTATCATTTTCGGCATAATTAAATAGAACTGCGTCATACATAGGGACGAGTGTATTCGTTTTCCATCGCGTATAATTCGTGCTGTTTTTCGGGATGACTGGGGAGATTCGTTGAAGACAACGTCTCATATAGATATACACGTTTCTAGTTTCACTTCGATTGATAAATACAAGATCGAAATATTCTCAGAACGAAGGTATAAACCCACGCGAATACTCGACGTATGAAGACGCATTTAAGGGTTAAACGGCGTCTGGCAGTTCAATCAAGAATAAAATGGGCATCCTACCTACTCCAAACATCAAAGTGATCAGCGAGGTGCGACATCAAATATAGAGAACTCTTGTATTTATTGGGTCATGTCCTTTGAGCTTGGATTGGGAGCGAGAACGAGAAGGGAGGATAACGCGGAAAAGAAGAAACGATTTTCTTCGTATTTCAATATTTCAGAACCAGTCGGGAACCACTTTTCCTTCTTTGGTATTCGACCGAAATAAATATACAGTATATGCGTGTATTCTCGGATACCAATATGCTATACGATTTAGCTGGAATCTGAATGGATTGAATATCTCGGAAAACGTTGCGTTGTCAGCGAACATATTCTTCTCCGGTATAAACACGCGAACAATGAACTTCGATTGTTGGTTTCGCAACAAAATTTTCCATGCACAAACAGCGACAAAAACAGATGATACGATTTATCTACTGCAGTGGCACGGTGCAGCGTGCATCTCGAGTTCACGGTTCAAGAACCGGCTATTCTGTTGTTATCGCTGTTCTCGAACCATTGATCTGCATATAACGAAACTTTAGTTCTCAGAATTTGATTTGCCAATATACGTAGGTACAGAAGGTACCGTGCCTATATACATATATGTAGATTTGATGAAAAGGTACATACATACATACCAATGACTGCGTATATCGTTTACCCGCGTTCTCAGGGTCGCTGTATATTATATAGAGTCGAATTGATTTTCAGTCTGTAGAGTTCATTATCTTGTACTGAACAAACATTGTTTGAAAATTTATCCAGATCTCGTCCACAAATGAAAAAAAAAAAATTCCCAAATAAAGGATACATCGAATCGAAGCTTTATCGTAGCTTTAATAAACCCAATCATCTCACCTTATTCAAAAACCAAAAAAAGGGTTTCCATATCTGCAGATAATTTCCGAATATATTTTTGAGTATTCTAACAACGCCTGATTATAAATATAATTATCCTTCATGAAATACGAACCACTGGAAATTTGTCGACATCCAGCTGTAAAACGTCGTGTTATATATCGACGTGATATAAAAGGAACGGTGTAGTCCACCTCTGTTTTATTAAATTTAGGAAAAAAAAATATTTCGCTCAAGACTTTGAACGTGAACGAAATTAATACGTCAGATGATGGCGATGAGCATAAATGAGATTGTAAAAGCTCGAATAACGGCTTAATTATTCTTAAGTGCTCGTAAATGATTGAAATGAATCTCTGTTAATTTTTTAACGACATGCAATTAACGATGATAATTCTTTACTTTTATTATAGATGAGAAATGAAGCTCTACAACATTGACGGCAGGTTAAGATCTCGTGAAAATGCCACGCAAAATACCAGAACAGATACTTTCGGTCATGTCGGTGAGTATAAATTGTTCTTATCATATAACTTTGACAATACATGATTAATTAAATCCTCCCTTCAATATTCGACAATGAGCTCTGCCTTTGTATGACTCACGAATTGATGCGAAATGTGCGGAATCAACGAATCCCTCGAACAGCACATCTCCCTTGATACATCCCTCAAATCCCGATGAACAGGGGACGTAAAATTGTCCCTGCTAAACTCACTTAATTGGACTATTCACCTAATTATACGCTATATGGAAATAAATCAGAGAGTAAGAAGAATTTTTCTTCTTTGAGAAATTTTGGAGGTCAAATTTAACGCAGTGTAGTATTTTTCTTGCTACATTCGCAGCCTGAATTTAGGTAAGTCGGCTGTTAGGACTCCCATCTCTTTCATCTTTGCGTCTGCAATTTGTGTAAACACGTTGAAGCGAGTTCAAAAATGAACCTCTTACACAAGCAACGCTTATAGTACCGTGTTTGATGGTTGTAAAAAAAGATAAGTACAAAAAGCTCGCTGCTGGTTGTAAAAAGTAAAACTTCAGGGTAACATTTTTTCCGCATAGTTAAATTCTTGTGATATATAGGTATTCCAAAGTGGGGAACTAACAGCAGTCTGTAAATTTTATTAAAGCAGGTATTCAAACTACAAAAAAAGAATTGTGAACAAACTGGAAAAAAATTAGCAGCTACTGAGTCAACGATTGTCAAATTGTCTTCCTCACGCGTAACTTATTTTGAGCAGGGTGAACTAAAATGGAAATCCTGGATCCGCAATTGAAAATAAAAAACCCATTCATTGTCAAATACTCGCAGTTATGTAGCCTAATAAATGTACCAACGACCGATTGTGAAAAAGACAAACAAGACTGGCTAAAAACCGATAATTACATCCGAATAGCTGCAATAAAAACTTTCCTTCAGGGTTTAATTTCCAAAATTAAATACCGCGAATGCTTTTTATGAAACAAAACGAACAAGGTAAAGGCTTGAGCCTCTTTCCAACCAATAAAAAAAAAGCGCGTGATGTATACATAATATACAATATTGTTATGTATAACAAAGGCCTCGATTGTTGTAAGTTTGCTTGGCTGGCTTGGATATAAAATATTTGGCAACGAGAACCGCTACTCAATAATTGATAACGTATCAATTTTTTTTAGCTTCGCGGTGGTAGATTGTATAAGGCTGTTCCAGCCTCCACATAGTTAGCCCTCCTCATCTGCTCGAAATTAATTAATTGTCTTTGCAATCGTTTTTCCATCGTTTGTTGGTGAATGATGGACTAATCCAGACGTTCGACGGTAATCCATTGATTAGAAAACAATTTTTTTTTAATTAGCCTAGGGAATTATTTTACTTAGCCCCTCGATCGGATTACTTTCGATCTATTTTGACGTTAATCGATGTACAATCATTTGTTAGTGATTGATGGACCATTTTCACAAAAAAAAATTGGATATTTTCCCAATAATCGCAGAAAAAAAAAAAAAAAATGCAATCTGGATATCTTCTTCTTTTTTCGAGACTTATCCCTTCATCGGAGGTAGCCTAATTCTTGTTCATTTTTCTTGGATTAGGGACAATGTGGTTAAGAGGCCCGTAGTATGAAGAATTTTGTTCCTGGCCTTGTCCCTTTATACCAAGTCCACAGGTAAGTATAATTCTTATTGATACTGGGTTTGTGTCTTTCTTTTTTGAATTTTTTGAAATTTCGAGTCAAAAATTGCTCCTGGTATCAGGAGAACATCTCACCCGAGGAGGTGTGCCGAAATTTTTGGCGGGAAAAATCAGCAGCGTACATCTAAGCAGGCATGCATGCGTGTAGATGTGTCTCTATGCATGTCTTATTCGCAGTTTTACGATTATTATAATTTACTTACCTTATTAAATACCTGAAATAAAGAGTGGCAGGAAGGGAGAGTGGAAAATAAAGAAGTAATTAATTATAGGTATATCTGGGAATTTATTGCTGCAGCATCGATACAATATTTCTTATTGTCAATTTACATACAAAATGCAGATATTTCTGATAAGTAAATACACATATACGCATCGCAAATTATCGAGTATATCTTTGTTTTCTTACTGCTACACAAAATTCTTATGATATAAGCCTCATTGTGTCGGACAGAGATTTTTCTCTTGATTTTTGTCTGGCAGTCACGTCAGTGGTTCGATTGCCAGACAAAAATTACCCAAGTTTGAAAATTCACGTACCGCTTGTTTAATATCTAAGCGACAACTTTTCCGCGTTTATAATATTTCTAACGAGATGTCTGTCAAAGTCATCATAGGGCTCCCGTGTGAACTCGTTGACTGGCGCTGACACTATGAAAGAAACAAACCCAATATCAAGAAGAATACTTACCTGTGGACTTGGTATAAAGGGACAAGGCCAAGAACAAAATTCTTCAAACTACGGGCCCCTTAACCACAAAGCATTGTCCCTAATTCGAGAAAAATGAACAAGAATTAGGCTACCTTTGATGAAAGGATAAGTCTCGGAAAAAGAAAAAGATATCCAGATCGCATTTTTTTTTTTTATTTCTCTGTTTTTTCTTGCGATTATTGGGAAAGTATCCAATTTTTCTTTGTGAAAATGGTCCATTAATCACCAACAAACGATTCTACATTGATTGACAAAATGGATCGGAAGTAATACGATCGAGGGGCTAACTGAAATAATTCCCCAAGCTAATTTAAAAAAATTGTTTTCTAATCAACGAATTACCGTCAAACGTCCGGATTAGTCTCAAACGACCGACAAACGATTGCAAAGACAATTAATTAATTCCGAGCAGATGAGGGGCTAACCATGCGGAGGATGCTGTTCCAAGCTTCTGCGGGAAAAACTTCGAACGTTGAAATAATATAGAGTGAAAATATCTGCGTGGTTTATTTATTTTAATTTTATTTTTTTCTCGTTTTACGTTTGCCTCAATATTCCGCAAAATACCGACGGATTATATCTTGTTGAAAAAACAGAACGCTGTTCAAAAGATTGAATAAATTTCTTTTCATTGAGAAGTCCGCGGGATTTTCTACCTTCGCATTTAATTATCAGAGTCGTTGGAAAAAAAGAGAGGGAGGGAAGAATATTTAAAGAAAAATCTTTTAAGTAGAATGTTATTTCCTCTAAATCCGTAAAACTGCCCGCCGTGCCGGTCTTTTTGTGTCCTTTCATCTTTTCCCTCTTTCACTTAATGCCTCGGGACAGGCTTGAGGGTAAAAAAATGTATATAACTCTACAAGGATGAAAAAAAAAAAAACGAAGCTTAATTAACCCTGCTCTCTGACACAAGCGTCACGTGAGCTCATCACATTTTTAAGCATCCAGAAAAATTTGGATCATTCAACGCTTTTCGTGTACATATTATAGCCATCAGTATTGTTATAGTCCTGTTACCTTAAAAGGAGAATAAAGGACGTGACTACCTCTTTGGATTGACAAAATATACCATCTGGAGTCGCTTTGATCGGGTAAAGCCAAAATCCAGTAGGTTGAATTAATTTTTCAGTCCTTACACTACGGTGGTTCTATTTTAAACCAAACTTCGTGTCTTCACAAGAGAATAATTTCATTAAAAACTCGAACAAGCCAACATATAGTCACGTGACGTCGCTAAAGCCGGTATAAAATTCCCGAGAGAAAGACCAGCCGACCTCATTGCCCTGGGTTTTACGTTATAAAAGAATCTAGAATGAGGTTGACTATGGTACAAGATATTAAGAGCAAAAAAAAAGGCAATAGCTCATTTCGACGTTGGTCGAGAATCAGAGTCACCTTGTAACCGTAAATTAGTATCTGCAGACCAAATGCGAGCCTGTAATTACCGTAATTGGAAGTTTTCAAACACCATGTCGTCCTGTAATTCTACCGTACTCGATTTGCAGATGCGTTGGTGTTTACGAAGGGTTCATAAAGCTCTTTACGCCAGCCGCTGTGTCGCTTCTAAAGCTCGCCTAATATATCTTTCCGCGTAATCTATTTATCGATGTCCTTTCAACGATCTTGTAGGATCGATCCTCTACCCCTCTATCGGAGCCGCAGCCTCTGTCCTCTTCCTGGCAATCGTTGGAACCCTCTTTGCCCTTCGACGGAGACAGAAGCAACCCTCTCCTGGACCCAGCTGCGAAGGGATAGTTGTTTATCCTTCCCAAGGTCCAGCTCCGACCTTCGTTACAAAGGATATCGTCTTCAACCTCCCGATTCTTCGCTCTGCAAACTCCACGGGTGATATATTCTCCGACCTTGACCCGGAGGAACTTCCATTATCCATGGAGAGGCCCCAGCCCCGTGCAATACGGTCGAACTCCTTCGGTAAATAAAAACTTTATTTTTACAAAAGGGGATCGAAATGCGGTTGGTAGATTTGGCGGTGCATTAAAAAGGACATCAATATGTAAACGAAACTCTTTTTCTGCCTCGCCAGGTAAACACGGATTATTTAAAATTTGCTTAGGCACGCAAACCGTTTGTATATCTAACGAGTGTTGTCCCCTCATTGTATACAACAAGTTGATTTACGCATTTCTGTTTTGCCACACCTGTCTACACTACAGCGAGTACCATATTCTCTGACAATGAATAATTCTACACAGTCGCTTTTGGCACGTCACCCCATTACATTATCATTAAGCTTTGTCCCGACCCCCATACATACACAGACTCACAAAAAAGTGAGTAAATGACTACATGTCTCTTTGCCGGAGGTAGTTCGCACAAATTTGACAAAAAAAAAAAAAAAATCGTTGCCGTTGCCTGTAAACGACACCAAATGATTCGATTTTTTGCACACCGATCACATGAAAATTCCTACGAGTTTTTGATACAATTATAGCCACGGTTTGTGCACAAATTATCTGTAATTGGCATTTACCAACCCAAATTGAGATTATACAGCACAGTAAACGCTATCTGATATAAATAAATGACGAATAATCTTCGATACTGATTGATGACTCTGTACGAAGTAGAAATATAATAACAGTGGTTCCCGATTCCAATTTTATACTTGTCATTTTTTTTCATCTTTCCTTAGCCTATTTGCTTTGCCCGGGTTTCCCCTATTATTTACTCGTGAGCCGCAAACACGAGAACGCAAAAAGCTACGATTTCGTGGTATATCTAACACGGAATTGCAAACTATCAAACAAATTACCGAACCGAATAACACAAAAACACGAAAAGAAATACTTCTCTCAAGCAAGAATGCAAGATTACTAAACATTTAGGACAACAATCCACCTGAGCTTTAATATACTAGACAGCAGTTGGCACATTACAGCGATCATGGAAATTAGAATGAAGGTTCCCTCAATTTCCCTCGAGGGTTTAAGATATTAAGTAATTGTCCAAAGTCTATATACTCTTATTAACGGAAATCCAGAAATTTTCTGCTCTCGGAGAAGCTGTAAGCGACTTATCTAAATAATTATAAATAAGTAAACTCAACGAAAGAATGTTTTTTTTTTATCTCAGGAAGCTACGGCCTCGGGGGTTCTCTGGGATGCTTGGAGCCGGATCTTTACAGGACAACACCATCGGAGGATCCGTATCCGGAAGGCCACATCGGACGTATTTGGGTAAAACTGAGTCATGAAGCTAAAGCTGAACAGTTAACGGTGACACTTCTAAAGGCAAGAAATCTACCAGCACGTCCAGGGGGCAGTTGCGACCCTATGGTCAGGCTTCACCTGGCACCTGGGGATCGCCGACACGTTCAATCACGGCAAAAACGAAGAGAGTGCAACCCTAAATTCGACGAGACATTCGTGTTACAGGTCCGTCGACTCGTAAATCTCTCATTAATAATTGTCAGAGAAAAAAAAAAAAAAAACTGGGTACCTACACATGATTCATTTAATCTCAATTAATCTCAAACTGAACAGGTTCCAAACGGAGATTTGACCGGAAAAACATTGCGAATGTCAGTAATCGATGGCGGACGTTCAAAGCGAAATTCCACCATCGGTTACGCGGCTTTATCCTTGGAAGGATCGCTTCCTGATGGTGATCCAAGGGTGTTTCAGTTGGACCTGGACAAGGTACGTATATGAACGTAACAACGTGTTGAGTAATAAAAGAATAAAATAGTTTACACTGTTCAAGGATCAGAATTTAGATCCCTGTTCACGGTTAACGTTACTCCCGTAGGAACCACCAGACCACAGTGCCCGTGGCGAGGTTCTCCTTTCCCTACAATACAACGATCATTCCGGTCGACTGACTCTGACTGTTATGGAAGCTAAAGGGCTGAGACAAGGAGTCGTCGAAGTATGTGCCAGAGCAACATTATCCAAACATTGCAAACCCCTGAAAACGAGAAGAACCGCTCTTGCAAGACCCAGACAAGGATGCTGGCCTTTTAGCGAGGCTTTGCACTTCCGGTAACTATACGAATGTTTCTCACTGAATACCAATTACATATTTTAATTCATCAATCTTATATTTTAGATTAAGTGGTCCTGACGCTAGTCTCACTGGCTCGTTAACCGTCAGTCTTCTTGCGCGTGGGACCAAAGAACGAGCCTTGGGTCGCGTGGTTTTGGGACCATACATGTTCGCCAGAGGCCCAGCGCTTGAGCACTGGACAGCCGCGTTCTCCAAGCCTCGAGAACCAACGCAAAAATGGCATACACTAGCTTAAAACTGTTGTAAAAATAAAATATGATGATCAGTGTCATCATGATTATTGTTATATGATTGTTACTGTATCACTGTGATTTTTATTATTATTACTCATGCAGCTACAAGCGTATGTTATAATTAACCAAACATAACGCGATGTATAGTGCTCGTGAGAAATTTTTAGTGGTACTTATAAATTGCACCCGATATCTGTGAATCTCTTTCCAACTTTTTTTTTTTCTTCTACTTAGCCTTTTGCTCTGACTGAATTTATTTTTATTTCCGTAAACTTCTTGACTTGAAACGTTTTCAACGTTATCTTAAAAATCACTCTGTCGAGTGTACGTATACCTAACCGAATTAACTAACTACCAAAGATGCAAATATATACATAGAATATTATATACGATAAATATTTAATACGTAGATTTAAGGATATGAGTGTTATATTAATTTAACGTATGGGACAAATAGTACTTGAACAAACGCTGGTCAACGATTGGTAGACTGGATTTAAGGATTTTGCCAAATCTGTACTTTACTGTTCGTAGGGGCCAATATGTAGACCAAGGCATACACAACTGTTACTGTATAGGAAACAGATATACGATGTAAATTTTATCTACATTTTAAATATATATTTCAATTTAGTGTACGTAGATTCATGTCATGTATGTATAATATAGGGGATATCGATGTATAGCGTTCAATAGGATCAGATAAAGTAAATATAAAATGCATGTGTTATATATATAATATAATATATTATAATAATTATTATATGAGGTGAAGTTTTCATTTATGAATAACGCGAGTGAGATGGGTTATACGTATGTATTGTACATACATCATACATGTTTAATGACACTGTCATAATCACATCAAAAATATAACGGAGTAGACAGACATGCGTTGATTGAATTAGACAGGCACTTGTGCATCAGTATAGCTGGCAGTGCAGTTCTCTGTGCTGGCTCGATGCCCGATCAATGTCGATGTAACTTAGGCGTAAAGATCTGTGAACGCTTGTTGGCAGGGAAATAAATTGACCGAAGATTTTGTCCACGATATTTATTCGCCAGTCATCATCTCCATGAATTCTGAAATTACAAATACCGAATGTCACTCTTTATCGTTTCACGATTCGCTGATCATTATTGCTACAATATTCTCCGAGATCCAAGATCGATAATCTCGCAATGTATTAAATTGCGCAAAATTGGAATTATTCCAAACCGAAAATCCATTCAATCCGCGTCATATTTTCACACCTGATATTATACCGAGGCAGTGTAAAACGGATTATTATACTTTGCTCGAAATGTGTCAGCTTATGTAAGTGTTTACGCAATGCGATTCAATTACGTGACTTCTTCGTGTTTTTTCATGAAAAATCAAAAAAGAGAAACTCTCATCCTATACTACGAAAAGTTTCAAAATTTATATTTCTGTACTGACCATCGAAATCCACGGTACCAGAACCGTCGGTATCAATTTCAGCGATGATTCCGTCGAGGTCACGATTGGTCAACTTGTCGTCAAGAGCAGCGAGGATCTCCTTGAGGGTGGCAGTGGTAATGTAACCGTTTCCTTCCCTGTCGTAAAGACGGAAAGCCTCCTTAAGCTCCTGTTGCATAGCCTCTGCATCCTCCTCCTCGAGGAAACGACCAGCGATGTTACAGAATCCGTCAAAATTTACTTTGCCAGAACCTTCGGGATCGTTTTCCTCGATTAAGGCGTTGAGGTCCGCGTCGTCGAACAGCTGACCCATCGTGTTAAGGATCGTGGAGATCTTGAGGGTCTCAATGAAGCCGCTCTTACTTGTGTCAAACATTTGAAACGCCTTGCGCATCACAGCCATTTTCTGGTCATCTTCCTCCTGAAAATTATAGTACCGTTTATGGTAGTCGTATACTTACTTGGCAAATTCTAGATTCATATACACCCTCGTTTATATCATCGTGAGTTTACATTCGCGAACGCGACTGCAAGATCTGGTCCAAGATTCGAATACCACAAGTTTAAAAATCGTCACCCAAGGGATGATCGATCAAAGTTTGCGAGTTTTTTTTTTTTTTTTCAAGTTAAGCTTGCGATAGAATTTATTGCTCAAATTTTTGTCTCCATAAACTCATGTTTGAGTGTTGATATACATATGTGTAACAAGACGCGTCACTCGCGGAAGCCTTTTAGATTTTAGGCAAAGGTGTGCACTTGTACGAACTCGGAATAACAGAAAGAAGACGATTTCGGGGTGATAGAACGTATCGGATGAATTTCGATGTAGAGAAATAAGACCAAGGGTCTTACCATTGTGGCTAATGTGTTGTACGACAGACAGCAAATACCTGAAGATGCGTCCGGTGAGACGGGTATATACACCGTGGGCTCCGCGGTAAACCAGCTAGAAAGACACGAGGAATTTCATCCCACTCGCCCCGATCCCCCCGTCTCTCCCACCCTGGTGGGAACAAAAATAGAGCGAAAAATGAAATATATTATAAGTACGGTCGCTTGCGTGGGCGACGCAAGCCGACACCACATTAAGGAGTTTCACCGTAGGTGATTTGGAAAATCTTCCATCGTATATTCCTTCGCGTCGCCGCTACCCCGTCATTCCTAAAACTTACCAAATAACCGATTTCACTTTCGCGATTAGCAACTGGTACATAATGCTAACGCGTTACCAAATCTGGATGCTTCACTTTCGGCAGGATACCAATTCCATATAACTATAATCCTAATTTTTGGTATGACTGGAGTCTTCTTACTGGCGTAGGTATCTCATTAATTACGTAAATGATTTTCAATTAAGATGAGTAATAAGCAAGAGATTGCATTTACTGGAAGTAGACGCACGTCGCGGTTTTGTACAATGTTAAGACAAGTTTTCAAACTAATTACCTTGGAGCTTTCATTTTCGAGGCATGTATACAGAAGAAGTTTCGGCCCGTTTAAATAATGCACCAGTATTATACTTGACTGTTTAATCATGAGGAGAAAACCGTCCGGTCTACAAATTGAGATATGTAAAGAGAATACGTTTATCAGTTAAATCTGCCAAGATCTTGAAACGATTAATGTACTCGGCTTTTGTCTCCGCAAAACGTTTCTTCTGCTAATAAATAGTGCTGTATACATATGTATACATTTGAATCGTAAATTAAAAAATCGTTTTTCTGTTCAAAGTAGTGCGAGAAAAATGTCTAAACAATTTACAATTCGGTCTATTAAGAGATCATCGCACGATTTACATCTTATGACAGCAGTTTTATACATGGGTCTGGAAAAAAAAAAAAAAACTGTTGAACTTTGCGCACTATCTCAAATCTCCATATCCATATGATATGTTGGAAAAACATGAGCAAGGTGAAACCTTGTTCTAAATTTTGGAAAATAGGTGCCAAGCTGAGATTTCTGCCCACGTAACTTACTCTGCAACATTTCAAATTATAGTCCGTTGCACCTGAGAAAACGTTAACTCGAGACTATCTCTACGCTTTACTACCGTCTTCGAAAATAATCTAAGACGGTTTCGTGAATTAATTCAAATATTCCTCGAAATTCTATAACATCTAACGGCAAGTTACACGTGTATACAAACTCCGACAACGAAATATGCGGAATTATCAGAACAACTTAATAAAATATTTATTTACATCCCAAAGCCCGGCTTTCATTGAAGCTTTAAATTATTTCGAGATAAAATACCAACGCGAGAACAGATTAACGGTATAAGAAAAAAAAAACCTGTACAATATGCTCGCTGTCCGAAAAGTGTATTCGCACCGTAACAAACATCGTCTATACTCGTCATAAACTATGATATTGGATTATTTAAATTGAAAAATGTACAATGATGTATAAAAATAGAACTATGTCTATACCTATCTGTTGAAAACTTAATTGTTTCACATCGCACTGCATAAATCGATAGGCTAATTAGCTGTATCTACAGGATGTTCCCGAAATACATTTACTATTCTGCAGTGCCTGACTTCATAATGATTTCATCACGGTTGATATGAAAAGCGCGGTGCATATATTTGTTTAAATAATTGATTCCAAAGCTGGTAAGCGATCATATAATTTTGAGTTGAAACGTGGGCGAAATATAGCTGCGTCAAGGCATAAGCCGTCCGGAAAATTGAAAGCTACAATATTCTAATAAAACGCGAATTGCATAGCGTAATTATTATCCTAGGCTCGGTTGCGGATGCCAGCCCGTTTCTGCATCGATCCAGAGTTGCGGCTACAATATCAGTGTATACATATATCTACTACGTATAAGCGTGAAGTATAATATTTGCAAAATATTCTATTTTCAGACTTCCGTATACTTAATCTGGTAGACAAAATAGAATATTTTAAACGCAATAAAGATTGAAAATCTATTGCTGATTTTATTTTAATTCTTCTTTTCTGTTGTGACTGTAAATTATTTATTGACTCGACTTTAACTCTTCGACTGAACCCCCGCCCCCCTCATTTTCAACCGTTTCTTGCTGTCGTTGGCTTCAAGCCACGCTCACGAATAACTCAGCCTGTCCCCGTAAAATATTTTTAAGTATTATTATTACAATCAGGAATATGCTACAGTCTCACGATGCTAGAATATCTAGGAATAGATTATTCTGGAAAAGAAAACATTGAGAAGACCCATCAGCGCTCTTTATAGTTCGATGATAACCATGCAGATGGAGATGATTGTATGTCGAGTTCGTTCTGGCCTCGACAAACTCCAATATTTAAAACAGCCTGTAAACTTAATCATAACCATTATCACGTCGCGTTAGTTAAAAAATTGTTAAGAAATCTTACCGTGGGTCGAAATATGTGGCAGCTTTCGTATCGACACACAATTCTGTCGGGATTGTCGCACATTGACTTGTCGACGGGACTGGAATAATTGATCTTTTACCCCGCCGCGGGAAAATGATCGTTTTTAAAATTAGAAAATTATTGAAACTAGAACTTCAGTAAAATCGTGAAAAAATCTAGAATATCAGATGCCAAAACTTTTTCCAGTTAAATCCTAGAATTAGATGATTGAAAATATCTAAGTTTTGAACAGTAAAAATGACTGTTAAAAATTTCACCGAATTTAGAATATCCAGAAAATTTTTATAACGTGAGTAAACGATCTGCAGAACTCTTTCTATGATGATTAATTACCTATTATTATTATTGTAGCGTGGAGAAGTTCAGAAATTCAAATATCCATAAATATTTGCACGTTTTCATTATATTATAATTATTTTATAATAATATATATATATACGTATATATAATACATATACAGTCATGTACACCGCTTATGTACAGGAAAACAGCTCTTTCATTATCT
Organism: Macrophya alboannulata; assembly: GCA_949628255.1. Classification (NCBI taxonomy): domain Eukaryota; kingdom Metazoa; phylum Arthropoda; class Insecta; order Hymenoptera; family Tenthredinidae; genus Macrophya; species Macrophya alboannulata. Next base: position 12,655,364 of record OX451207.1, on the reverse strand, counting down.
TAATTGTACTAATATATATATATATATATTTATCTTCAAACATATCAATAATCAATCCATATTATCAGTTATACTATGTATAACAACATACAATCTTCTTACACTATTTAAACTCTTTTTCTTTTTTGTAGCATAGGCAGTGGCAATTGCATGCTTAAAAATGTTGTTCTCATTCATTTATATTGTATTACTGACTTGTCGTAATTGGTGAATTATTCTGACGTTCAAAAAAATTCGACCATTTATCTATTTACAACGCTCCCACTTTCAACTGTACATTGTGGTACCTCGGGCAAAAAAAAAATGCACATTGATACAAGAATAAATTATCCTTTCAGTCGTTAGTAAGATGGAATTACTTTATGTAAATAAATGCAGTGAAACATTAACATCAATGTTATATGTATATGTGTGTATATATATATATATATATATATACCTATATGTATATATTATATATTATATATAATATATTTTTCCTTCTGTTTCTGTTCTTTTTTTGGTCAAAGGTGATGTATTGCCTATTTTTTTTTTTTTCTTTTAATTACATTTTACATGCATAGAACAATGTGCATTTTGATTCTGATAATAGCTTACATCTATTTCTTGTTATATAAATTCATTTACAAAAAGAGATCATCCACGATATACATATATAATTATGCAAGTTTATAATAACTGTATGTATAAATGAGTTTATTGTTTAATAGAATAAGAAAATTACCCACACGTGAATCTGTTTCTTGTCATGTTAATGTTCGCTTATAGTTGAAACATGTTCGTTAAAAGATCGTGAATCAAATCTATCTTCTGAGAACATGCATTCAGTGTTATCTCAATAACTTTTTTTTTTTTTCATTGTCATGCTGAGTGAATTATTGTAAACACATTTATCACAAAAACTTTACCGGAACCTTACATTTTGATGCATGGAGCTTTGGATGCCTACAACTCAATGCAAAGCTCATAATATTATACTATCTAATGTTAAATGATATCACGTTAATGCATCCTTACGCTTAGCAATGGCTTCTTAAGTTATAATGCTGAATGGAAACAAGGAGACAATTTATCCAAATATCAACACATTTACGTAATTGTCTATGACAAAATTAACTAACAAAAAAATTTATGAAATTGCACAATTATCTTAGAAAAATAAACCATCGTTTTAAATCAATGGACACTTTTCTCTCAAATTATATTTCTCATTTTCTGTGACCAATAATAGTACGATTGTGAAAATCTCTGAGAGGTAATTTCAATGGGTCCAGCAATTTCAATGAATTAGACCTAAATTATATAATGGGTAATTGTTTAGAAGGGCTCTCGCTTATTGAAAATTATTATCATTATTATTATCATTATCATAATTATTATTGTTATTATTATTATTATTATGATTACTATTATTATTATTGTTGTTATTAATATTATTATTATTATGATTATCGCTGCAAGTTAAAATTTTCGAAGGTGTATAAGCTCTAAACCGCATTTAGTTATAATAACAATTGTATTTTAAAAAATGCAGACTTTTAAAACCGCAGAAGAACCAATTCACTAATTTTGTGCATCATGCTGCGTCACAACCAAGTAATATATCTCAAAACATTCAATTACAATACTAAAATCGGCGAATTAATCACTTTTCATTAGACTCATATAATTCAGATTTCCTAATCGTAAAAATAATACCAAGCTCATAATCCTTTAACACGACTGAGCAGACAATGCATGTTTTGTAACATCATGTTTCTTAGTATTCAAGCCCTTCATTTTCCAATGAGAATTTTAAACTTTTTAAAAAGATATAGTCAGATGGAAAAGCTGAGTTTTTGTTAAAATAAAACCTACCTCTTCTGAACAATTACCATATTATCTAATTAGTAGTAATTACAAATCATAATAATACTATAAGTAATGCTAAATTTAAACTGCACCTAGTTTAATCAGACCCGCTTGACTACCCTTACCTACGCTAGCTTCTTCCAATGAGTCTAAATCTAGAGCAGACTCAATCATTGTAGTGTCTTGTAACAATCGGAGCCTGGATGCAGATAATGGGGTTGTTACAGCTACGGGTGGAATGATCAACGTATCTATCGACGAGGCATTGTGGCGAGTGGGTAACGGTGCTATTTCATCAAAGTCCAGTGGCGTCATGCTAATTGACGCTAAGGGAATTTCGTTGGCGACAAGTTGGCTTACACTTTTTATAGTGCTACCTAAAAAAAAGATTTTCATTCAGGAATTTTTTACATTTTAACTGTTACAATTTAGTTAATTTGAGTCTGTATTAGATGAGCATAAAATATTTCAAATGACTAAACACTGAAGTTAAATTTCTCGTCAAATTTGCACTACAATTAATCATGATTTTACCTTAGATCATAATTAAATTACTATTTCTAATGTGCAAAATCTAATCAAGAATCACTAGAAATGATAATATGGCCAGGAATGTATAACAGTTACAAAAAGTAGTAATATTTTTTGTAAAATCTATGTAAAATCATTGTTCTTAAATGGGCATTGCTGAATCATTTAATACAGACTTACTGATTCACAATAAATTTATTAGATATATATATATATATATATATATATATATATATATATATATATATATATATATATATATATATATATATATATATATATATATGAGGTATTCCATGCCAAGTGAACCAATCGTTGACCCTCACCTCTCCAAAAACTGACGCCGATTTTTCTGGTGATGAAGGAGTAGAAAAAAATATTTCCTGAATTTTTTCAGAATTTTCGGATGACAGCCGATGTTCTATATGATTTTTTTCTCTTTTTTTGGTTTTTTATGCATAACTTCCGTTCTTTTTCATCGATTTCCATCAATGAGAAACGAAAATTTTCGTTTTTCGGTCGACTTTCAGAATAATTTTTTTTCATATTTTTATTCTCGCTTTCTGATGCCTAAGACGTGAAAAGTTCGGAAAAATAACAAAAAAATTGAGTTTTGACCACTTATGACGGTCTCGATTTTTTTGAAAAAAATTACCAAGATTCCTACTCTCAAAACGATTTTTTTGAGCCGTGCCAAATCATGGGCAGAGCACTGGATCCAATTTATTTCGTGGTTTTTCTGTAAAATTTTTCTCATTCTCTATATCGATGTTGACATTGAATGTTCGAAAAAGTTATTAAAACATCAAATGATCATAATTTCTGCTCAAAATGGCACTAAATTAACATCAAAGATTCATCGAGTTCGTTGTGGATCATTTTTCATAAGAATAATGATTGAATTAAAGGATAAAAATGATCCACAACGAACTCGATGAATCTTTGATGTTAATTTAGTGCCATTTTGAGCAAAAGTTATGATCATTTGATGTTTTAATAACTTTTTCGAACATTCAATGTCAACATCGATATAGAGAATGAGAAAAATTTCACAGAAAAACCACGAAATAAATTGGATCCAGTGCTCTGCCCATGATTTGGCACGGCTCAAAAAAATCGTTTTGAGAGTAGGAATCTTGGTAATTTTTTTCAAAAAAATCGAGACCGTCATAAGTGGTCAAAACTCAATTTTTTTGTTATTTTTCCGAACTTTTCACGTCTTAGGCATCAGAAAGCGAGAATAAAAATATGAAAAAAATTTATTCTGAAAGTCGACCGAAAAACGAAAATTTTCGTTTTTCATTGATGGAAATCGATGAAAAAGAACGGAAGTTATGCATAAAAAACCAAAAAAAGAGAAAAAAATCATATAGAACATCGGCTGTCATCCGAAAATTCTGAAAAAATTCAGGAAATATTTTTTTCTACTCCTTCATCACCAGAAAAATCGGCGTCAGTTTTTGAAGAGGTGAGGGTCAACGATTGGTTCACTTGGCATGGAATACCTCATATATATATATATATATATATATATATATATATATATATATATATATATATATATATATATATATATATATATATATATATATATATATATATATATATATATATATATATATATATATATATATATATATATATATATATATATATATATATATATATATATATATATATATATATATATATATATATATATATATATATATATATATATATATATATATATATATATATATATATATATATATATATATATATATATATATATATATATATATATATATATATATATATATATATATATATATATATATATATATATATATATATATATATATATATATATATATATATATATATATATATATATATATATATATATATATATATATATATATATATGAATATATTTATGAAGACTACATATAAAACACAACATGAGCCTGACGATAAAAACCAACAACATGATGCATCAATTAGTAACCCCCTATGCGAACAGTAGTTAATCAATAATCATTTGAGTAAAAAAAAACATAATCACACGACGAATAAGATCGGTTATAAAAAATATTTTAGTAATCAAGAGTTAATAATGAACACAATACCACCCGTGTATTAAAACAATAAATAAAAACCTTTGATTGAAAATAATAAACTTACCGAAAAGCATGTACTGAGCCCTCGATTATGGGACGTAATTAGAAACAACAAAGAAACACATTTTCATGAGTTATTACGATGTGAATCGTCTACATTCTAAGCCACTAAGATTAAATTTACCATCAGTTCGATATGAAGTTATTATTGCAGTGTAAAAAAAAAAAAAAAAAAAATCTCATTATTTATCCAAGTTCTGGAAGCAATCGTGTTTAATTAAACTAGAAGCTACATAATGTCTTATAGCTTGCTCAGTGTATTCAATGCATTTAATTCAATTTAATTTAATTTAATTTGATCTAATTTAATGACAAGAATATTGCATTTTTAAATAAATCTTTATGATATTGTTAATCTAGTTTAAAGATTTGTTATTATCATTTAGCGAAGGAATAAAACCGTTAATTATTGCGCTACATATAGAAATATATTTATCTAGAATTTTTATTTTCACCATTGATTCTGATGCTTAATACACACTATATCGATATATTATATGAAGAATATAGGCATATGACTGCCTCTAAAAATAAATAATTATGTAATTTATCATATTACTCAATTTAAACCTTCTTCACTAATTGTTATTAAATATCATACATGTATAGTTATTTCTTTAAAGATTCTAGAGCTCTACTAGATGAAAAAATGGTTAAAAAAAAAACAAAAAGAAAACTATATTGACTATCTACTATTTTTTAGTAGGTAGTTAAAATATCATTTTGAAATCTTTAACTTCACCAATAAGACAACCATTCTTATCCATCACTGCACAGATTATTTCTTTTCGAGTCGATAATATTGTCGTCACTATATAAAAATAATCATTAAATAACATGTAATGTAAAATAGAAAAATGATAAAACAAAAAAAATGCAACATTTGCCTAGCAGTATTATTATACATATTTAATATAAAATAATAACTGACACATATAGTATACATATAGGTATACTTGAATGATATTATAACTGGAAGATGCAGACAAATGCATAATAGTCATTTTGGAAGTGATTTAGAAACAGTGTTTCGAAACAAAAGTGGGAGAAATTTAATATCAGTCTACATATTAGAAACCAGCATTTCTAACGCGTTAATAAATAAACTGTACTCTAATCTGCCCCATGACACCCCTCGATATTCAGCAGCATCAATTAACTATAAACTACAAGAGAAAAAAGGTAACAAATACAAGATGTGATGATTCTTACATTGTGTGTTAAATATCGTCTGTGTCACTCATCGAACTCATTATGAAACGTTGATTTAATAGATCTTCTTCAGTGCTTTCACTTGCGCAAATTGAATTTCCGGTAAAAGATAAGTCGCTGGATAAGGGACCTGAACCAAATCTATTAACTACGAGCCCAATCGCAGTCTGACCTATCATCGGAATACCACCAGCCCCTAAAATCTTTGCTGGTAATATACTTTTTGAAATAGGATACTTTAAATTGTGATCCGAACATCTCAAATGATTATATTTCAAACTATGCCCCCCTCCCGTCTGAGAAATTCTCAAAGGATCCTCCGAATATCTCTGTGGAAATTTCTGTAAATCTGTATAATTTTTTTGCTGATCATCAGACTTATATCTTATAGGATCTTCCGAGTATCTTTGTGGATACTTTTGTAAATCAACAGGGTATTTCTGATCACCTCCGTAACGATTATGTATTAAATTAATATCAGAACATCGATGATATTCGTCGCTACATCGTTGAGGATATTTTTGCAAATTTTCCTCACATCTATAAGGATATTTTTGCAAGTCTGGATTGAACCTATCTACTTCGTTATACTTTCCATACTTAATATGGTCTTGTGAACATCTTCTTGTGGGGTATTTTTGTGCATACGTATCATTTACACATTGACGAGGGTATTTGGGAAGATCTTCGGGGCAACGTGAAGGATGTCTTAAGAGTGTTAACTCACCGTTGATTGACTCTATCCGTCGGCCCTGAGTCGGTGAATGTTGCCCAGTGACCAAATTATTTATCGATCCTGAAACCTCACTGCTTGGATTCGTGAGCACGCCTATGCCATTCAACTGGAAGTTTATTAGACACGTACTTTATAACATGATTAGAAGAAATTCAATTAAGATTTTCAAATTAATGCCTGACAAATATAGCTTCTCAATAGGTCCAGACTACCTTTTCTACAATAAATCGAAAAGAGCACAAGTTCAATCAATGAATCTCTTGATTGGGTCGCAAAGTAAAAACATTTCATCAAACATACGGGCCATACAGAAGAATATCCATATTTCTTGTGCTTCTGAACCTGAACAAATTATGTACGCAAATATAGATAAGCTCATTATAATGATCGAGATTACCTGTGGTTGTACAGTTTTAACAGTGCCATACGTCTTGTTATTAACGATGACATTTTCATCTCCTCCTCTTTCTTGCTCTGCCCTATACTCCGGAGTCACTACGCCCCTCCTATCTGAAATAATAATTGTTATTAGAACAGGAAGGTACAAAAGCTTTAGCATAGATTTCTTTCCTAGTAACATTCATTGACATTGAAAATTCGTATAGCATTAACAATTTTAAATTATACCAATAAGGCTTGGAGGTGCTGGACCACACAAAACGTAAAAGCAGTTTCCACACACGTTTCCTTGACTGTATGGATTGAAACTTTCCTGCCCTCGTTTACTGGTGAAGGAACCTTTTATCTGAAATAAATAGCCTCGTATGGAGCAGTGATAATCAGAAAATTTTTATAGTCGTTTGTATTAACAACTTACATCTTCATTGGTAGTTTGATTGCTCGTTGTCAGGTACGTATGGAAGCCTGCGAGCCCTAAAATGCTCCAAACAGAGAAGAAACAAACAACGCCAACAACTACGCTACCTGGAGATAATCTCACAGCTTCTAGGAACGGTTTATCATCTCTTGTGACTGTAATAATATTGAAGAATCAGGTATTAGGAGAGATTGTCACCACTGCAAGATTAACATAAGATATTTCAATCTTCGAATTGATGGAGAGTAGCAATTTTCTCTTTCTGCATAGAATGGGGCCAAAAACTTATCAAGTGAAATTTGAAGCAGAATTACCTAAATAAAAAAATTTATTATCAGTAAAAAGGTATGGTACTTACGCATTATAAGGTGGGTGATAGCACAGGCGAATATAAAAACACAGAGAAATGCTAGTGATACAATAAACGCATAGAAATATCTGTAATTTCTTCGCCCAACACAATTTCCGACCCATGGGCAGTGATGATCAAATCTCTCTAGAGAGCAGAAAAAAAATACACGAAGCAATTTAGGATGGTACTATAAAACAATATTAATAACATTTAGGTAGAAGTATTCAGAGAAATATGTATTTGAAAATTAAGAGTGCTACTGACTATTTACATGAGATAAAATCAAAATCACAAATCAACTGTCAATTAGACTCTGCTGATTTTATTTCTAAAATGAAGCAAACTTGTATTTCAGATTGTTACAATTGGTGATTAAATATTCAATTTGCAGAAATCAATTTTGAATAGCATTGAAATTAGGATCTGTTATCTAATGATTGTAATATTTATTTTATTGGCAAATATATGATTAGAGTGTATTCTCTAAAGAAGAAACTTTAGTATTATAGAATAGAAATATTGTTACATACCTACGCAATTGTCGCATAAACTGCAATGAGAGGCTCGAGGTGGCCTGAATATTTTACAAGTGAAACAGTACTTTAATTTCACAGGCTGACCTCTAACTAATACTTCTTTCGTGCGAGGCGGAGGTCTGTATGTTGGTGAGTTATCATTGTTCGGTACTTCTGCGCAAAAAAACAAAAAACAATAAATATAACAAAGAAAATTAATGTACTATTTGAGAAGAAATTAAGTAAAAAATAAAGGGCATCATTATTATCTATACAACATGGCTTTTAGTTTCATGTTTTTAGAAGCAACATTATATCCATCATTTTCATATTTACAGAATTAATAAGGGAAAATCTCATACAAATAACCATCAAAGGCCCGAATAGGTCCGATCATTATGTATCATTTTTTATCTCATAAACTAAATATGGAGTGAACAACTAAACCTTTGTAAGCAGGTACATGTGACACTGATAAGGTACTGATAGCAATTTACTTGTCTATAAACTCACGTTACTTCTGCTGCTGATTATACAATACTAACTCTATGACATACTGCTATTCAGCGTTGTATCAAACAATCCTCAATTCTCTAGTCAAATTCAATTTTCAAACGATTCTTCAATCTTTCTTACATTTTATTCAAATCCACGCAAAGATATTACATAATATGCAGAAGGAGAAAAAACCAGACAAGTTATAAATATTTTTAAATTCGATTACCAATTTGCTTTTCTATGTACGCAGCTTCGTCGGGTGTTGCTCTAGGAATTACACCAGGATCGCTGAAACTCGTTCGAAATAGGGTAGACATGACGAATATGAACAATAAACCGCCAATTACTGGTATCGCGGGAGTTATGTTGACTGCTAGAAAAGGACAGCTGAAAAATGAATAAATTCATTACAAGACGGGTAAAAAAAAATTGACCAATCGATCTAGAAAAGAATTTGTTTCTGCTATGTTCAGTCTGAGAAATGAAACTGCTTGAATTATGAATGTCGAAGACTATCTGAAAAATAATTTCACAAAGCAAAACCTGCAACTATTTTAGTTTTTTGTTCGTAAACAACGTCATAGAAATAAAATTTTCAAACAAATACAAGAAAAAAATCTGTTTGGATGATAAAATAATTCAATTTATAGGATAAATATTCGAATTTTAGACACTTACTCAAATGCAAAGAACAGTCCGCTGGTCCCAGCTATCAAGCAGACGGTAACATAAAAGACGCTTGTCTGTGGTGCCATCATAACTCTTCCGTCGCAGCAGAATATGTTTCTTCCAGGAAATAGTTCCCATTTTCTAGTAACGTGTGGCATATTGGTAAGTGTAGTTTTTTTTTTAATGTTTTTCTTGGATAAATAATGTTGAATATGTTTTGATATCTTATCAAAAATCCGATATGGTTTGTTAAACCTTTGAAAATTTCCCTTTTAGAGAAAGCCGATATCTGACTTCTCTTTATTTTCAAATTATTTAACCCAAGGTTTATTTAACCATTTTGATTAGCAACGACGTATCCTGTTTATATTCAATGCTAAACCAAGCGTTACTTTATTATCCTCCATATACGATGATGATTTTGTACTGAGACCGGCGTTAGGTTGATACCTGTAGTTGATAAGGAAAAAAAAATTGATCTATGTTATTCATGAAAATAAATAAAATCCTTTATAGTTAAATCTTCTATTGTACAAAGTCCACATGTATGTACGTTTGCCCACAATTTTACTACTATTGAAAATAAATGGATATTCAACAAATGAAAATTCATGTTAAAAGTATATGAGCCATAGTACATTCTACATCAGCACATACTGTATCTTGACTCTCAGCTGATACTTAAGAATTATATGACTCTGTCTACACGTTGATAAGGAGAATGGATTATCACTATAGATAGTGAATTGAGTTGTTCTTTTATAGGAAGAAATATGTCACGAAATTTTCAAGCATATTATCTCGATAACGGTTTTTTTTTTTTTTTTTAATAATCTTCAAACAAATTCGGTAGATGTTATTTTTTTTTTTTTTTTCATTTTATTTTATTTTTTCCAATTTACTACCAGTTGATAACATGCAGTTGAAAAGTGTCAAGAGGTAAATTAATGAAACTGAAATAATAATTGTAGAAATGAAATGACTAAAGTAAAATCGTCAATGAATGAATTACACATTTAGTATGGTAGTAATGATTCATTTGAAATGATGTGGCGTGTGTATGTGTGTATACTGTACATGGAAAAACAAGACGTTTAGAAAATAGAAAATGAGTAAACTTAACCTAATTCGGTGTGTGAATGAAAGAAGCGTGGATTGTTTTTGAGTACTAAGATCGTTTACTGGATGTAATAGTAGTTAGTAAAAAATTTTTATTCTAAAATAAACCATGAACTCATATTTTGTGCATCACCTTCTCGGCTACCAACTCCCAGTGCAGTTCACTTAAGAATCATAGTTAAAATACACAATTAAACAAAAATCCATTAAGAACTAGGTCAATCGAAAACGCATAATTATAGACTGCATATGTATAAAGAATTTAGACATAATCGCGCACTAAACTAGGCACTAGATCTTCAAGAATAACTCATAATTTTGTCGCTTATTATTCGTTTCACATTGACAACAATATCACATATTTACAAGGAATGATTCTTCGTGCTGTTAATTCGCGAAACAGGTGGCGCCCACTGGCAGAAAACTTCTAAATACCACGTGACAAGATAATAACCAATCCCGACGTAGTGGGGACCGAATTGAACCATATTCAATTGTTATTTTTTTCCTTAACACACCACCGCTCAAATCTATTGCTACTTTATCTAACGCTATACGCGTGATACGAGAACTGCTGTTTTCTATTTATTATACACATTTATTGTATTCAAATTAGTCGTACGTCTATCACTTTAATAAGCAACACCGTAACGTTAACGAACCAATATCTACTGTATTTAAATTTATCTTGTACTCAAAAAACAACAATTAAATTTCAATAATTGGTATTCAATGTTGCTTTATCTATGTTGCGTTATCTATCTGCATACCTATACATACGTCAATACAGCATTCAAACGATACAAAAACTAACAAGTATAACGAATATTATTTCCTATAGTTTTATGATCAATGATCACGCGTTGTGATATGTACACGCAAATAATATAAACAATATACTTACCGCCAACGTTCGAGAGCTCGATCTATACTATACTACGGTATTTACAATACTGCAAAGTCGAATAAGCCAATTTTAAATATAATTATCAGTTCGCACATTATATGGAAATAATATATTATCAGTATATGGGTATGAAATATACATACCTATAAAATAATAGATATATGCCCTGAGTAATATTCATCGCATATTATTTCAGCGCAGGTGCTTTTATCAATTACATGGATTAGCTGGTGTACTGAAATATTCAATATGTGAACAGAATATTGAATTTTACGTGTACCTATAAATACATACTATTTACCCATAAATAGATACATGAAATAATAATTCAATTATTTGAGATATTTGTAGGCATAAACGAATTAATTCGAACGCGCAATAGACATTCTTTTTAATTCGATAATTCAATACCAAGTCCTTATAAAAAGTATAAATTTTTAATTCATTTCTCTCAATTCATTGTCACATATAGAAATTGTTATATTAAATTCACCTAATACACCATATTCTCTTTAATCCTTAAGCTATTTTACATCAAAGATACCATACAATTTGTTGAAAAAAACATTAATAATAATAATGATAATAAAATAAATCTAATTTGATCAGGCTAATCGTTACGTCAGTATATATATACCTATATATATATTTAAGTACTAAACAAATCTCTTATATATATATATATATATATATATATATATATATATATATATATATATATATATATATATATATATATATATATATATATATATATATATATATATATATATATATATATATATATATATATATATATATATATATATATATATATATATATATATATATATATATATATATATATATATATATATATATATATATATATATATATATATATATATATATATATATGTATATATATATATATATATATATATATATATATATATATATATATATATATATATATATATATACGTATATAAATTCAACACATAATTTAACTATATACGTATATCGCAGCTCTCGCGCATATATACACGTGTGTATACCATATAGCATGATAATCCAGGTCAATGTTGAAATGGAGCCGATCCGCAGGATCTCGGTAAGGACCTGCGATACACATATGTATATATTATACCTATAATAAATAAGAGTGAGGGAATGGAATATACATGTAATGGGGTGGGAAAAGGGGATTGCGTATATGTATAAAATACATATAAGTATGGGTGACTATATAGCATAGAGATAGAATAGATCAATGAGGTTCGGTTTTGCAGATAGCGGATTCACTTGTAGCGCTTGCGATGGGTGGTAGGTATGAATCCTCGCCTAGACGGGTGCGGATGGACGGACGCAAACGCTGAAATCAGCTCCGGGGATCGATACGATAAATGAATGCGTGCGATTGGTAGCTGAGAAAATCGATGATGCACGTTGTGGGGCACCCTACCCGAATACACCGACGACAACGGATGGAGCAAAGACCGAAATATCGATTTTTAGACCCCTACGCGGAGCTTCGATGTTCATATCTGCCCTGTGCCCCGTCTGCTAAGCGCCTTTAAAAACATCAGTGCGCAGAAATAATAGAAAATAATTGAAGATATTTCGCGTTCTGATACCTAAAGACAGTGTCTTTCTTCATAAGGTGAATGTCAGGTAATTATAACGTTTGCAACTCTATACGTTATACGTAGTTGTCGTGGCAATATAGTTATATTATTGCTAGTTCTCAACGCGAGCTACTGCTGCTGCTTTTTGAAAACAAGGACGAGTGTTGATGCTGCATAAAACTCGTAAGAGACTGATAATTGATCATGTTTAAGTTGGATTTCATTATATCAACAATTATTGCATCTCAGCTGTAACAAATGACTGATTTGTGTAGAACAATTGTTAACTCACAACGTATTATGTATTTACTGTAAACTATATACTGCGTATATAATTCCTCGTGAATTATAATAAGCCAGCTATGCATAAGACAAAATACCCGCGTACGATCAATTAAGATTTTTTTTCTTATCCTCTCGAATGACTATTAGTTTATTTATAAACCGTGCTTCATTGATCGTTATACTAGATCCAAACGGACAAACAATTTCTATAATATATATTTCCAAAATAATAATTGTCATCAGTAAAGTGATTGAAAAAGTAAAAAATAAATAAATGAAATAAAATTAAACGATTGTTATGAATGAACTAGAATGCAGTACATCATGCACAGTATAAATCGCATGCTCCGCAAGTATAATGTAATATATACATGAAGAGATGCAGGATAGATAACAACGAGATCATTATCGTCTTTTCACGTATATGAGTTTACACTGTTTGGCTGTATATTTATTATGCTTCATTACCGCGGCGAAATTAAATTATACTGAAATATTGAATAATAATAACTCAATTGTGCAATACGAGGGGTTTCGAAAAATAATATATGATTATGAAGATCTACAATTTCAAAAAACATATCTACATAATATGTTCGGAAATGTGAATCACAATATTTCAAGTCGCTAGAATTATTGAGATTTAGAATTATATTTTATAAATCTGATTTCTTAAAATTATATTCCGAAACGGGTCCCAGGTATTTTTTCTCTCTTTCACTAATGATTTAGCTATAAGTATAAACATCTCTCTCTAGCGGCACATCCGCGAGTACTATGGGGGTTTCAGATCACATGCAGATTCATATGCAGGTCATACAGCAAGACACGCCGCGTGGAGCGAGACTGTAAACAGAGATGACATATAAATTCTAAATACTAATCAATCTGTGACAAACAGTTGAAATTGAAAAAAAAATAGAAGTGAGACATAAAAAAAAAAAATAAACAACTAGGAAATACAATCTTAAAGTTTCTAATGAATACATAAATACATACATATCAATACATAGTATTATATGAATACAAAAATGTTATTTTTCGTTTCCTTTATTCTTCATTTAGAAAAAATGGCTGTTGCTGCATCAGAGAATTATCAACTAAAGTGGCACAGCTATGGAGCTCATCTTCACAGCTCAGTCGCCACTTTACTTCATTCAGAATCATTCGCGGACGTTCTTTTGGCAACGTCATGCGGAAGACACGTTGCTGCTCATCGTTTTGTTCTTGCTGCCTGTTCTTCTTACCTCAGTCACATATTTCAAACTTGTCACTTTGGCGCCAATACAAATGCACCAATAATTGTGGTAAGTTTTAAATCCACCAATTTGATATTTGATTTTTCCGAAAGAAAAAAAAAAATAAATAAAAATAAAAAAAAATAAAAAACAGCTCTTGTATGAATTTATAAATATTTTATTTTTTGTTCTTTCTATATATAGGTCTTGCCTACCGAAATTGGATACCGAACTTTGAAGATCTTGATTCAGTACATGTACAGCGGAGAGGCAACGGTAACTAACGACCAACTTGAGGGTGTTTTAAAGGCTGGTGATATTCTGAGAGTTCGTGGATTATGGAGATCGAACAATGGGAGTAAAAAGGAAAATATACAGTCAAACAATCAAAAAGTAGAAAGGGATAAAAAGGAGGGTGCTGCCCCTCAGGCTGGACAAATACAAAAAATTAAATTGGTTCAACCAATGCCTGATAAAATTGTTGAAAATGTCCAACAGCCAGTTGCTACAACTCAGAGTATCGTTGTCCCTACACAAAAATCATCTGAGGTCAGCAAAATCGTTGATAAAATTGAAGAAAAGAACAACAAAGACATTGATGGCGCTAAAACTCATGAAGATAACAAAAATGATGAGGACAGTAAAAGCAAAGGAAATCCTGAAGTCAATTCAAAAAAAAGAAAAAGTGTCAACAGTGAAACAGAATCTAACAGGACGAGGAGCGAAGCTGGTGATAATGTATGAAATTATTGTTCAATTCTACCAATTAGCTATAATCATATTTACGATTTTATCTATAAATTAACTTTTGCAGATAACAGATTTGAGGATTTCATAAGACTTCTAATTGCTACGTACTAATGTACAGTAACTTTTGTTCATTTTTCAGGAACAGGATGAACTGAATTTGGAGCTTCTAGTAAAAGACGAGCCAATTGACTGGGAGGAGACAATTGATCCATCTGAAGCCTTGACAATTGATCATGAAATTGACATTAAACCGGTGCGTTGTAATCTTCGATATCTATTAACGAGCAAATTATACATCGGTCATACAATATGAGGAAGCTTAGAAGAATAGTAGATATCACCAATATTTATGAAATTACATAATTGCAACTTGTATTCTTATAATTCCGTTTGTAACTCACAATCATCCTATAAGAATGACATTCCTGACTTAACTTCACCCTCTCTATCTCTACCTCTCTCTATCATCATTGAAAAGAAATACTAATTCAATCCGATTACCATTCGATAGGAGATTGTACACAGTGCAGATGAAGAGGGGGAAATGGAAGAAGAGGAATACACACCTCTAACTTGCGATATGTGCAGCCAAACGTTCAACAGACCATCTGATTGGGTACGGCACATAGAATTCACGCACGCTGATATGACGGAAAATAGAAGAAGGAAACGAAAGGTAACTTATTGTCATTAATTTTGACTGCATTTCTTTTTTCCACAGGTATAAAATGTGGTTTATGTGCTATGAAAATCAATCAAAACTAAATTTTAATATCTGGGTTTTTTTTTTACACAGGGTGATACCGACGATGATAGCAAAGACTTTCCACCGCTAAAATGTGACCTGTGTGGCAACATGTACCCTACACCTCAGGAATGGGTGCGACATATACAAACAGAACATACCGAAGAGCAGTTGGCCCTCATGAACAACTCTGCGCCTCCTAAACCAAAGAGAGTTCATAGCCATCAAAAGTTATGCAATATCTGCCAAAAAGTATTTCCTAGCCATGCATCGATGGTTATTCATCAAAGAACACACACCGGTGAAAAACCGTTTCTATGTTCGTATTGCAAAAAAGGTTTTAATGTTAAGAGTAATTTATTACGACATTTGCGAACGTTGCACGATAAATTTGTACATCCTAGCTTATACGGTAGTAATGGTAATAAGAATGCTTAAGTATTTCGTTTTCGTTTTTATGATTTTTTTGTTGAATTTTTTTTTTTTCTTTTCTAGTTTATTTTTTTTCTTGTCATATAATATCAGTGAAATTCTTTCACTGACTTTAGTCATAGAGGAGGAGCTTAGAAAAAGCAGTATCACTGAATGTGAAAAACCATGAAATCCAATTATGAGAAGTGTCAAAAAATTTAAAAAATAAAAAATAAAAAAAGGAGGATAGAAATAATTACGGTAGTTATCGGTGGTACAGAATGTTCCATATTTTCGATCAAAATAAAATTTCTTTATATCTAACTTTTTTCAGATTTGTCAGATGATAGCGACACAGTATTATATTCAAATAGATTTGTCAAACTTATGGATTATCATAAATTCTACTACTGTGAGTTTGATATAAATAATAATAAAAAATAAAAATAAACAACAACTGTGTAATTACAGTACGATATTTTTTTGTCAAGTTCTGTGTAACTTGCATCCAATAAAATCTATACGATGAAATCAAATGTTAGAGTATAATAAGATGGATATATAAATATAGTTCAAGTATAAATCCAGTACAGAAAAAAAAGTAAAAAAGAAAATATGATAAATGTAATGTAGTTTTGAAATAGTAGATAACAAAGCAATACCAGGGCTTTTTAAACCAAAGAGGCTGACAAATATTGCCAAAGTATTATATTTTGTTGCTATTTCGACTTTTGCGAAAAACGTACTATAAAAGAAAATCATAGGAGAAAAAAAAATCTACTAAAGTAAACGTAAATAATAAAGGAATGTACGAGAAATAACGAGTGAACTATTGACATATAGAAGTCTTGACCTGAGTAATTGAGTGTAAAATATTTGCTAGTTATTATTTAAATTTTAACAATCGATACTTAACTACTAAACTAATCCAAAATCCAAATGACTTAAGATTTAATTATATACTTCTAGGCAATTCGTAAGCTAATTATGTATTTTTATATTACTGTAGCTTGGATAGATTTACGAATTAAGAAATATAAATTAAATTTTAAACTTCAATTAGGCTAGGTAATTACGAAATTAAGACACAAAATGTATCAAAACAAAAAAACTTTTGGAAATGTATTTGGTTCTCCTTCGTATCCTACAAATGCAATACCTTCAAAATACAATCACGGCTTATAAAAAGAGCTGTTAAAAAAAAAACTTACATTACAATGTAATATTAACCCTAATCAACGCAATCACGCTATTGCAGGTTTTAGAGACAACTCCTGATCACACTAACACTGTGGCAAGCCAAATAATTTTAACTGTACATTTTGCTAATAAATTACCTTCAGAATATAAGAAAACTGTTTTTTTACTCCTGACTCATAACACGTCGTAATATTATGCAGTATAAAAAATGTTCAGAAAAATATTGTGAATGGTTCAATTACATTTTTTTTCCATTGTTTGGGTCCTCAGCTTTGAAAACTATACAACCGATCTCAATAGTAAACAAACCTTTTTCCAACACAAATTTATATTCAAAATATAATTCTTTTAAACAAAAACAAAAAAAAATATTGTATGAAAATTTATCTGGACTAAAACATTGTATGCCATACAAATTTGTAACTGTTTGTGATGATTCATGAGTCTATTGTACATGCATACCTACATTCACGTTTAGCAATTAAAATATAATGTTAAGGTCTGAAAATAAGGAGTTTATTGAAACATCGGACCCATAATCATTTGATTGGGTATGTTAATCATTTCTCCAATACTAAGGCACGGTTCTCACGTTCAACTCTGTATAAAAAACTTTTTCGCTGTGCTATAAGATTTTCAGTAACAACAAGACGAGTACTATAACAGGAGCGCTGTATAATAATCCTCCGCTTAGTTCTCCTCGTCTTCGATTTTTGGTGCCAAGTAATATCTAATGTGTCCAATTTCACCGATCCTGTATTCAACTACCAAAGGTACATCGGCAGACATAGAAAGTTGAACTTGTTGAGAAAGAGGCGTAGCTTTTGTAAAACTATTCAAATAACGGCAAGCAAACGTCAGCGATACTGGCTCCTGCATTTCAATCACTACGGCCTCTTCTTCTGAATCAACGCTCGCAGTTTGAGCTAGCTTGATGTTGGCTATAAAAAATCATTGAACACATTACAGTGTTATAAAAAATCATCAGGGAAAATGTCTCATTATCTGTTTTTATTGTTCTATTTTTAAATGTAATTACTTGATTAAGTAATTGGCCCATCAAACTTTTGAAAAACATGAAACAAAATTGAAATTGAACAAAACCATTGAGCTTCTCATATCAAACGTTTCAGTACAGAGTAAACATCATTTATTATTGTAGAATAGTCAGTGAACTGTGAGTATGAGATCGGGAATGAAAATACACAAACAAGAAAGCTTGCTTATTAGAGAGGAAAACAACAAAGGTTAATCAGTTGTGTTGGGTAGCTAGAAATAGGAGCAACTAAATTGTGGATAAGTCATTCTTGGGGAAAATATCTAAGTGGTAGAATGTTACAGAATAGAAATTACAAGAGTTTCATTGATTTCATGAAGGTAAGTAAGTTTGGATTGACTTCTTCTTGTTTCATTCACATCAACTCCCCTTCTCCAATCAAATCACCTCTCACAATATTATCGAATTAATTTTTATACCTGAACCAATATCGCCTGCTGAACTGAACTTCACACCTTCCTTGGTGCAAGAAATTGCCATTGATTCACCAAACTGGCTAAGATCTCTGCATATTCTTGCAAATTCTTGAGAGGGCATTTTTACAATACAGGAGTAATCTGTTTCCTTGAAAAATTAAAGAAAAAAAAAAGTGAACAAAAAATCGTAAATAAAGATAATTTGATGTATGCATTTGTAAAATTAGCATGCTGTGCATCAATCACTGTAATTTAAATTACGGTGACTTACTGGAATCCCAAGATGTTCTTGATCTAAATTCATCAGTTTCATTTCATAGTCAGAAACTTTTTCTTGATTTTTCGATTCAAACATAAATGCAATTACGTCTGCATTGTCCTGTGCTTTCATAGTAACAGTATCTTCTGCTCCAGCGCATTTCATGATTTTTGTCATGCTGAAAATCGCAAGTGTCACAATTTGTGAATCCGCTGAATATCTCCACCTTAAACCTATCTATTATTTGTGTGAAGCTCATGAAATGCTTATATCTACTGCTAGACAATCGGAAAGTTGAGAAAGAAAAAACAAAAAAAGTTTCGTAACAATTCAAAAGTAACGATTGTTAAAAATTAAGATTTCTTGATTGCTAGACAAGAATTCAATTGTGAATTTTATCTAAATGTTATTGTGACAACCTCTAGCGAGTTCTTCGGAATTTTTTTTTTTTTTTTTTTTTTTTAGTTTTATGGAGCTATAAGCCCAAAGACGCATTCATACGTTGGGTGTTTAGACACGTTATCTGTTGATTATCGGTCTACATAACCTCTAAAATACGATAATAGCGTACACATAAATTGCTGAAATAACTTACTTGCCGAGATTCATACCCATCGATAAATTTCTATCGCATCTATATTTGTCAAATCCATCGCTTCTGAGGTTCAAAGAAACCAAAGAAACGTGAGCATTGTCCATAGCCTGCAACTGAATTCCTGAATCTGAACAATCGAAAGTGGCTTCGGTTAGGAGGTCTTTTATAGCCTCCAAAACCTTCTTCAATATCGCACTCTGTACCAAACGTGCCTCAAACATTTTTAGATTCGTTTAAAGTAATTTTCAAACGGAATATACTAGAAAAATCCAACGACACAAAGAACCGGTAATTTATGAACTGACCCTGCGACGCAACAAGCCGACTACTGACAAGGAGGGAGCATTTTACCCGCGTTTTGTTGGCGCCGAAATAAATATTGGATATAAGATGCTCTTACTTGACTTCCGGTTCTACCCAAATTTCCCGCGTCAATTTGAAATAATCATATCTTAATATTCAAAGATATACTGTTCGATATTTGATTATCTCTTTTCTTCTCAAAATAATTTTATCGGGAAATAGAAAAATCATAAGATGAGGGATTTTTTTTTCTTCTTTCGATATGAGGAAAGGAAAGGCGGTTGTTTAATTAAAAGTAGAAAATAAAAAACAAATAATTTATGTGTATATACTCGTGAAAATAATGCAAAATCATTACTTTGAATTATAAATAATTGATCTTACACGAAATTTATTATTGTATTTAATGAATAATACGTTATTACTAGACATACTATACTACTATTTCATCACTGACATTATACACACATAAGAAAGTATTTACATATTATAATAACAGGAATAAAATCGTGCGAGAGTTGTGTCTCTCTTTGTCAAATAATTAGTTTAAATAAAGAAAATATGAAAAAAAAGGGATGCGCCCAAAGATCTATAATCCAATATCACCAGCCATGTTTTCTAAATCGTTAAACATTTGGTCCAGATGCTGTAAAAAAAAACGTAGGTAATGAAAAGAAACGATAAAGTAGGATCAAAATTAGATTTTTTGTTGTTGTCAAAAAATATTATTAAAAATTTTAAGGAATAAGAAACTTACATCCACGGGTTCATCCTCCTTATTTTCCTCCTGTTTATCATCATCAGGCAAAGTTTCAGTATCATCAATCTCCTCTTCTTCCTCTTCGTCATCTTCTTCCTCATTATCATCGTCATCTGCATCATCGTCAGAATCGTCATCCTCCTCCTCATCATCGTCGTCATCTACCTCATCTTCTATTTGCGCGTCGTCTTGCATTTCCATTTCGTCATAGTCTTCAGGTTCCTCTTTAATTTCCATTAGCAATTCTTTTTCTCCTATTTGACTAGTTTCCAAAGGCACCAAAGGTACAGACTCAGGCAGCGCCAGTATTTGCAATGACTGTAAAGAAAAACAGTTATACTTTAGCTAAGAGCATATACATATCGGTTTTTCTTTATTCAAATCCTGAGCATTGTTTAGAAAATGATCGTGAAGTAATAAAGGATCAGGCTTACCGCACCTGAGAACATTTACAATTGAATATTCATTTTTTTGTATTTTATTGATTTTAATTTAAAAAGCAAAAAACGCAACTTAAAACACTCTTCTGAGTCACATTAAGCTCAATCTTCATTGCTTCACGGTCTGTTTTATAAAGTAAAACATTTCTGAGTATGAAAATATCTAAAATTGCATCACACATCTTCTGAAAAAAATTTATACCCGTAATGGTGGTTGAAGCTGGTTGGTTGTCTTTGCAGAGGTAACAGGTGTTGGTACCGTAGAAGAAGGTTCCGAGAAAGCGGATGAGTTTAAAACTGCCGTCTGTAATTCACATTGACTCTTATCCTGCTCAATATTCGTTGGCAATACGATATGATTTTTTTTGCCAGTGTCTGGTTTTGTCTGGTTTAGTTGATTTACACACAGCGGTTGTACTTTCTTCACTTGGGACAGAGGGCCAGGCTCTTCTTTAACTTTTTTTATGTTAGGCTTTGGCTCTCCTGGAAGACACGTATTTCCACGTTGTCTTCTAAATCTAACGATTATACTACGAGTGTCCCACATCAAATCGTGCGCCTGTCTATAAGCAGATATAGATTCCTCCACGCTGTTGTATCGTATAAATGCATACCTGAAAATTTAAAGCGAACATTAATATTATTCGATCACCAGATTCATTCAACTTCAAAGTTGCTGCTGAGTTTCATTTTCTGAATTCCTAGACTTTCCGGTATAAAATAATTTCTTTTGATAATAATAAATCATAGTTTATAAAAAACGATTTAACGAGGCGACCTGCATCCCACCCACCGTGTATTTCTCATTTTTTGAGCATATCCAACATCGACTCTAGCTGCAGAAGGAAATTTAGTTTTGACCTCATTAACGTTAACAGATTCCGGAAGATTTCCAATGTACAAAGTATAAGGGTCTATCTCTTCTGGCGTCGGATTGTCTTCATCTCTCAATGATTTCCGTTCGACTTTCAAGTGGCCTACACCAAATGGTATTTTCTCCAATTCTTTTATAGCTTCGTCGATGTTAACATCCTCTGTCATTTGGATGAAACAATATCGAGGTCCGCTAGGACTTTGAAAATGAATATTTTGTATGCCAGAATGAAATTCTCTGACTATGTCCTTGTTCAAGTCAGGATCTGGGAATTTTATGATCAAACTTTGCGCCTTGACGGTTTTATTGTATTCATTCTCTATTTGAAGAGCTCTTTCAGCATCTTCACGATTCCAAGGACGACTCGGATAGCTCTGTGACATTGGTTTACGTTGTTTATTCTTTTTAACAACAATTTCTTCCTGAAAACAATTCACAAAAAATTGAAATTGATCTGTATCAATGTAAAACATCAAAATAATCAAAACATTCATTGGGTCTACAACGTATAGACTAACAAAAAGAACTTAAACAAAGATCAAATGCTTACAGAAACAATCCTTATCTCCTGGTCGCCAGATTCATCTGTATGTCTATTAATCGAATTCTGCGAAGCCCCAGGTGGCAGAGAGGATTGATTCATTTGATGATTCTGAATAGCGACAGAAATATGATTGATAAGTCCATCAGACTGAGGTGTAGAATAATTATTTCTCTGCCAATCCAAGCCTATTGTGTTAGGAAGAGATGGTCCAAAGTATGCAGACTGATCGAATTGCCCTTGCGGTTGATCATATCGAGGATGCCTTCTATTTTTTCGATGAAAATTGTTCCTCTGATTGTATATATTATTTCGATTGTGGTTGAACCTGTCTCGCCTGACGTAATTACTTCTCAATGGCATATCCCTTTGAAAATTATTCGGCGTCATATCGCGAGGCGATTGCGGCGGCAACGGAGGAGTCTGCGGAGTCATCCATTGCCAAGGAGGTGGCGGGTGCGACCAAGGTTGCATTGGCGTAACTTGAGAATGAACTGGTCCAAATACATGTGGGGGAGGAGGTAGGGTACCTGGGGGAGGGGGCATAGGAGGTAAAGGCGGCTGGCCAGGCAACGGTTGGTTTATCGCAGCCGGAGAAGGAGAAGATGTGGAATAACTACCGTAAGAATTGTCGTATGCAAAAGCCACAAGCTCCTGTTTTATAACTGGTCGCTTGCTTTCCCCATTTTCTTCAGGTCCCTGTGAGTAAGAAGTGATTTCTTTAGTTTGATATCAACGAATGTTCAGTCTGAGTTCTCTTTGTTATTATTTTTTTGCCAATTACTGTTAAAGAGATAAATGAAAAGCAAGTAAAAAGCTCTGTTCAGGCCCAACCACGATAGCACGTATCACTCTAGGTAGACAAAACACTGCATTCAACCACAATACACTAAACATCGACAAAGAAATAATCAAATAACTGATTAAGAAGTCTGGTATAAATTACGAAGCCTAGTTCAGATGATCATATAATCTTCTCTGGACATTTAACTGGTTTTATAAATCAATTGGGATTATTACCAACTTGAGGAAGCACTAGAAACGCTTAAAGAAAACATTGTTGCTTTAGCTATGATGAGAATTCTCATTTAGAGCGATGAGAAAAATTACTTTATATGTTTTATTATATAGATAATTTCAAACTACTGAATAACTGCGCTGCATTTAATCTACGATTACTAGGTTCGAGATGCAAATATGAAATACATAAAAATCATACATACAATTGACATACAAAATTGGGAAGTGAATTTTAGCGTTCATTTAGTTTATGTTAATTATTATAGCGAGAGGTAAGCGGTAAAACATTTTCAGTTTGTTACAATATTAAAGGAGAAGGCAATTTTTGGCATAAACGATGATTAGCACAATTATATTTGTATTATAAGATATATGTATATAAAAAAAAAATCGGAAAAATAGAGGGATGTTTGTTATTGTTTAAGCAGCTCAATTGTTGGGTGATTTTGTTTACGTTTTGTGGTTGGCTGTTTCAATATTGATAACGTGTGGATGTTCGATTGTTGCTCCGTTCTAATCCGTTGTAGATTTGTAGATTTTCTATTAAACAAAATATGATCATCCGAACCTGCTTAGAAAGAAATAATAATTCAAAAAATGAACTTTTGTTTAAAGAAACTATTATCATATAAACGAGGTGTAGAAGAAAACAAATTCTACGTAATTTTTCGGCCGAAATTTCGGCTTGTTACAAATAAATGTAATAGTTTATAGAATTGGAGATAATTTCTAAAAGATATTTCATTCAAAAATAATATTAACGATATACTTATAATGTATTATTATTTCAACTATCATTTGTATTACTGTTTTACTATGAGCTAACCCCAAATTACAAACACACCTACAAACCATCGATTTAAAAAAAAAACTATACTATATGTATTGGCGAAGTTTATCAATAGAATAAATAGTAATATTCACCGAGTGCTTCATATTGATCACAATATCAGGGCACACTGTTTACATGGAAAAAAATGATATAAAAAAAACGAAAATTTTCATTCCAAGTCAACGCGACACTTTGCGTACTACCGAGTTGTCTTGTCTTTCCACGCTTATGCAGATGTCGCTGTACTCGCAGATTAGAAATAAATAGGGATAGGAAAAAAAAACATAAAAAAAAGACAAAAAATAGTCCGTAAATTGTAAAACAAAAGTTTATTAGTGCTGTTGATAATAAAAAATAATGTGTTGTTCTTAAAAATTTTTCGCTTTATTAGATAATCAAATATTTCTTTTCGGAAATAAAAAAAAAAAAGAAATAAATAAGATACATATATCCATAAACTGTTACAAATTACTCGAAATATACATCTCGATCTTTTCTCTTTACTGATTATCGTTGATCGCTCGAAATTCTTCCCCCAGAGACTATAGTGACTCTTTGGGTTACGCAAAGTTTTACCGACAGATGCCCTTAGTAGTGATTTGCTGAAAATCCTGGCGGTGCACTCCTGTGACATGGCTACGAATAATATAGCTGAAATCGAGGTACAGCGTCAGAATTTCACGTAATTATTATATTGTTTAAACTAAGATTCAACTCGCTTTTCACCGAGTATCATAACTTCAGAATTTTAACCAAAAATGGTCCGGTTCCATGCATCAGCATGGTTGCTTCGATCCGCTCCCCTCTGCCTCCTTTATCCTGTTACTGATTGGCATAACCTACTATCGCATATTCCGGTTATTCGTTTTCCGATTTTAACTGCCTAAAACCACAATCTTATCTTAACCGGATGAAAAAATAAAATTAACCAAACAAACACATTGTTTTACTTTTTTCTTTATTTTAATTTCATTTTATTCTCTCTACATTTTATTCTCTCTACTCTTCTCGGTAATTACTTACTCGTGGGATTCACCATTCATTACCTTCATTACCTTCAACACACTATCATATGAACATTATGTGTATATATCACTGTCCTAAAAAAGTTTTTTGATTTTGTATACGTATTGAGTAATCTGAAGATAATAATCGTTTCTAATTATGAGAATAATAGTTTTGATTTTATTTCCTGATTCCAACTAATAGCAGAGTAAAAATCTGATCTAGAAAAAAAATATTTTATATTATCACAGGACATAGAAAAGAAAGAACAAGAGGTAGCCAATTTGGAAGAATTTCCACCAGAGCTACTGATCAAACATCCGTTACAAAATACCTGGACACTTTGGTATTATGAAAATGATCGCAGTAAGACATGGGAACAAAATCAGCGCGAAATCACAAGTTTCGACACAGCAGAAGACTTCTGGAGGTAATTTTGAACAATATCTTCTCCAATATTGGCAAACATATCTCTTCCATACTTGAAGCTATTCTCCTTCTTTCCTGTTTATAAAACTTATTCAATATTGAATAAGGTTACTTTTAAAAATCAACAACTCTTAATATGTATCCAAAAAAAAAAAAACTTGATTCTAGTTATGAACTGAGAGAATGGAATGTGATTTGCCCTCAATACTTGAATGATGTCAACTTAGTTTAGCATCTCGTACTTTCACACCGTGATCTACTTTCCTAGTTGTTTTATTTTCTGAAAAACTATTAACGCATAACTTTTGAAAAGTAATCAATAATAATGCATTTTTTTTTTTCGTTTGTTTTTTCATTCGCCTACTCTTTTATCTTCAAACACGTTAATCAAATTGCAATTATTTTTCTATCGCAGCTTGTACAATCACATAAAGTTGGCTTCAGAACTTCGGCAGGGTTGTGACTACAGCATGTTCAAGCAGGGTATTCGACCTATGTGGGAAGACGATGCTAATAAAAAAGGAGGAAGATGGCTGATCAGTTTAGACAAAAAACAAAGAGCTAATGATCTAGATCGTTTTTGGCTCGAAGTTCTACTCTGTATGATAGGAGAGGCTTTTAATGAGTTTTCAGACGATGTATGCGGAGCTGTTGTTAACGTCAGAACAAAAGGTGACAAAATTGGAGTCTGGACTGCGGATGCTAACAGATCGACAAGCGTAATGGAAATTGGGTAGGATTTCCTCTTCTTGACCATAATAAAAAAAAAAATTCAATAAATATGTTTTCAGTGATAATATTAAATTTTTTGTTTTCATTATTATTGTCTGTCTTTTCTTACAGGCGCAAACTAAAGGAAAGATTGCGAATTGCACCAAAGGTGATCATAGGCTATCAAATCCATAAAGACACCATGGCTAAGGCAGGAAGCGTCACCAAGAATACTTATATGGTTTAACCACAGTCCTTATTCATAACTATTATATCACCCTCACATTTCCTGACCCAAATCATTTATAATAACAAATATTTGAAAAAAATGAAAGAAAAAAAAAAATTATATATGTATCATCATCTTAATTTAAAAGACCCAAACCACGAGAAGAACTGACGTGTAGAAATAGAAGGCTGGGAAAGTTAGACAGTCTCCGTGACAAAAAGAAAGAAAGAAAAAAAATACAAAAATTATCTTGTGGTAATTTTTTGTTTATTTTTATTTTTTTCCTGATAATACGCGACTGAGTGATGATTAATAAATGAGTTATTAATAAACTATATGAAAGATATATTAATATAAAATTTTACATTAATATACAATATTTGTCCTAAACAGTTATTGAATCGAAGGACATTAGCGCAGGCTGCTGTATTTTTTCTGTTGTAGGTATATATATTATTTTCTTTTCTTTTTATAAGAGTTATACATATACAGAATGATACTAAAGAAAACTGTATATGTGCGATAAAGTCATATTATGTGGAATAAAGTTATTCTTTTCTCACTATTCTTAATTTGTTGTCCTTACCCTCATCAAATTTCACATTCATAACAGGAAGATGGTAAAATTGCTAGATAGAAAATTGGAGATTTGGAAATTTGAAGAAAAAAAAAAAAAAAATTAGTTTCCTGTGAAATGAATACAGTAGCCTGTAGAAATAAGGAAAAAAATAATATTGACTGCCATACAATATCGTCAAAAGTACTATCGAATATTGATACAAATCTGTTTGTAACTGGACACACCGATGTAACAATGAATTATGTATTTGTATTTTTGATAAGCTACGTTATGAAGATCTTCATCAAATACCATAAAACATGTTCGTTATAAATGTTGTATTTTCTATTTGATTTATTGTTTGCTCTCCCTTCGGTAAAACCTATTCTTATGTATTACATTTTCAATTTGTTCCTGACCATACTTTTTGTCTACTCTTGATTTTGCTACAATAAAACAAACAAAAAAAAAACTGTACATAAATCGGCAACAAAATAATAATAAAAGTACATACGAACAAATATGAATTGTTTTATTTATATTCGTGGAGAAATCAATGGAATAACACTGTAGTATATTGCTATTAGCAAACTATAGATATATGTATGTATGTATAATCATATTCAAAGAAAAAATACGAAGAATCCCAGGTTTTCAGCATTTTTGAATATAACATAAATCATAGGTAATTGATCACATCATCGTGTAAAATTCAATCGTAAATACTATATAAGTAATAGTTATTGTATATGAAATATGAGTTACCATTCAGAAAAAATGATGATGTTACAATCTGTAGAGTACTAGATTTTTACCTAATAATTCGTGCTGATTTATGATTCGAAAATACATAAAAATTTACAAAACAAGAAACTTTTGCACCTAAGTAAAAAGAACTTTTACAAAGCTGCACCACCACTATTCGATTTAAAAACTCCGAGATGCAAGTTCTTCAACAACATCCCTAAGATCTGCGCGTCGAGCTCTTTCCAAAGCTTTCTTCAGCGTCTTCTGCCATAAATCCAAGTTAGTGTCATCTGCGAACATCTTCAAAGCTGCGTAGGCTTTTTCCTGATAAGTTGGATACAGATTATCAATGTTGTTAATGTCACATTCCCTGATCTCGAGATATCTAGCCATATCTACCCAGTATTTACCCAGCCTCATGCTTACTTTCTCAAAGACTGTAATAAATTCAAATGATATTATTTTTCATTATTTAAAAGAACGTTTCAAAAGTGATAAACTCTCACAGATTCTTACCCTTTGCTTGAAGCCTTGCTTCCTTTGCGTTAAGTGTCTGTAGAGGTCCTGTACTACTGTGTAGTAAATTGTGACCTGCAGTTGTATTATAATTAAAGCCGTAACCAGCATGCGGATGACTGGATGTTGTAGCAGAACTAGTATGGGCTTCTTGAAAAGACGGAGCAGATGGTTCAGGATTATAATTCACTGGATGTTTCGAGAAACCAAATGCAATAAGTAAATATGTAAAAATGATAGCGAAAGATGAAACAATCAATATATTTGTAACGAATTTCCATGTTAAAAATCTGTTAAATCCGTTTCTCTTAATCTGTACTATGTCTTGAGAACTAGATCGTACTAAAGAATGGCACAGGGATACAGAGGAACGAATTTTTGTCTCAGGTTGGACAGACCGAGGTGTTGATAGCAAAGGTGTGTTAGGAAGAATATTAACATCTTCAGTTGACGAATGTGTTAATTCATGAGGTTTATGATCTATCTCAGTTTCAAAGATCAAATCAGATGTAAGTGGGAGCTCAAAAACAACCATATCTTTCAGGTTTTCAGAAACGTTATTCGTTTCATATGAAATACCACATATCTCGCTGTCTTTAATTCTTTTATCATCATTGTTATAATTACTGTTAATACCAAAGTTATTTATCACAGATATTTCAGCACTAGAAGGGTTTATTCGCGGGCTCAATGATACCGCAGAATCATCACAGTTGCTTAAGTCATTGCTAATAATGTCGGTAGGTGATCCGTAAGGAAAATTGCACCTCAAGGAAGGATTGATGATGTGATTTGAGTTCGTGAGATGAGACAAATTGTTTGAAATTATATTGTTTGAATAACACTCACCGTATCTCAATTTGTACAAATTAGTTTGGGGAGAGTACGGGTATTTGTAGCTTTCCAGCCAGGCACTGTAACGATCTAATGTGTCTATGATCGTTGAACTTTTGAGATAAAGTTTAGCTATGTGTTTCAGCGGAGTTATATTGTTATACTTAATGCAACTCCGTTTTTCAAGAACTCTTATAAGATCTTCAATATTTTCAATGTAATCTGAATCTCTCACAGAATTAATTGCGTCTTTGAAATGATCTTTCAAATTATTCAAGGCTGCAGAATTCAACTGGTTTTTGGCTATATGTAAAAACTCTTTACGCAGTGCTATGTACTGCTCCATACTTATCACCATAATGAAATTCTGTCGAGATATGGGCTAGTCAGAATATTCTTACTCAACCAAATAACTGTGTGATTCCCCTTTTCATGCGCTGATTTATAGAGCTTAGCATAGGCTGATCCTTACTGGTTCGAAGCAAACTCAATTGACAACAACACCTGGTTCTACCTAACCTCAAACATTGACACCTAGTACTAACTTTTCAATGTCTATTCGCTCATTTTGTACATAGTTATCGCGCATTTATCTCTTGACGTAAGAGGTTTCTCCTTATTCTGGTACATCTTATGCGGCTCAACGTTGGCTTGACGTCCGGTCGACTCATTTATCGTGAATGATTCACATTATTATCAGAATATCAGCCAAATTCATATAGAGGTTTTTATTTCCTTACTAGGGGGACAGTCGCGTATTTTTTTTCATCAGCATGGCATACCTGCCAAAGTCGAATCGAGGGAACGGAAAAACGGAACGATGAACCGTCGATCGGAATTGAATGGGAAAATTATGGTGGTTTTCCAATTGAGTCAATTTTCAAGCACAGTGCCGCACTAAGCCATGTTATTGGTTGGATCCAAGAGAAGTGACCAATAACATGGCTTAGTGCGGCACTGTGCTCGAAAATTGACTCAATTGGAAAACCACCTATGACTAGCTAGACGAGCAATTGGGCCCCAATTAATTTTTTGGCCCACATTGTTATTAGCTCGAAAATAGCAAATTGCCTGGTCAAAAATTGTAGATTTTTTTTCTGATTCAGCTTGTTTCCTCGAGTGGGCGCCGACTTCAAGGAACGAAACTCCATTGACATAAGAATTCCCCTAGGTAGTGGATTAAGTTCTTCGTTCTACAATCCTGACAAGACTGAATTGTAATTTCGTCGAACGGTGGCGTTCGTTTTCGGAACTCGCCATACGCCTTGCTCCTTCCTATAAGCAGCCGGTGCCGCTCCCCACGCCGACGCCAGTTCGCCGTAGGTCGTCGATGCGTGAGAGTGGAAGTGATCGGTGCGAACTAGGAACTCTGTAGTTTTGTGTGGTACATAGTAGTGCGAATTGACGTTCGAAAGCACATTTCAAATCTTGATCCTCTCCTGCGCAGGTCGAGGAGAGGCTGTGCTCTGAGATATAATCGGGAGGAAGAGATATCGCGTATTTATTTATTTATTGATTCGTTGAAACATTCCGGGGCAGAGACCCACACACCGTGTTCACATAGCGTTTGGAATACCGTGTGACAGATTCTACACCGGTTTACGCATGAATGGCCTACATCTAGCCGGCGCGAACTAGTCATAAATTCTTAACTAGTCAAGAAATAAAACGTTGGTGGTATACGTGTGAAATCGAGGATTGACCACATCTGGGAACAGTGTATACTTTCAAGAATAACGATAAATAACAATTAAAAAATAATAAAAAAAAAAAAAAAAAGAAAAAAATATTAAATACAATATATTAAAATCATACACGTAAGTGATTGACTTAAATTTACTCTCTTTATTTCATTCTCTGATCAATCAGCTGTTATTCTTACAATCTTATCTTCATCACTGGGCTTCAGCCACCCATAGAATTGAATGGAAAAACAAAAAATAATCATTTCAAAATTTCAAAATTCATTACACATTTTAGTCAATTCTGAGTATAACAATTCAAGATAAAAACATTACATTATACTGTGTATGAATTATCATTCATCAAAATCAGAGTGCATATATACGATAGTGTAGAGAAATTTATTCTGTGAACGAAAACATGTGCGCTGAGACAGAAGTAGAGTTGCAGGGTGCGTGTAAACGCGTATTATATTGTATACAGAAGTAACGTAAAGAGACCCTAACCGCAGACGTTGAATAATTTATACAAATATGGAAAGAAAAAATGCAGTTTTTAGTAACTGTGATCTATTCAAAGGAAACATAAGGTTGAAAAGTCCGTTATAGACGAGAAGAGAAGAAAATTATACTTTTAAAATATGAAAATGAGAATTTTTTTCCGAGTAATCGTCTGTTGTGGTCAATAAAACAGAAGAATTATCAATTAAGTTTATCTCATTATTCTTGAATCTGACAACATGTCATGCCTGCTGCCTATTCTCGATTATTGACAACGCATGATCTAAGGAAAATTAAAAAAAAATCTGTTTTCTTTTTTGTGTGTGTATTATGTTCATTCGCTCACAGAAAAAAAAAAAAAAAAAATTAAAAATCAAAAAACATCGCGTATTCATTGTTTATTCTTTACTCGTAGTACTTCTAACTTTTCAAACCAATAAGATCTCATATTATCAACTTCGTCTGCACGATTTTAATGAGTTTTGTGGTCCCCGCAGGATCGGTGTATCTACATTAATTTCCGAAGAAATTATAAGGGGGCTATTGACGATTAAGGTGAAAGAAACGTCGCTAAACGAAGATATATAATCGAAAAAAAACAATATATATTATATACATATACATACGAAGACGATATAAAATGAATAAAATGGATTACATGGAAGTAACTCTGCCCAATTACTCCTACGTGTTTAACTTCGAGGAGGAATTCATTCATCAAGATACAAGAGTATGGATGACTAACAATTGGACGAATTGCTTTTACTACTGCGGCATATACATGATATTCATTTTTGGCGGTCAGCACTTTATGGCTAGCCGACCGAAATATGAACTCAGAGGTGTATTGAGCCTCTGGAATACCTTGCTAGCCTCATTTTCAATCATAGGATTCACGAGGACTGCTCCCGAACTTATTCACGTGCTAAGAAATTACGGACTTTATCACAGCGTCTGTATACCAAGGTGTGTATCATAAAATTATAAAAGAGAATAAAAAAAAAAGGTTTGTTTTATCTGTATTATATTATGAGAAATTTTTCATTTGTTACAATTATTGTAATCACCTGAAATGGAGAGACAAGGTATATATCGGAACGAAACAAAACGAAACTTTTAAGTATAATAATTACGGATATTATAGGTATAAATCGATCATATTTTAACGCGATAATGACGAAGCGAAAGAAACTGATTTTTCCTAATCTAATTAGTAATTAACAGGCTTTTATTGCGTGAACATAATAATAACCCCGTGTTGATAGTTTAAAAACGTTGATTGCTGTCGTATATCATTAGGTAATATAGTGATTAAAAATTGACAGCATTGCCCGAACGCACTCGCGTTATACGTATATGTATAACATTGAAACGGAAAGTAAAAATTCTTGTTTTATAATCTGAAAGAAAATAAAACAAACTTTGTTTAGTTTGTTAAGACGAAATTACTTATTCAATTTTTACTTACATATCGCGCATTGATTTGGTATTTATTTTTGTAGAAAAACTCGAGATATTTAATTACACTTTGCTAAATTTAACTCCATGGTCTTCCCCCCCCCCCCCCCCAAACTTCTTATCGTGTTATTGCATGAACATTTTTTTTGTTACATTCATGGTCTGTGGATATAGATCAATTAACATCGTCTCAGCACGTAAAACAAAAATCAGAGTCTTAATATGGATCAATCAAATTATCTAAATTTCAATTATTCGATTCAAGATCTATCAATTTTATCATTCGTGATTAATTTCGGATAAAATACGCGTGTACACGTACATTATTTGTTTTATTGATTGATTTTTTTTTCCAGTCGAATTATCTTAGATACAATTTTTTTCTCTTCTTTCTACCCGAAACAATTCAACATTCGCGTAAAATCGAGTGACCGAAAAAGAAAGAGAAAATGGAAAGAAGAAGTAGAGGGAAATAAAATCTGTTACGTAAATTAAAATTTTTTTTTTTTTTTGTTTTTCACGTGTCTGATCTCGTCCCGTCTTCTTATTCACGCACACGTAGAGATGCGTCAAGAGATATATGATTGCGTATACATAAGATAGGTATAAGTATATTACCGAAATCTCTCCATTAAGGTGCGAGTGTGAAGTATCTCAATAAGTAAATGAAATTCTTCTTTGACGTAGATTTTTATTTTTCATAGACAAAAGTGACATAATACGTCCGAGTATGTACATGTACATAAGTTTGTATAATATAATCTCTTGCATACGGGTGTTGGTTGAGACGAGTTCGTTCGTAAGTCGACGAGAGAGAGTTCCGGGTTTCTAAACTTTGTAGAAAAAGTTGTTTCATCCTAAAAAAAAAAAAAAAAAAAAAAAAAATTAGTCAGGTTTAAACTAACTTCCGACGATTACGAAACTGCGAGAAAAAAATAAATAGATAAATTAAACAGCAACTCTGTGGCAGTTCTAGTTTCTACCTATCACATCGTATAGGATGAAAAGACTATACCTATATGCTTAGAAACGGGGTGGCCATAAAGAGCTTAGGAAAATGAAAATACTAGATCATTCTTACGGGGTCTTATTTTTTGTTTGATATTCATAAAAGGCGAATAAATTATTCTGATTAAAACCCATCGAAATTTGGTTCCTATTTCATTTTCTATTTTATCCGTGATTTTTGTTGTAAGTAAAACTTTGTATAACGGCCGCACAGGTCAAACCTGGATAAGTCATTGAATTTAAAATGTAAAATCTGCAATTCTAATTCAAATAAGTCAGGAAGGTAGTCATGAAATTTCGGAGAGCTGAAAAATGTGAATATTATCAGGGAATTTTTAAATGTTCCTTTTTTTTTACAAGATATACGAAATTCTGAATTCTGTAAAAAGATTGTATTTTCGTCGAAATATTTCATTACTTTTCCCAATACGTATAAAATGAGCGAAAAAAAATTTAGCAAATCGTTCAAATTTTTAGGAATGTAAAATTACAATCAGTAAAATTACGTACAGTATTGGAGAAAAAACTAAATTAATTGAAATAAAATAAATTCGCGGTATAAAAAACAAAACAAAAAAAAAAAAAATATTTCCCGTTTCGTATTTCAGCTTCATCGAACAGGACCGTGTCTCAGGTTTCTGGACGTGGATGTTCGTCTTGTCGAAACTTCCCGAGCTCGGTGACACCGTATTCATAGTTCTCCGTAAACAGCCCTTAATATTTCTCCACTGGTATCACCACATAACTGTACTCCTCTACTCGTGGTTTTCATACACCGAATACACAGCCTCAGCCCGATGGTTCGTAGTGATGAACTACTGCGTACATTCGATAATGTATTCGTACTACGCTTTAAGAGCAATGAGATATTCACCACCAAAATGGATATCAATGGTAATAACCGCCCTGCAATTGACACAGATGATTGTAGGCTGTGCGATAAACGTATGGGCTCATCAATATCTGGAAAATGGTCAAGTCGAGTGTCACATATCGAGGGTAAACATAAAGCTTAGTCTTATGATGTACTTTAGTTATTTTGTATTATTCGCGAGATTTTTCCACAAAGCATACATAGGTGGTAAATCAAGTTCGTCTAAATCTTCGGTAAAGAAATTATACGAAAATGGTAATGGCCACATCGCTGCGGATTACAGCAACGGAAAGCTAAAAGCTAACTGAATGGACAAAAATTATTATTATTATTTAACAAGGTTTTGTTACTAAGGTGACTAATTATTTTGTAAAAAGGGGAGTTTTTTATTTAATTTTTTTTTTTAGTCTTTTTTTTTATAAACAAGGGCTATTATATTAATTAGCATCTATAAATATATATCCATTTCGCCGTCAAAATCGCACAGACAAGTTATTTATACTCCACGACTATAATGATACGAACGAATCGTTTCATTTAATTATTCATTATTAATATTATTATTATTATTATTATTATTATTATTATTATTATTATTATTATTTTTAGCACTATTATTAATATTATTATCATAAAAATAAGTGTTATAGCTTATAAAGCCAAAAAGATTGTTTTTTTTTTTTTTTCACTTAATTGATTCTTAACACCTCAGTAAAGAATAATATCGTTATTATATGTCAACAATTTTTTTTTTCTTCTTTCATTATACTTTCATGTATCAAAGGTTTCAAAATGTATTTTTTTTTTTTTTTTTTAGATTTTTATTTTCTTTTTCTTTTTTTTTTTTTTTGATTTTCAAGGGGAATTCGATGATTTTTATTTTCCGATTATTGTTCCGGGTGCGTGACTTTCGGAAATTTTTTTTTTTTGTTCTTTATTCTTTTTCAATTTTTTTTCGTCCGTTATTTTTAAATATTGTATAAAATTATAGCACGAACCTTGAGATGGTTAATATCCGTGATTTTTTGTATTGTTTATGTTTGAAAATACTTGTGCATAGGTATATGTATATCTCATTTGTGTGGATATACGATGGAATGTATACATATAAACAGTTTTATATAAATACTTTCCGGATGGTTTTGATAATCGATATAGGTATACATACATACACACATACAAACATACATTGCTTATTATACGATCACGCAAGTTATATAAATGATACAGATGTATATTGATATACCATATCGTGAGTTCGTTAATTATTTACCTTACACGATGCAGTTGTCATGCAATAATGTTTCAAACACATTTTTTTTTTCAAATTTATTTATTATTATTATTATTATCATTATTATTATTATTATTATTATTATTATTATTATTATTATGATATACCAATTACTCTTATTGCCGGTACTCTCATTGTTACGTGAACGGAACGATAAACCACAAAAATATAACGATGTATTTCAACTGAAGGATGAACAACAATTATCGAATTCTGAAAAAAAAAAAAAAAAAAAAAAACTTTGCATAGCACCTGATCGTCGAATTAATCGTAATAGAATTCCATTTAAAGTTCGTTTGGTATTTTTTCGTTTGTTTTTTTTTTTTTTTTTTATTTTTTTCGTTCCGATCGCAAAATCAATCGACTTTTAAATTAGAATTTAATTAATCATAGAATTGCAGATTCGACTAATATCTAAAACTCACTGTGTTCGTATAGTTATTTATATAATATATGTAAATACGTTAACTATATGTACGGATACGTGAGTACATATATGCATATACATATATAGGTATAATTAAAGATAAAGCAGAAGAATTATAGTCGTGGAGAGACTTGCTCTATGAATATCGAAAATATACACACACAGTAGCACACACTTGTGTGAATGCAAATATTAGATGGCCAGAGTAAAGGGAGAAAAAAAAAAATGGAAAAAAATGAATAAAAATTTTGAATAATGAAAAAAAAAAAAACAAAAACAAAGTCGAAACGCGTTGTTGTTGCCGTAGCTACTTAAGGTACCTAAAGTAATTGGCGCGACTTGATATAATATTGAGAAGAAATCTAGGTTTAGGGTTTAGGTATAAATCATCGATTATTATTATCGGTGTCGCCTTCGAGCTGAAAGAAATAATGATAAAGAAAAAAAATAAGGTAAAATAAAGTATATAGAAAATTCAGAATGTAGAAGTGAAAGGAAAGAAAAAAAAAATAATAATAATGATAAAAGAAATGAGTAAAATAAAATAAAATAAAATAATAATCATAATAATAGTAATATTAAAGAAAAAAAAAATGTTACCTACATCCTAACTATTGATTTCTGGTCCCATTATTATTGGTATTATTACATATACGTATAAAAAGAACAAAAAAAAAAAAAACGGAAAGGAAATACTCGTGTTTCAATAGTTAAAAAATTATTGTGCTTAACGATTTATAATATATATATATACACACACGAGATAAAAATCAGCCGCATCCGATGTCGTATATATATATGTACCTACATTCGCTGCGGTAACAGGGAAAAACCGGTATATAAACTTATACAGGTATATATTGTACATATAGAAAATTTCCCGCGGTTAAATCGACGATGACGAATATCGAAAGCAGCTGCTCACCCACCGTATAATGCGATATGTGGAAGAAACGTTTGGGTAATTTCTGTTCAATAATTAACTTTTCGTTATTATATATGGTATATGTATATTTATATTGCCGCCTATCAAATTGTACTATACCCTCATATACACGATACACATATACATATGTATGCATCGTATATGCATTATACAATACGTTACGCGATAAGATGATTATATGAGAACGCCAAAGTTGCGGTGGCTGTATAATAAACCATGCCCGATAATATAAATAGAAAGACAAAAAAGAATTAAGAGTATGTCATATATGAGGTATAATTTAAAAAATACCGTCAATCAACGTACGAAAATAATATAGACGAAAATTTAGTCACAAAATTTTCATGAATTCATTCGAAAGATATATTATGTTATTAGGTACATCGCGCCGAAGACGCGATGAGGTGATCGAAGTATGTAACTTTAGATATGTTACCATATAATTCGTTGTATGACTAATCGATCTATTTAATTCACGATCAGATTGTCTTATTTCGAATGCAGCACTTTTATTGATTGATTTTTTATTTAACAACATTTAAAACGACTTAGCGCGAAAACAATAAATAACCGGTACAAGACTGTTGACACAATAGACATACAACGTTTTAACTTGCACTTGTCGATTAATTTACTTTTTTGCCACCAATTGGTGTGTTATTCACTTAATATGACTATATGTTATGTGCTAAAGCATTTACAACCCATTTCAGTGAAAAAACGAAATCAGATTAAAATAGCACTTACAACGTTACGGAATGAAAGGCCTCATATATTTAAATAAAATATATCTATACATATATGAGCGATATTCGCGGCTTTAACGGCTATAGGTTATCGTACATACGCGTGCATTATCATATACCCTAAACGTATATATATATACATATGTACATTGTATCTACCCATTTAATCATTCTTATTATTATTCTGATTATTATTGTCATTATAATAAACATGTGACGTTGATAATAATGAAAATAATAATAACAACAAAATTTTCAAAGTTTCTTACTTTCAAGATTTTCTCTTTTTGTTTTAGTACAATTTTTTTTTTGTTTTTTTTTCACAGCGATGTACAGATATTAGATACATTTGCCTATAATTGCTTCGAGGACATTACAGCCTATTTTTATAAACGCAATTTTTTGGGAAATACATATAATATTACTCTAGTGCCTGCGCGTTCGACAGACACGTTCTTTCTGGGATTTATTCATCATGTTTGAATAAAGTTTTTGAAAATTTTGGGTCTTGTGATTTTTCAGTTTTTGAGTGACAGAAGCTGGACACGACTCTTTCAATTCAACTCTGATCATTACGTAGAAATGATTATGAAGCTTAGGTAACTCCAAAACGAGGTAAAATAATAAAATAGAACCAATCAAAGAAATGAACCTCAAAACCACAAAAAAGACGAGACCAGACATTATAACTCATCGTTTCATTAAATATTGCGGAGACAAGTAAATTTTCATATCTATAGGTCAAATTTTGCATAATATGATGACCCCCGATTTTCGACGCTATTATCAATCGCAAATAATATCGCGAAAGAAAATAAAATTTTCGAATAATGAATACGGATTTTGAAAATTTGTTGGAGAATAATTATTTTCGTAGATGCAGGTATAGACAGTTTTGTAGTAAATTCATTCGCTTATTAAGATCGAGATAATTGATGAAATGGATTGAGTGGATCGAATCAGAATCTCTCGAAATGTCTGCTTATATAAACTTCACATATTGCTTACGTTCGTATAATTTGCGTCACGGACGTTTTTTTTTTTTCTCATTTTTTTCTTCATCTTTTGCCGCGAGTTGAATAATCTCTACATATTCGTATCTCCCGGACGACGAATGAATAACCAATATTATACGCAGTAAAAAATTGATATAAGGTGAAAAGAAATTCAAAGTATAGAATAAATTCATAATAAATACGTGTATATTCAACCTCGGGCAGATCGGGGGATGATTCACGTTTTTCTTTCGCTTCAATTATCAGACGAAGAAAGTTCGTGATAAATATTCGCTTCTATTTCTAAAATTGTCTAAAATTAACAATTCGTCCATTGACATGGAATCAAAGAGACCGAAATATATGGAGTATAAAAGCTGTGGGACCCATATATTATATATATGATATTATCAAGATTTGCATTGACTCCTTAATAATATCATGCATACCATACGTACACGGAATGGAATGCGCTGACAATGGACATGGGACAGCTGTGTCCTAAAGTCCCAAGAAACTTTCTTTCAACGTATCAATGCATACGGTATACGTTAACCGAACTACCCGTACATCGGCCTCAAAGTAATATTCATACGATAAGCATAATATATCGACGTTTTTTTTTTGTATAGATTAAAAAATTACACAACTCGCAGCGAGATTGATAATTTATTACCAAGTCCAGATAAGAATTTTCGATCGAACTTCCAAAAAAGAAGAGAGAGAGTGAAAAAAGAAATGAGATCTGATAAATTTATTATTCAGAATTGTCAAAAATAAAACATGTACGTCACATGTGCGAGGAATCGATATAATCATATGTTATATATCGAATTAAAATTTCGTGATTAAATTTCACAGAAATTTTTCCACAATCATTTAAAGCTTTAACACGTGCAGCACATGGTCCGATGGTTATACCCTAATCGTACCGATAAGAATTATAGATTGTGTTAAACGCTGGTCAGATATCGTCGTTTCAATTCTATACTTCGTATAGAAATTATTATCAGGTCTCTACTTGAGGGTCGAATATGATGTACGAGCGGGTGTGGCAAGGCCAAGTAATCAGGTTCACGGTCTGGTAAAAGGCTTGTCGTCACTCCACATCATCGTCTGTGTGTCACTGACGCAAACCCTTGTATAATGAAGCCGCCCTCCCCTTTTTTTTTGTCAATAATTCTTTTTCAATTGGAGATATTGATTTGAAAATTGCCAAGAATTGTTGCTGATATTTTTTCTCCAGAAAATGATCTAGCTGATCAATAAATACGAAATTTATTCATTAAATAATCTGTTGGATAATAAATTATGGATAATCATAGCAAAACTCCATGTTATATTAAATGCTGCGATATTTCACCCTCGCGGCGTTGGGTATACCTGGAGCTGACTGATTAAATTGAAAGGAAAGGGTCGTGACTAGTTTTACATAAATCACAGATAATGAAACATGTGTCTATAGTATGTAGTAAATCCTACGTATGCACGAGAAGAAAAACGAACATTATACGTATACAGGGTGTCTTTCAATTAGTCATACAAACCTATATAGGGCGATTCCTTGCTTGAAAAGAAAACGATTTTCCGCTGCCAAATTTTTATCAGTACAATAGTTTTACAGCAATAGCAACAAATAGTCAGCCAATCAGCAGCCACTTTTATCGTGTATAAGAAGGTGCTGAGTTTGAAAATCACCCCGTTCGCCCCCGCGCCGCAGCCGACCTACAACAACGAGCTAGGCGAGAAAAAAAAGACGAACGCGATTCCCGCCTCGCTCGTTGTTGTAGGCCGGCTTCGGCGCGGGGGCAAACGGGGTGATTTTCAAACTCAGAACCTTTTTATACACGCTAAAAGTGGCTGCTG
Source organism: Macrophya alboannulata (assembly GCA_949628255.1). NCBI lineage: Eukaryota > Metazoa > Arthropoda > Insecta > Hymenoptera > Tenthredinidae > Macrophya > Macrophya alboannulata. Next base: position 12,613,835 of record OX451207.1, on the reverse strand, counting down.
ATTGGCTGACTATTTGTTGCTATTGCTGTGAAACTATTGTACTGATAAAAATTTGGCAGAAAGAGAATCGTTTTCTTTTCAAGCAAGGAATCGCCCTATATAGGTTTGTATGACTAATTGAAAGACACCCTGTATAGAGCGAGATCTGAATCCCACTGCAGTCGGAAACTGTCGCTGTATACATTGATGAGTTTTTTCTTTCTGTCTGTTTTTTTTTTCTCTTTTTTTCATGTATACATATGTATATAAATATAGAAATGGGGAAGCTCTGGGTTTGAATTTCCGCAGATCCGCACTTCGTTCGTATTGTTGGCTCGAAATGTTTTCCTAGGAAAGTGGGTCGAGTCGGGCGCCGGCACTTGGCTGGGCTTTGCATGTATTATACATATGTATATGTTATATACACAGATAACCGACACACAAGCCCTAAACACACGTATATTATAAACGTCTAGGTGAAAGGGAATTAAATATACGCATACTATATGAGCTACTGCTGCAACTTCGTTGTCAATAATAATGAAATTCATTTAATCATCAATTAATCAAATTGAATGATATTATAATATGTTTAAAATTCGTAAATTGACCGCGTTAGTTTGTTCCGGGAGATAATTATTAATTGACTAATTAATTAATTAATATACATAGAGAAATAGAGAAAATATACGGGATGATGATAATTTGATCAGCTTAATCGATTATATAGTTTCCTCGACTATATATCATCTATAAATTTTTGCCTAAATATACAAATTATGAACAGAAGCCTCGAAAATGAATAATCATCGGTTTATGTAACAAGATTTTTCACGATTTCGTATTCGAATAAATGTTTAACCCCGAAGTCATTTCGTCGACAAACTTTCCCCGCATATATGCAAAATATTTCACGGTTATATCATCCGGATCGCGTGTCTCTTACGACTCCCGAAGGTCCGGTATAGGGGTCGCAAAAATGTCCATAAAACGTGCCCGTGAATTTATGAAATAAAAATATAATCGTTAATACGAAATATTTCTAAAAAAAAAAAAAAAAAAAAAAACGAAGTGAATTAGCCGTTAGACGGTCGTGTTTATTGCAGCGCAGAATCGTTTTGTAATAACTATATTATATATAAATAAACATATAAATATACTATACGGTCATTAGTCTCTCGGTGCACATTTATAGATAGAAAGTCAAATATAAGGTGAATAATAGACGGAAAGTATAAGTGCGATTTTGCGACCCGGTTAACGAGTCGACCCTCTCGTGGCCAAGGATAGCATAATATTATTATGACAATTTATAGCTATAATTTATCATTAATTAATGATTGATTAAACATAATGTTCTCTTAGCGGATAATCTAATAAGGTGAAACAACAAAACCAGAACAAAAAAATTAAATAAGTAAATAAGTATAAAAGTGTCTAGGAAATCTAGAGCCGTATGTCAGGGAATTTAATCAATGATTAGCTATTTACATAGGTATATATGTATTATATACTCATATGGGTATATGTAAATGTAAAACCAAACAAACAAAAAATGAAGTTATTAGTTATAAAAAATTTTCTTGGAAGGGTTATCGCGCGTAGAAAAATGGGTGTATGTATATAATATACATATATATTTATATTTATAGATAAAAACATACAAATATTAATAATATGTATAAATTTATATACGTAGACCTGCAGCGCGTTGTAAGTATATAGGTTTATAGGAATTTCGAATTTCGAATTTATAGAAATCGTTTGATTATAAGCAAACAAATTTCTAGATCCGATCACGTATCATACCGGTAGGTATGTATAGATTCAAAAGGTTCTTAGAACAGTGCTGTTTCCGGTTTGCTTTAATAACCGGTCCTATTTTATCGACATATAGTTATATTAAAACATATTCAAATCTCGAACACAAGATGAAAAAGTTTTATTTTATTTATTTTTTTTTTTTCAACTTTGACAATGATAGATAAAGTTTACTTTAACGTACTTTAATAGAGTTAACAATTCTTATACCTAATTAGCAAGTACATGTTTTATTACACAATCATTTCTTGTTCATTAATTGGTTTTCTATTCTTTTTCTCTAATCATTTATTACATACTTACTTCATCGGGAATTAAATGCACGAATAAAATTGTTCAAGTTCAGCGCACAGGGTCACGTAATATTAAGGCCCTCCTAAGGCCACTGATTTCGTAAATTATTTTCTGGTAATAAATTGGTGCCTATTAATCGCATAGTTCGACGATGACACCTTTTTATAAAAAAATTTTTTGTTTCTTTATATTTTCACTCGACTATCACCGTATCGCCGACACGGACAAACGGATTGAGCGTCTCGTGCGGGTCGTGGTGCTTGTTTCTAATCTAAATGAGCTCACTTCCGTGACGTAATTTACAGTATAATCGTAATGTATACAATATATTATAAGGTCGTAACTACACACCAATTACCGCGTCTTCTTCAGCTTTTTACACGGATACATATAATATAATATGTTTTGACTCACTTATTTCACGAGATAGGAATAGAGAGAGAGAGAGAGAAAGAAAGAAAGAAAGAGATACAGATATTTTTCGTGCGAAAATTATTTTCATCTAAAAAAACAATAACCGTTCAGTAATATGCACCATCGAAATCGATATCATTTCATTTTGGTATATTTACGAGAGTTTAATTATTACATATATATCTTTTCACCAATATGACGTAATATTACGATTACGTCTTCTGTTTGTCAGACCTATAAAATAAATAAGCCAGAAGCGATAATTATTTAAGTAGGTATATATTATACCTACATGTACATAAATTGGTGTGGAGTTTCGATCGTTATAAATATAGTAACACTTGTTACCAGACAGGAAAAGATCGCGTAAGAACTATTTGACATTTTTTCAATAATCCAATTTAGATTATACAGATCATACATTCAATTAATATTACGCGATCATCTTATTACTATACAGTCATAGCTGCATTTTCTGCTTACGATATATACCGCTATGATTTACACTGTATAAATACGGTTCTGAGGTCGTTTCAATTAACATTATTATTCTTTGTTATTTTATTTTTAAACAATTTTTTTCTTTTTAAAATATGTATACTTATATAAATAATTGCGCAGTTACTGAGTTAGGCAATTATTATTATTAAGGCTTATTATATTATTATTATTATTATCATTATTATTATTGTTCGGATGCAACAGATATTGGATAAATTCAATCTTGAAATTAAATTGGTTCGATGAAAATATATGTAAAAATGTGAATCGTATTATTCGATAATGGAATATAAATTGATCGAAGTGTATTTCCTCATTCGATTAGCATTTACCGGGATTGTCGAACTTGTGATGCATATGTATACATATACATACATGTATTAAAAATAGCATCGCACGTAACTTTTCGATCATTAATACCTATAAAAATTGAGAAGTGGAGAATAAAACGCAAACAACTCGCAATAATATTCATGAAAAAAAGGGGTTTCTTTATTTTCTTTTCTGAATACATTCTGTTGATGAAAATCTGCAGAGTTGTATTTCAGATGGTATAAGAAAAATAAAAGAATAATAATGATAATAATTAAAAACGGTGTTCTCGGGTTTTCATACTTCATTCCTTAATTATAATAGCGCTTTTTGGATATTTTATGGGTAGGTAACTACTGCCCATACATGGAACAATTTAATTTGTCAAAGTGCCCTCAGAATTTAGAAAGAACGCGACACGTGTGTTGGTGTGCCGCAAAACTGGTCAGGTTAGTCGATACACATGTATAGGTACGTATAGTATGTAGAGTTTGATAATATCCCGTATAGAAATGAAAAATCTTGATTCATTGCACAAAAGAGATCCTCAAAAAAAAAAAAAAGAAAGAAAACAAATGAATAAATAAATATACATATATTATAACAAAAATAAAGAGAATGAAACAAACAGCATGCTTTCGTGCCTCGAATATCGTAGCAAAAGTGAAAGCTTGTATGTCTAATTACAGTTATTACTAATTTTTTTTTTTTGAATTTAAATTTTTCTTTTTATTGTCTTTTATTTATTCTTAATAATTACTTTCATATCATCTGTATCAATTATATTATGCAACAAAGACCGTTATATCTCATGCTAACCCTGGAAATTTGGGTAAAATTGAAATGCGACATATAACTTTTATAAGGTGCGGTATATATTGCTACGCGGTTTCATAGTAGAGTTTGAGAGGTTTTATTTAGGTGAGAGATCGTGAAAATATCAAGAATATTTACAATTATTGGAAAGTGCTTTTGCTACGGAAAGAAAAAATAAATGAATAAAGTAAATGAATAAAAATAAAAATAAATAAGTAAATGAAATGAAATATTATGAATGCCTTGTGATATATTTGGAGTGATTGCGAAAGTCTGTTTCCAAGTAAGGAAACGTTTTAATATTCCTGTGCACTTTTTGTTATTGTGTATATATTAAAACAATAAAATGAAGAAATAAATTATTCGTTGTCTTGTTTCTCTTATTATACCTACATCGCAACTCTCTTCCCTCTCACCAATTACGTACAACTGATCTAGGTATATGTATGATATACCTACCTTATAGACTGGCTTTTTTTATATTTGCGAATCCGTTCATTATAATGACTGTGAATTATTTTCTCTCTCATTGTCATTTCTCGGTTGTAATTACGTTTTTTTTTTTTCTTTTTTTTTTTTTTTTTCAGCCTTCTCAAAATTATAGCGTTAAAATACATTACGGGAAAGGATTATGTCAAATCTTGATGGGAGCTGTTGGAAGAGGAACTTTTAATAGTAATTACAGCATCAAAACCCTCGGGCGAAACAAATCTCAATTAGAATTTATTCAAACGCAATGAAAAAATAATGATGAAAACAAAAAAGAATCAACCACGTATAGTGTATCCTTGACCATCTAAGATCGACCGTAATATGCAAAGTCATCGTAACTTAACTATGATTTTTATTTTGCGTTCAAAACTCAAAGTTCGAATGCTTCGTTAAGAAATGGTGATATAAAATATTATCACCTCCTGTGCAATAGTACGCGTTGCATTATAGATATGTGATGTATTGCTTTTACAGTGATTCTTCTTCGTCTTCTTTTTTGTTCTTGCCGTTTCCAAAGTCTTTAGAAAAATATTCGATACATTTGATGTTGAACGTATATAATTCTGACACAAGTTTTACAGTTAGAGTTTGTTTGTATCGCCTTTAAGCTGCAATGGAAGTATACAAAACCTCAGTAGTTATGCACTGAGCCACCTTATTATAACAAGTACGCATAGCGGTTGGAACGAGGTCCGGAAATGCATATTGTTCACTAGCACATAGGTTAGAGATTAAAGTTTTTGGCACAGAATAAGAATACGAAATCAGAATTTCATACGTTTCGGAGTCGAGAGAAACAGGCGATAAATTTTTTTCGTATAATACAATTGTACTACGTATATGAAAACCGTTTCGTACGGTAGGTAAGAAAATTTCCCGTGTCATCGGACGGAAAATTTATGCTGTTTTAAATTATTTTGCCAAACCAATACTTGCTGGGAGACGACGGTATTATCAGTCATGCTAAATACAAACAACGTCCAGCAGTACCCAGGAAGTATTAGATATTCACATTTGTACGACGTGACGTATAAATAGATCAAATTATACATATATCTGACCCTACATTATTATTATTATTATTATTATTATTATTATTATTATTATTAAACTTATTATTATTATTTAAATCAATAATCAATAATTAGGATCAGTTATGAAGTTTGTTGTTTAACAAAATGTATGGGCAATTCCGCCAATCCCAAGGACAAAGTTCATTTGTAATTGAACTGCTGTAGATCCCAAGCTGAAAATCTCGGTTTTTATGTCAAAGAAATAAATCGGCCACCAGGGGGGAGGGGGGTACAACTTTGCCGTTAGAATTGACGAAATTACGTGTATATTATTATTATTATTATACTTTTTTTATGATTGTGTATAGGTAGAATGTTTAAAATATAATTAAAGAATCAATATCGAAGTTCAGATGAACGTTTGAAATTTCAATTATAGAATAATTTTAGTTTTTCCAATTATAGAATAAACTACGCCGCGTTATCTTTGGCAACAAATGTATGTACTTTCAGCTTGTGTAGGTATATCTACTATAATCCTTTCTCATAATTTTTTGCAACTCTCTTACACGATATGCCGGAGAAAGTAACCGCTGAAGCATATATTAATTTGTTTGCTATAATAGCGAATGGGATCTCCGGACGTTGCTGGACCAACGAACACAATCATATATATACTTGTACAGCGATATGTGTATGAGTATCAATTTAATCGACCGATGACGAGATCCAGGGTGAAATTGAATCGCTAGTTCTGAAAGGACAAAAAAAAAAATTATTACCTGTTTGATTACGGAATATGCTTCGCATCCGGAAGGCTACAAAATATGAATATACAAGCATTTATAATAAGTGGGTCATCGGTCGTTGTTCGTTGGCCTTGCCTTTTGTTGCGTAGCAGTATCCTACGCTAAGAATGATATGGTATAACATTTATTCGCTGTCTATCCAAGTACTGACCGAACATTTGGCATGCACATTCTTCACAACATAAGAAAACAAGGTTCCCTGTAGATACTTTCCAAAAATCCCTATCCTGTACTTTCCCACAGTAAAACAGCCCATGTGCACTGCAAATGTAAAAACTTTCCCTAAATACTATCTTTATGACCTACCGAACTTTTCCTCTGTTTTCCACACGTCTCACTGCAACCCCAAAACCTCTCCTCTACCTAGCTCTTCCAAGAAATCTTAATGTTTAAACAATCCTAAGTCCAATCGCCAAACCTCCTACTCTTTCGACCCGAAGACCTACCCTGACATCTTGACCACTCACTACGGTAACTAACTTTCCACTTTAACAACTTAACCAATCAGCGAATATTAACAATTTCCCACCCTTACTAACATTTCTCTCCACCGACTATTGCTAACAACCACTGAGTCGGATCATTTTTCAACCAGTCGTTTCTCACCATCCAAACTGAAAATACTTGTCGACTCCGCGAGCCATCCACTTTATCTCACGTTACCCCGCGTAATTCTAAGTTCAAATTTTGTATGATTTACTTATTTTAATCAAATATAATATTACTATAAATGTTACTCAACATCCGACATTTGTAATGTAATTCATTCAACTTCCTACGGCATTTTAATGAACATCGCAGGCGTCCAGTAACGGTTAGAGTTCGAATCCTTCGAATATTTAGCTAAGCCTGGACACCTTTCGATGTAGTTTTCAATATATTCATGGCTATTATAGTAATATGTAGGTACATATTATAATGACATAAACCCTGCAGGCAATGGCATATGCCCAATGTGTGAACTCCATTTCAGGGTGAATTAAAGTTCATTAAGGAATAGTCATTACAGGAACCGATTAGCGTTTCTATACGAAAGGTGATGTCTTATGGTATAAAAAATATTAGCACTGAGAAATTAATATCTGCAGACAATCAAGAAAGAGAAGATAAAAATTATAGGAAGGATATGACGAAGAAAATACCGATTCTTTGATGCAAATCTTCCGGACGTTTGACGTTACCAAATCTATGACGAAAAATGTGAAAACACGATTTATTTCCGATTTCTACGCCTCGGGCCTTGGCTGTGACGCAAACCTTCTTTCCTGTGAGTTTTTACAAATCGCGACGAAGTCAGGGACCGACAAGGCGCTTTGTATTATTGCAATATTCATTAAAATCAGCTGATAACGTATTGTGCAATAAAAATTTCAGCCATTTGCCATTTTACCCGAATGCAAGTCGGTGGAATTTTTCACAAATTGGAGTATCGATCATTTTCCCCAGGTCCTAGCCCGTTTTTTTTTTTCTAATTATAGCAAACGTCTGCGTCAATCGTTGCATGATCTACCTTCAGGACGTAATTATGAGAGCGAAAATATAATAAAAAATAAAAATAAAACCATTTGAATATTCGCGATCTTCGAGCGGTAAATATACTAACTATAGGATATTCAAAAGCAAATATAACAGGTAAAAGAAATTTACATCTACGTCAGTCGCGATATTAATATTAAGTTTCCGCATGGTTTGTCAAACATTCAGGTAGGCAAATGTACAAATCTTCTCACTCATTTGTTGATAATTTTCTTTAAGACATCAACACGTACTGTGCACCTATATAATTAGCTGTTTAAACGCTTTATCTTTCTACGACTGAAGTCCACTATTCGAAATTCACAAGTTATAAGCATCAAGTACAGCTAATTACTGCCACATAAAACATGGAATATTATATCGACTCAGGCTAAGAACTGGGTTCTCAGAAGCAGAATATATCATAATTAGATATCAATCGTTAATCAAAATATGATCTATCATTCTCTATCAGATATCGTCATCCAACCGACTAATTTTAGTCGCCATCTGTGTATCATGACATCGTAGATTAAAACGAATATATTATTGACATGCGTGTTTCATAATCCAGGTACATACGAGGCACGTTGCATACTGCTGCAAGATAATATACATCATCGAGTTTCCCAGGAATGCGAATAATGGTAATACTTAGAGGATAAAAAATTGAAACGCAATTAGGTATAATATCTTATCGATTAATATACGTCAAAGCCTTCACATTACATAGGTATATGCATAGCTTCGTCAGACTGACCACTAATTGGTTAATACCGAAACCAATCTTCAGAATAACCCATCGTTGACCGGTGTCTTCGTGGATGATAAATTACTGTCAACTTGTTGGTTTCCCTTTGATAATAACGTGTGTATGCATATATTTGATTATGAATTTATGACGTCGGAGGAGATTCGTGGTGGACTTGACCCGTTCTTGCGTCAGTGGAAAAATGTACCCGAGTGAACGGCGTGACGTGCAGTTTTTCGCGTCAATAACAGTTCCTTTCATCAAATTTATTGCGATCATTATGCCTTCTTAACGTCCGGAATCACGCTAAACATAACGCGTATATATACCTATATTAAATATTTCTATCGACGCATAAATAAGAGGCAAATATTTCCCCACAAATGGCAAAAGTCTATATGTATAGACTTACTTAATATATATTTATGTCACTATAACATATTTGCGAACAAATTATATAGCAGGATGGTAAACCCCATGAGTCAACATCAAAACTACATGAAAATGTGTTACTTCAAATATAGATATGTTATTTTTCTCAAGCCTATTCATTATACCATTCATATATTGTATATGTATATATATCTTTTATTTTTATCTTATTTTTTTTACCTAATAAGAATAGATCTTTCGCAGAATCAAGTGACCATTGTACAGAGGATTTTATGCAAAGCCTCGAAATTGCCACACGGTCGAGCTTGACTTAACAGAAGCCGTACAATATTGCCCGGCGACATTCAATGTCTCTTGTCTGTGATACTATAAGTGCATTATATGACATCGAACTCGACCGCTGCACTTGCACTTGACATTATATCTTCTTTTTCATAGACGTTACGAGGGCGACGACTGCAGTGTAGAAACATCAAAGAGCATATGGATCTGGTTTGTGTATACTTATATATCTATAGAAAATATATTACGCTATAAATCATAATCTGTTTTTACAAAATGATATTGACTAATGCGCGCACTTGCTTCTTGGAAATAACCGGTCGACGACGTGTCCATATACCTGGGTATATATATATATATATATATATATATATATATATATATATATATATATATATATATATATATATATATATATATATATATATATATATATATATATATATATATATATATATATATATATATATATATATATATATATATATATATATATATATATATATATATATATATATATATATATATATATATATATATATATATATATATATATATATATATATATATATATATATATATATATATATATATATATATATATATATATATATATATATATATATATATATATATATATATATATATATATATATATATATATATGTATAAACAATCTTCTGGCAAAGATCGTCGATTGTGGTCGTCAAGGGTAAAGCAATGAAATGTGAAAAATCTTGAATTATTAAATTACATATTATGCAAGAATTTATTCCAGTTTTAATCTAGTCCGGTAACCATTGCTATTATGTACATACAACAAAGAGTTCAACAACCCTGACAATTGTTCAGAATTTGGATGAACGTACGTTACGGTATTGTAGATATAGTTCAGTAGAACGTTTTTAGAATCAACGTAATTATTACGGCATCTTTGGCCGATATCTGATTATACCCATATTAGATATAATTTTATTTACAATCGTGCAGTAAACTCTACTATTCACTATCCCATTTATCACTGACAATGAGTGGATGAGGTTATCTTCAAAGACGTTCTAAATGTTTGTTTTAACAATTATTTTTACCGCTATGTGAACAATGTATCCCAGCTTTCTCTTGGCATGAGAATCTGTCACTATGTGGTGTCGAACGAAAGTTTGTGGAAACCAGTTCTGAATAATTGCTCACAGGTTTAATGTACACGATACTATCCTACACCTGACATATAGATACGTACATAGGTATGTACATACTTATGGTATGTATGTACAGTACCTACCTTGATATAATCTTGTCCTAGTTTAACATCTAATAATCGTACGGCTGTAATTCAGGGTCAATTTCAGAGCCTCTTCACTTTACAAAACGCTGCCATTGCATTTTTTAAACAAGAATATACAAAAGAGCTTTCAGAAAATCAATGAACGGATATTAAATCAGCATAAATTTCAGGCTAATCATACGTATGCATAATGAAGTATTTTCTGCCAATAAGTGTGACAGACTCGGTTCAGCTCACCCAGTTCAATTTATTTGATAATTTTTTAACTTCCCGTTTCTCTGATATCAGAGAAAAGAGGAAGTTATTGTATTCACCCCAAAAATGAGAAGTTGAGTCTTCACTAAATCTCGACGTTCTGAAGTCTAGAGAATCATCTCCGATCATTTTCAGATGGACGACTGTGTGTGTGTATGTATGTATGTATGTATGTATGTGATCAATTTTTTTGGCCGACGATATCTCGAGAACGAATGATCAGATTTTTATGAATTTGGTATCAATCGACGTGGATTCTCCGAACTTAGAACTGATTAGATTCTGGATTTGATCGGTCCAGTAGTTTTCGAGATATTCGAAGAACAAAATTTTGTAATAATTAATTCAATCCGCGATATCTCGAGAAAGGATCGACGGATTCTAATAAAAATTGGAATCTCAAGGTTTTCTGGACCGTTGATCACGAATACAAGGACAGATTTTTTTAACCCCTCTCATCTGAAAATTGCCTACCAATAATTATTTTAGGAAATCGTCATACATCTGTTTTTTTATTTCCTTGAAAAATTTGGACGGGAAGTTTTAGGTCTGGCCCATCGTGGTCAGCCGATTTACCTGCTTGTTTTTTCTCTTATCATAAGCAGATTGATGGGAACTTTTGGAAATCATTTCAAATGTTTAGTTCAAATGCTTTTTGAAGAAAATCAAAAGTGACATAGGTATGTGCTCGACGAAAATTGAATTTTAAAACTTTAGGCATGAAAATACTGGCGAAAATGCGTCACGGAATTTTGGATATATTTTATTCGAAAAGTCCATTTTCTGACGAACATTTTCATGTATTTGGTGTTTTTTCGATTGGACTGACCGGAGCTGCGTAATAATCGCTTGAATGTTATGTTAGCTGCAAAAAATTGAAAATTCATTACTCGAAAATTACTTGAACTAAAAATTTGAAGTACTCACTTGAGTTTCTATCAATTTGCTGATGGTAAAAAAAAAAAAAAAATTGTCAATTAAATTGAACCGGGTGAGAAACCGAGTCTGTCACACTTGGCAGAGAATACCTCGTGTATAAAATGAAAACATACTCTCTGCATGTATACGTTATTATATCTATCGCTCATCAAATATGCTGCAATCGCAGAAATTGCGGACATGTTACGGTTGATCATGGCATTAGTATTATATGCATATTCGCATGTTCTCGTATTTCATATAGTAAAAATGGTGAGATTATTTTCCGAATTTATTTTTCAAGGGCTTTGTTATTCGCAGGACCGAATATAGTCTTGTATGTTAATTGCAAGCCAGATTATAGACTATACGATAGAAAACAGTGTCAGGGACGACGAGACTCCCGAATTTAATATCTTTGAATAAAAACAAATGACCATCAGACAAGTCTATCATAATTTAATATTATTAGGATATCATTTGCAAGAGAATATCTCTACTCAACAATAACTTTATCTCTGTAAGAATTAGCTGTGATATTTTTATTGTGATGAAATCTATATGACGATTTAATATCATCTAGACATTTCTGCCAAATTACTATACCTACATCCAAGGGCAACTTTACACCTATACCATAGCGAAAAAGGGTATCGGAATATTATTTTTACCGAATGGGTAAATCTACCACAATTTAATGTTATCGAGACCGCGAGACGTATTACGAACGAAAAATATTTACAATATCACTATCCAAAGATAACTCGCTACTGCAGTAAAAATGAGCCGGTTCTGACTTCATTTCGTGTGGGTCTTTTTTTTTTTTTTTTTTTTCTTCTCGCCGCGGCCGAGTTGTCCATCGGTGCAAAATATTAAAATTCCGCGAACTTATATTGTTGACTGTGATATAGATTTATTTTTAGGAAGTGGTGTTTTTGGTAAAAATCTTTAGATCATTTTGTCTACCGATAATTAATTTTCCAGTTGTACCAGTGCCGAACGGTTATGATATTTGTCAAGGTAAAATTGACACGCAAGGTGATTGAACGCATATAATAGACCTCGTCAACTACGTCACATTTTTTTGCGATAACTTTAGGAAGTTTTGGCGAGTAACGATATACTTACGTAATGAATTTATGTACTATCAACATTTTAGAATGATGTAAATAACTAACGCTAAAGCCTATGTCATTTGGACGTTAAAAGGGCGACGCGAAGGACTCCGGAAACGATTCATATAAGTTTATCGACGTTGAAAATGTTGTGGTTCACATTTTTCGTAAACAATAATTTGCCTAATTCAAAGACCTGTTTCGTTCCCACCTGCGTCAAGGTTAAATCGTGAATGTCAGCATCAACGATCCAGGTTAATTCTCCTCATGATCGATCATTATTGTATTTTTTTTTCATTTTTTTTCTCCTTTTATTTTACTTGATGGCTTTAAACATGAGAATTTTTTTCTGGTCACTTACGTCAATCACAAACCAATGAATTTATGAAACGTACTCGGTAAACATCAGTCACCTTCTACGTACAACAAGGAATAACGTAAGGGCGAGCTACGCTGCAACGAGAGTCTTTGACCTCGTAACTTCAGATTTTCTGCTGTTGGAAAAAAAAAAAAAAAATTAAAAAAGGAATGATTTATAATTTCTCTAAAACTGCACAGCTACAAGTCTTTTCGTCAGTACTATACCTGCATACAATATGTAAAATAAGTGTCAACGCTGACATCCCTAAACTAGACTTCTTTAAATTCACTTTAGACGAAAACTATTTAGAGTTGAATTGATTATTATGAACTGAGCTTCAAATTCTGAGAAATTCAAAAATTCAATATAAAATACAGGAAACCAGAGATTCCCAGGTTCTTTCCAGTTCTAATTAAATCCTATCAGAATTCCATATAATTTCAGACTTTCCACGATGACTGCTCAACACTCTGATATACGTGTCATTATGGGACGATATCGTCAATGGATTCTGCAGCTTTGTCATCGATAATGATTTTAAATAGATTAAAATTCGTTTTTTAATGGAAATATTTGGTATGACATTTCCAGACGGTATTTGATTATAGCGCACGGATGTATGTCTGCCGTTAATTGTTTAAAATAACGACTCATCGTTATTTGATAATATATTCTTCGAACTTTTTTTTAATTCATCATCATTGTAATACTTAGATGTACGATGAGTAAACGACAATGTTAATGCGTATCATCAGGTACCAATGTCAGAGGATATACATTATGATATATCTGTGAATGTAAACTGTAGATGCAACATGTTGTTCCAAGATTTTACCTCGGCGGAATTCGCATCTCTGCGGTTCTTTTTCCCTAAGGAAATTATAGATTTTTTTTATTTATTCTGCGGTATAATTTTGCACGCGGAAATAAAATATGTTGCGTATTTATTTGGGTATAGCTGCCGTATTGCTAACTCGCATTTTAATGATGTTTAGCGTAATATATTTGCGTAGCAGATTTCAATAATGCATGTCTGAAGCCTACACATTATAGGTCGAATCAAATTATGATATACATATCATTTAACCTTTGCCTTTTGCTCAATTCCGCCATTACAAGGTATCAATCGTACATCAGTTGTGTACAATGTTAAAGAATTATACATGAAGTTACGGAAATTATGCAAAATGTAAATTCCATTGAATTAGGTATATGCCGTTTGTCGTGAACTGTTTATTCTTCATTTTTCTCTAAAGCAATTGCATCGTCATGCGCTCATACTTAACTATCTAAAGCTCGAAGTTCACGAAAAAGAAGTTTCAACAATGATGATGTATGTATTAATGTACATACACACGTACCCGGAATTCATTTTATTCATTATTCAACAAATTTACATCAATGTCTTTACTTTGAAATTTAAATGTGCTAACGCGTTGTCTACATATTATTTGTATCTTTCTGTTTAACAAATGACAAGCCTGAGAATGACAACGTGTTCTCTGTTTAAAAACAAAATTCAGATCAGAGGGTGTATCCTGTTTAGAACAAAAAAATTAGGACGACTCGATTCCCCGATCTTTTGATCCCAATTTATATCCATTATACATATGCACGAACTTTATTTCTTCAATGTCTTACAGCCGTTAAAATCTTATCGGATTTTAATCCTTGTATAAACATATATCTGTATACATGCAATAGAGGGACAAAATTCGACCATTATCATTATGGTGCATAAAATATTCCGCAATGACTTTATCCATAATATTTCAAGTTAAAACGTCAAAAGACCCCGCGATCTTCAAATCTCACACCATCCTGTTAGATGGCAAAAAAAAAAAAAAAAATGTGAGCTGTTTGTAATGCTTATATAATAATAAGCTGGAAATTGTAATATAATGGACAAAAATAACAAACTTTATTCAAATATATATATTATATTTAAAACTATGTTACATCTCTGTTATTTCTGACTAGAAATAAATTTCTGAAATAAATTGAATAAGAAGAACAAAATAAAAAAACAATGAAACTTCATTTAGATTCCTTAGCATTTTCTTTACCCCAGTCTTCGGAAACATATTTTAAAAGGTCAGTTAGTCCCTCAAACTCTGTCCGACTTTGAGGTGGATTATTTTTTGATAATCTTGGCAATATTGAGCCCATTTTTATTCTAAACTCCTCCGCATTAGAAGCTCCAGATAATTTCCATATACCATAAAATAATATACCGCAGCCTGTTACTGCGTACACCGTACCCCAGCCTAAAGCTCTGAGCGCTAATGAGGCTCCTGTTTCTGTCATTGCTTTAGTTCCCGATACTCCTTGGTGAAAATATTTTGGATCTCGTTTCCTAGCTGCGATTACCGTCGTTCCGAAACCTATAGCTGCTGCAATTCCCGTTACACTTGAGAGAAATACTGCAGCTAAAACACAAAAACATTATTTCTATGTCAGGTATAGATTTTTTTTTTAATCACTTTCTCTTTGGACGATAAGGTATCAAGATTTTCATAGAAACATGTTACATTTTACCGAACTGATCGGTAAATTTTAAAGAGGTTATGTTATTGTAAATATTGTTAATAGAACGTGTCATTTGAGATGACATGCGGCTAATTACCCCGAATTTTTTCCTTCTTCTTTTCCAGATCAATTGATTGGCTTGACAATGTATCTGTACCATTATTAAAGGAGTTAGAATCTTTTGAAATAATTTTATCGCTATCAGAAGCCATTTGTATTTTATTTCTATCTTCAAGTTTCTCTCTCGCTCTCCCTCGCACTCGAGTGTCTCTCTGTGCCTCCCCTTTCAATCTTTTTCTTTCTCTCTCTCGCTCTCGCTCTCTCTCTCGCTCGCTCGCTCTCGACTCTCCCTCGCCCTCCCAACTCCTCTTCTCTTTTCAATCAACCTAACGCTGGCGTTCTCTAGCGACGATAGCATGCAATATTTTAAGACACAGTTTGTGGGGATTTTTGTTTTATATGAATGGCAAGATGTGTGGTGAGTTTTTTTTCCTTTCGCAAGTAAATGTTGGTAATAAATGGCTTGACGGATTTATTTATTTTACTTTAAATGATGTTTAAATATACGCATTATACCTATGGAGAATTAGACTTATGAGAATTTTGTTTGTTGCAATATCATAGGCGGCATTTGATCATCAAATTTCTTATTTCTCTTTTTACGATGAATAGCAAGCGCGTTTCTCACGCCGGTAGAAATTCTATGGTGAAAACCCCATGAGAAATGATATGCCTACCTATTTTTTTTGTTCCTAGTTAAAAATGTCCCTAAAATGTTTAGTGTCAAACGAAATGAGATAAATGAAAACGACAGACGCATGTCAATTTTCTGAAGGCCGGCGAGTCTGTCTTCCTATATCAACAAAACATTTATTCACATAATATAAAACAATGTTTTTAAAGAAGCTGTAAAAAAAATTTTTAAGTAATCATACGATAAATAATTATCCAAAATCGCACCAAAGAAGTTCAAATAAATACGTCTCAATTATGGAAGGTAAATAGAGTTTATTCAAAGCATGATAATCATCGTTCCTTATTCATTAGCTTTTCGTTTTTATTCTCGTCAATTTCCGTACATATTTTCCATATTTTTAGCATCTTAACTAAATTAAAAATCGATAAGTAATCTTTAAGCAATAATATTTTCATCTAACAGACAAAATACCAAAATTCCACCTTGTTCAAATAAGTAAACAGCATTTTCTCACCATCAAGTTAACCAGTGCTTATTTATCATTAATAATTCACGTGTCTACACTTCTGTTTGTAATTTGAAATGCTTTTTTTTCACAGCATGATTAATATTGATAAATTTGTTTGGGAATTTTTTCCGAATTTTTTTAAATAATTTATCATTCCAATTGCAGATAAATGATGAGATTGTGTTAGACTTGATACAGATATTTCAGATTTTTTAAGATTGATTATTATAACCAGCAAGTAATGTCTTTTAATGAATTTCATTATTCAATTTTCAGGTGAAACTACGCACAACATTGATAAATTGTTTGGAGAATTAAGAGACGCTGTTAAATCTGGTACTGAAGTTAAAGAGAATGGTGTTACTGATATTACGCAAATATTAGACTCGTTGATCAATGTTAGCAAAACGTCTGTCGGAGGTAAATATCGAACTTGAGACAACCACCAATTACTATAAAGATCGTTTCTCATTAGTTGTTCAGACGCCATTTGATGCAGAGATTTAGTTTACACAATAAAATTGCCAGTTCAAGCATCTAGTCAACCATAACTTGAAGAAAATAATAATATATGCTTTATTCTAAGTTTTTTTCTTCATTTATATTTCTCTGTTTACATTGTTTAGATATTTGAAACCAACAAAACAATGAATAAAATAATTCAAAAATGTTGTTCTATGAATCAGTTCGGTTCTTCGTGATTTAAACTCACATGCCTCGGCTTCATTTTATATTTTTTTAATGATTGACTTACAATTTACCTGTTTACCAGTTTAGGGAATAAATTTAGTTATCTATTTACAGAAACGTCAGAGTTTGAAATCGACGATGTGTTTCTATCGCTTTTGAAGCACGAATCACAGTTAATTGTTGCAAAGACGACGAGAGCTATTGCTGAAATTGCAAAGACTGATAGAGGTCGAGAAAAATGCACAAACTCTGAATTGATTAAAGTTTTAGTTGAATTATTGAAAGAAGAATATGACATTAATATTTTGACTCAAGCGTCTCGAGCTTTGGGAAATATTTGCTATGAAAACGGTGTGTATGCAAGAAAAATTCTTCTCTATCACTGTTAGAATTTAATGAATGCAATCAATTACATTGAAACAAAACATAATATTGTCCATCTCTCTCTATGCAGATAAAGGAAAGATACTTGTTGAGGAACAAAACGGCTTGACATTCATTTTAACAGCCTTAAAAATGGGGATAAGTTTAGGGGATGGAGAAGGGGCTGCGGGACTGAGAAATGTTGCTGCTGGACTTTTGTTAAATTTTCTTATAAATCAAACTGCGTTACAAAAAAAGGTGGGTGCCTAAACTTATTTGAAAATGATCCGTAATTTACAATGTAATTACATTCGACTCATGTTATCAGATTCAATTGTTGGAAGGATTTAGCTTCTAGAATTTGCCATAAAACGGAAGAAATTTTTTTTGCTATTTGACTAGAGTAGGGGTAACATAAATACTGTTATTACAGACTAAATTTTACAGGCCTTGGATGAAAATGTATTGTCAATCGTGTGCAGTATTCTAGAAATTGACGGTACAACTTCTGGTGAAGCTGCAACACATGCCATGTTGATATTAGGAGTATTGGCTGATTTAGGACAAGAAGTTTTAGATGAAAGACTAACAAAAATACTCGTCAATATTCTAGCGAGCGATGCATCCCCGGAATTATCAGAAATGTGCCTAGAGCTGTTGCACGGACAGGCAGAAAATGGTAAAATAGTTCATTAACTTGAGACAATGTCCTAAGAATTCTTCTCAATCTTAGCTCAAGAATTACAAGTAGAAAAATTGGCCATTAAATTTATATCAATAATCGTCTACGTTTATTTATTTCCAGAAAGTACAAAATTGTTATTAGCAAAAGCTGGTGTGTGCGAACTGCTATTAAACCTATTAGAAAAACACGGACCACGTTGTACAGACGAAGAGGCAAGATCAGTGCTAAAAGTTGCCTGTGATTTGATTGTACTGATCCTTACCGGAGGTGATTATTATTCCACCCGCATTATTCAACGATATGTAACATAGCAATATAAAAGTTTTTCAACCCGGGTCATAAATCGATAAATAGCCTTTTAAAGAATTGAAAAATAGAGCATAAAAAAATGGTTTTATGTTTCCGCAGATGAAAGTATGGATGTGCTTTATGATGGAAGCAATGGTGAGGTGTACAAAAAGTTGGTCAACTGGTTGGAAAGTGGGGACAAAGATTTGCAAGTAGCGGCTGTTCTCGCGATGGGAAACTTTGCTCGAAGCGATACTCACTGTGAACTTATGGTAGCTCAGGGAGTCCATCGTAAATTGTTACGCCTTTTGAGCAAAAATGATAACAGACATTGTCCGATAAGATTTCAGCATGCATTGCTCAGCGCTCTTCGAAATCTTGTTATTCCTACCAGTAATAAAGCGCTAGTGTTAGCAGACGGTCTTGTCGACGTGGTGTATCCCATGTTAGATATTCCCACTTTTCCTGTCGTTTTCAAACTGTTGGGTACACTAAGGATGGTCATTGATGGACAACGTAAGCTCAGCCATAGTTTTACAGTACTTTGTATAAATTTAGGAACTGGAATTGATTGAAAACTTGTTCTTTTTTTTTTTTTTTTTTAATTCAATTCGTAATTCACAGAAGAGGCGGCGATTTCCTTAGGCAAAAGGGAAGATCTTATTAAAAGAGCAGTCGAATGGTGTGCTACAGAAGATCACCCAGGAGTACAAGCTGAAGCTAATCGTTTGGTGGCGTGGCTCATAAAAAATAGCAGGTGATTTTATCACACACTCTTACTTTACGTCGGAAATTTGAACATTTGTTTTCACAGAGGATGAAGATTGTTAATAATACCTAATTTCGGATTCCAGAGACAAAGAAGTGGCTTCGTTAATTATAAACCACGGAGCTATTAAACATTTGGTAAAACTGTTGACTGCTCAACATGCTTTGATGCAAAATGAAGCTTTGTTGAGCTTAACTATACTCACAACAATTAGTTTGACCGAATCTCAAACACCTGTGATTGAAGCTGATATTGGACAGACGATTTTTGATTTTCTTGATAAATATGGGCCCCAAGTTGAAGCTCCTATGATTTACAACGCCGTTGGGTTGACTGATAGTCTAGTTAAATCGGGTAAAAAAATTTTATTCAATAAAAGACCTAAATTGTCGAATTGTTTTTGAAATAAATCAAAAGCAAAGTTTTTGAATAATTATTTTCGATATTGTTGGATTGAAAAAAAACTTTCATTTCAGATGCAATAAAGGAGCATTTGGTGAAGTCTGGAGTACCAGCAGCGTGGAAGAAGTTACTGAAAATTCGGTCAGCAGACATTCCCGATTTGATGGAAAAAGTGATGCCACTTTGCCTTTTGATGGGCGCGGAAATTGATTAAATAAAACAAACAAATAAAAAAAAAATAGGGATAGTATCGAGGGGATGCTGGCTATGTTTTGGGAATGAGCCCAGAAAACCGTATTGCACAAAATCTATGGGACAAATTTTAGGATAATCTTTAAATCCCTTCATTTAGTGATTATATGAGTGTCTTACAATTAGTACCCTAAGACCTGTGCAAAAATTGAAGTGAGAGATGCATGTTATGTATTTCTTTCTTTTCTGTTTGGAAAAAGTAGGTGCCTATTCTCTGCGTCTGCATCCCCTTTAAAGAATGGAGAATATTCGAGGTACCTTGTAAAATTGAAGATTGGATTTTTATCTAAAATGTTATCTTTGCTGCCATAATGGATGTTAATATTTCGTGCGTGTTTGAAGATACATTAGCACTAATTGTTAAAAGTCAAATTTGAAAGATCTTTAAAAGTTAGTTAAGAAAATTTTTTGTCGCACATTTTAAGGAGATTACGTTCTGCGAGCACGTAGCTGAATCATGAATTTTCAACTTGGGACTAATTGTTTCGATTTTTTATTTTTTATTTTTAGGTATATCTAAAATTTTGCTCGTTGACCAAAATCCTACTTATTCTAGTTAGAATACATTTAATGCAAACGCACTACATTTTCCCTTATTAATATTATTATTATTATTATTTTAATAAATGTTATATTGCCAAATATATTTATAAAATAAAATAAAAGATTAAAATTGAAAAAAACAAAACTAATAAATAAAGGACACTCCTAATTACTAAATGTTCGATCTTTGAGTTTTTATTAACAGTCAAATAAATTACGCATATTCACTAAAAAAAAAACTTGTGTCTCGTGTTTCATATAATACATACATACCAACATTCGATTTATTTTTATTGCTCGATTTTCAAAATTTACATGGACTTGCAAAATCCATGCTGGGCGGAGATGTTTATACTCTGAAGTTTATTCACCCAGGATGAGTGATGAATTATCTGCACTATAATTCAATAAATTATTCAACAAACTAAATAAAAGAATCTCTTTCGCTGTTACAGTTGTTCCTCGTTAACGCAACCCCCTACAAACCCTTTGCCGACACGAGGGCGTCATTAAGTAAAGAAATACCATTAAAAACCCTGTACACAAGGTTGGAACCCTGAATGCCAATTTTAAGGTCGTCAGACTATCCAATTATGTTATTCCAATATATCTCCTCCAATCATTTAGAAGGCCAATGAATGTTATTATTATGCAACTTATAATTAAATCTTGGGAGAAAAAAAGAACGCTATTGAGTTGTATTTTAAAATTTTTATTGGCCTTTCGTTAAGATGTTATAGTTTATTCGTTCTCTTCAGAGCGGAGACGAGCATTGGCGTTCGTCACACGAATAGAGAGTTGCTGGGCACGTTCAACAATAGCTTTACGTTTCTTGCTACTCACGGCGTGAGCAATTTCAGCACAGAATTTACGATTCTGCATCATCAGGACCTCCAACTCCTGTGCAAAGGAAAAAAAGCTAATGAGCTAATGTTTCATCAATTTTGACAACTACAACCTACAGCTATTCCATCCTCATCTTCTCAAAATCGATATAGAAGACCATATTTCACTAATATGGGATAACTGCTTTTACTAATATGATAATCTTCTCATTTGCTATATTTTTGGGGCACAGAGACAATTGAACAAAAATGACTGTAATAAATAATCGGCAATTATAGTTGATGATTCATAATTTTAGCATATAGATCAATGTGAGTAAGAATTTCACCCAACTTATTTATGAATTTAAAGTTAAGTTGAATTACCTTAACATTGTGTACAAGGACCTTGCGGAATCCTGTAGGGAGCATATGACGAGTCTTTTTGTTAGATCCGTAACCTATATTAGGCATAAGGTACTGTCCCTTGAAACGCCTACGAACTCTGTTGTCGATACCCTTGGGTTTACGCCAGTTGCGCTATTGATAGAATAAAAAAAGGAGAGGTTACTATAGTACGATGATACGAACAGTTTTTAGTAAACTAATTGCCAGTCTGAATAAATGGGGAAAAACATAAGTGTAGAATTGTAGAAATAACCAAACACGTCATAAAGAGAAACCTTAACAGATGTAGGATTATATCGAGGGGAGAATAGAAAGTGAGGTTATGATAATACCTTGAGTTTGTCATAGCGATCACTTTGATGCCTTATGAACTTCTTTGTTCTCTTCTTAACGATTGACGGCCTGTAGACAGGGCGGATCGACATGTTGCTTGTTATCGGAGCAACTGGAATTCGAAAAAAAAGTTTTAATAAAATCGGTGAACCAGACAAGACCACATTGCTTCTGCCGAACCGTCAACAAACTATCGTTACTATGAACTTGAATATTTTTACGAAAATCCACTTATTTCAACTAAATAACATGTTAGATATAATCCTGGATTCATAAACTATTCTTCTGTTATAACTAAATGCACTTTTAATCAACGATTACACTGTAAATACTGGATTTCAAAAGTACCTACCGTCCCCTTAGAAATATACGATAAAGAGACAAACTTCAAAGAACTCGGACTGGTCGAGATGTTGCGATCGTAACTAAACAAGTCATAACAGTGTCTGTAAAATTGAAATTGAATGAACTAGCAAATACAAAGGATTGATCAAGTTTTCCGATTCGTAAGTCGTATATCATATAAAAAATCATGTCTTTCGAATTTTTTCGAAATTTATAGTAACATTCATAAATTTTTAGGAAGAATGTTCCTATCTTATAAATTTGACTCATGATCAGCGTAGTTCATCGACTCGCAACGCGCTCTGTTTGAGTCAAAAAGCTATCTGTTCGAAAGGATATCTGTTTTTGACATTATTTTAACCCAGCGTCTATAATTATGGCTGATGTAGCATTAATTAAGAGTAAAGTGAAGAAAGTTTCAACTAGAAAAGAGTTAGAAACTTTTTCCAAAGAGGTAGCTGAGAATTGCTTCATTGGGCGGAATATAACCTATACTAACCTACATTAATTTCATGTTTCAGAGTTTAATAGACAGAGTTTTACAACTTGAAGCACATAACTTACAATTAAAAAATATATTGCACAAACACATGCTGAATGAAACTGAGCGAAACACAAATCTCAATAAAAAGACAAAAGATTTTGACTTTTCAAAGTGAGTTGTAGTAAGATTTGGACAATTCTGTGCAAATTTTCGTTTCTAGTTTTTCCTAGAATTGAAAATTATTCTTCTGTATAGATAAAAATAAACTATGAAACATGTTTCAGAATTCAGAAAAGACATATTTTACTTAAGTTTTACTACCTGGGTTGGGACTACCAAGGATTTGCAGTCCAAGAAGACACAATAAACACAATTGAATACTATATATTTGAAGCTTTGAAAAAAAGTTGCTTGATCAAAAATCGTGAAGAATCAAATTACCATCGATGCGGTAGAACAGACAAAGGTGTCAGTGCATTTTCTCAAGTAATATCAATCGACGTACGGAGTAAACTAAGTCCAGATAAACAAAATGATCTCAAAGAAGAAATACAGTACTGCAAAATATTGAATAGACTACTACCGCATAACATTAGATGCATATCCTGGGCTCCAACTGCTGTTGATTTCTCTGCAAGATTTGATTGCAAACAACGTACATACAAATATTTCTTTCCTAGAGGAAATTTGAATGTTAATGATATGGACACGGCGGTGAAATATACCATAGGAACCCATGACTTCAGAAATTTATGTAAAATGGATGTTGCTAATGGAGTTGTTTCTTTTGTAAGAACTATTTCAAACGCTGCAATCTCATTATCTTCCAAAGATCCTAAACTGTCAGAGATTTCAGGTAATTTTACAAATCCCAAG
The DNA here is from genome assembly GCA_949628255.1 of Macrophya alboannulata. Taxonomy (NCBI): domain Eukaryota; kingdom Metazoa; phylum Arthropoda; class Insecta; order Hymenoptera; family Tenthredinidae; genus Macrophya; species Macrophya alboannulata. Next base: position 12,589,513 of record OX451207.1, on the reverse strand, counting down.
TAAATATTTGATAACGATATTTAAAAAAAAAATAGTTTAATCATTTCAAAATAGTATTACAGGCTATGATGTATGCCAACTAACAATAACTAGCCAGGCTTTTCTTTGGCATCAAATTCGATGCATTATGGGAGTCTTATTATTGATTGGTCAAGAGAAAGAGAGGCCAGAAATTATCCTGGATCTATTGAATGTAGACAAACTGCCGAGAAAACCTCAGTATAGCTTGGCTCTCGAAGTTCCTTTGAATTTATTCTACACTGATTTTGAGATCAAGGATTGGTTCATCGATCAAGAGGAACTAGTCCAAGTAATAAAGACTTTACAATCGGACTGGGCATTAAATACCATCAAGTGAGTTATATGTTGTATTAGTAAGTAATAAATGTTACCTCCATTGATAAACCGTTTGAAAATTTTACATCAAAACTATGTTTTTCAGGACTTCAATGGCCAGAGAAATGCTAACAGACTTGCAGTCCAAGTTAACAAATAATGTGGAATTGAATTTGCAATCAGATTGCTTACTCCAAGGTGTAAAATCAAAAATTTATCAACCATTACTTGAACGAACAACTTGTGGTCTGTATAATAAACGAATTTCATTATACAATTACAGATTTCTATCGACTGTAATCATGTTTATATAATCTTTCAGAAACTCTAGAAAATAGAATTGAACATTATGTCAAGAAACGGAGACTAGAAGTTAAACAAGATAAATCAGCAACCAGCATGGTACAAGATTCATAAATATGAGCATTGAACTATAAAAACAAATAATTAATACGATGTAATCCGATTCTATAAAGAATAAATAGTGAATATTTTCTAAATTCTATACACAAATGTATCGATTGTATATATTAATCATTTCTTTCATGCTTTAATATACCAGAAGTCAAATGACAAAGATAAAGTAGTTCGTTAGCCGATAGACTGCCTAAAAATTTTCTACTAATTAAATTGCAAATTATCATTTCTTCAAAAATTTTCAAACTGTAGTCATCTCAAGGAAGATTTGGAATGTGGATAGATATAGTTCATAATCTACTCGTAGTTTATGAATGACGCGGGCGCTAGCGCACGTGGCCGGTGGCGCGTACATGACACAACGGACAAATATCATTCTTGAGTTAAAACTGTTACTACAATTGTATTGACAGTAGTTAACAGTGTTCAGTTTATTAATATTATTTTAATAAAAGTTAAACTGCATTCTAAGTATTCTACTACACGTCACATGTAATGGAATTAAATAAAAGTACATGATATCCCTCAATACTCGCATATAGGTTAATCGGCATAACCGCGATAAATGTTCAATACCCAGATATCCGCATATTATTTGAACGTTCATTATTCACACAAAATTATATTAAAATGTCTAAACGCTATGGCAAAGCTTATGATAGCAAGATGTCAACTCCGTCAAAAAGGCCGAAACTTGACATAACCATAACTTCGTCTCAACAAGCTATTCGATCAGGCAAACTCCCGTCAAGATCAACAAATTCACCAGACGATGATCCGTGGGGTATAGATTTTAACGATGAGGATATCGAGGAAATGGATTTTGCGGCATCCCAGGCCAGCACAAAGGTTTGTATAAAAAATCGAAAAATTATATGTATTGCATCTCGTTTTTTTTCTTTTAATTCCTTGAAAGTAGACAATCTTCGATTGCTCGACATTAAACAAACAATTTATTAGGGGTTGAATGAGAAATCATATATTTTAAATAAAAGATTTTAGTCCACCCCTTTTTTGATGCTATATTCAATCTCTTATTATTACAATTTTTGTTGAATAATATACGTCGATCTATTATAGAATTAGTCACCAAGATTATTTATTTATTTTTTTTGTTATATTACAGTCTATTAATGTCTCAAATGGCACAACGGCATGTAAACCGAAGCTGGAATCTGTGAAACCGCCCTTATGCTCATATTCAAATTCAAAACCGTCTACTAGTAGATCTAGTGCATTTGAATCTAGCTCTGAAACGAAGAAATTTGAGCCTAAGATTCCCTCCAAGTTAGCCCTGCCTAGAAAGGAATTTACTCGAACAAATAATCATTATAATAATCAAGCGAAAGTTCCAGCCACAAGTGTTTTTACTACACCAAAGCAAGCTCCACCTTCTCAGATGATATCGTCTTCGGATACTCAGAGGGAAATGTTCAAGGATGAACAGAGTATTTTGTTCGATGATTTTAAAGATAATTTGCTGAATATTAATAATCATAACTCAACTTTTCAATCGCAAATTATAAATAAAAAAGTAAATGCGAGTAATGGGTCTAGAACAAATGTGCCTGGTACTAGTGATGCGATTAATATTTCAGGTGAATTATTTGCCGATTTTTCAGGGATTGATATTTTGTAAATTGAACTCTTTATGAAGTTAAATGCTATGATAATTCATGGAAACTGAGTGTAAATCATTATTTTATAGGTTTCAAAAGTATAAATATGTACTGAAAACTTTTCAGATGATTCTATTCTGAGACAATTAGAGAAACTGCAATTGGAGAATCAAAAGTTGTTAAATAATTTTATGACTAAGGAAGGAGAGACAGTCTTTTTACGTAATCAATTACAGCAGACACAAAGTAGAGCCGAACATGATAAAATTGATAAGGCACGGCAGATTGAGGAACAAGCTAATCGCTACAGATCTGAAATAAATTTGGCTATCAAGAAGGAAGAATCTTTACGAACACAATTAGAATTCCAGGTTTGTTTATATGTTAATATAGGGTTAGTCAGTTCAAATTCTGAGAATGGGAGAAGCTTGATTGATGAATTAGACCCTGCAGCTCGATACCCCGTGCGCGTAATTTGAATTCTCGAACGGCGTTCTTTAGCTTATGAAATCTACTATAACTTTTGTCTCTTGTTAATTTCTGTGAGATGATTTTCTATAAAGCTGCAGGGCCTAATTCATCAATCAAGCTCCTCCCATTCTCGGAGTTGGAACTGAGTAACCCTGTATGTATGTACACGAATACATATGAAAATTGAAGCATTCATTTTGGAGTATAAAAACTACATTTATCCTGATCGATTCTGTTTTGCAAGTTCAAAACTCAGAACGAATTTAATTGAACATGTATTGCATTCACATCTACTGATCTACATTTTGTTAAATTATTTTGTCTTGCAGACTTTGCATCTCAATAAATTGAAGGAACGATGCAAATTGTTGGAATCTGGTTCTGTTAAGTTAACAGAGCCTCACACTGCTCGACTTGATTCAGTGAACAAAAACAGGTTGAACACGACACTAAATAGGTGAGATATTCGATATGCGATGAACAAAATGTTTATCTGCCCTTAGCACTGTTGGCATTTCCTCGTCAGGACATATCGAAGGGTTGATAATAGTACTAAAACTTCTAACTTCTGTTAAAATAAATATGTTAATTGATTTGATATACTTTCAGATCATCACCAGTGGTAAAAACTGTACAAGTCATAGAGAGCGGAGTGCAAACTGCGAGCTTTAATCTTAGAAATGCTTACAGGCTTAGAAAAACGGTAGAAAGTAAGTGCTAAGTTTTTTCTTGAGATATAGATACGATGATACGATTGGTATATAAGTTTTGTCTTATTTTTAAACAGTTTATCCACTCAGCAAAATACCACAATCAATTTTCGAACCATCACGTGTTGAACCATCAGTTGTTGAAATACAGGTAATTGAAAGAGTGGGAACGAAAAATTTACCAATCTTACAAGATGAGGAAAACATCAGAATATTCGGTATACTTGAGACGTATTATTCAACGAATTAATTGCTTAGTTGTCTTCGTTTCTTATAATAATATCCATCAGATATTTTGGAGAGTTATTCAACATTAAGATCCTTGGTTATTAGATCCGTACTTAACACATTTGCTTTTTTCAGAAAATCCGGACTTAGTAAAACCAATTGTTACAATAGTAAATAATCAAAAGTTGAACGTAGAATTTTGTACACCGGATGTAGCTGCTCTAATGAAAAAAACCGAGATAGAAATCAACGGTCACAATATGCTTCCCATTATGAATAAGGTAAAGAGATCATTTGCATGTACAATGTCTACATGTAGTAGACAAAGTTGAATATGTGTGTAGAAAATCATCAACTGATCCTATTTTTTTTTTTTTAGCTAGTAACAGTAGCCAGAGAGTTGTTACTGAACACAACACTAGTCCTAAAGAGGATTTCTGAAGTGATAAAAAATGATGATATTAGAGACATGAACGACGTGTATTTTTCGGATTTTTATAAAATACATGTGGATTATACCAAATCAATTTGTGACTCAAATGCATGGCATGATAGGGAACGAGGTATCGAAACAATGAGATCCCTTGCAATTTTGTCATATACTGCTACAGCATCAAGTTATTTGAGTGAATATGTGACCGGAAAAATATCTTTGAATTTATTTAACGATACTAATTACGAAAAGTATATCAAAGAAATGTCTAGCTACAACAAATGGCCAAAGAAAGGTTGCGAATATGAGATGCTGGAACTAATTCTGGAGTTTGTTTCTACAGTTGGCTATGTGGTACGTTCAATTCCAGGTTTTTTTTATAATTATTATCTTCATAAAAACATCTTTCTATCAAAATTGGATGTTTTGACATTGATACACTATGTAATATTTGTTATTTTTTAATCACTGGATTCTTAACACTTATCAATTTGATACATGAAAGTAAACTGTTGCAGAGAAGATCACATCAATTCAGTGGACTTATAATAGCAATTATCAAGCTTTTGGTAAGCGTGAAAGAAAGACTTGTCGATAATGAAAGAGGAATCGAATACATTTATAAAATTTTAAAGGAAATAGTCTTTGCACGACCACTGTTTGTCTGCTACAGTTATATCACTCAACTTCTGATGACGTTTAGTCGATACTCACAATTTTGCAAAAAACTCTGCATTGGTACAAGTGGGTAAAACATTATTAAACTAAAGTACAAATGAACTTCTCAGAAAAGAATTAAACTAGAATCTGCTAACAGAAAAACTTCATTCTGATGTTTGCACCAAGTATCTCAGCGCTAATATTTATACGTTTTTGTTATCTAATAAATACAATAGGGTATTTTTTCTGAAAAATTCGGATACATTAGTCAATTTTTTTCTCTAAATTACATAATATCTATATTACAGACAAAACAGCAATGACAATTTGGAAAGATGAGCTGCATTTTACTTCAGGTAAATTATCCTGTTTGACCAGAAACAGAGAAAATATTAAAGGAGCATGTAACTTGTACATAATTCAATGTCTTTCTATCATGTATGCAGACTAATCTTATTTTTCTTTCACTCTTATGCCATTTCAGATGCCTGTGTTATGCAAATATACGTAGCACAGCTAGAGTTTTATCAGCCTGATCCTGTAGGAATAATTGATATTACTTATATGCTGGTTTGTTTTGTATCAAATATCCTATCGCTGAATGATGTACCATGGGTCAGTCAGCCTGGATCTGCATGTAAATGTTCTATGAAATTATTCGGGCTCACATTGAACTGTTTATATAAATGTTCAAAAGTGAATCTCGACAAACCAGTACAAAGACAAAACTACAATTATGTCAGCAGTTACAAAGATTCAATGAACGAGTTTTATTTAAGTAATGAAACTAGCCAAGCAATAGCCCAGAGTACCAAAACTCTTTCAAAGACAATATGTGCTAACTCAGAAAAATTGGACAAAAAAATTAAGGTCCAATCACAGCACAAACAACTACTTACAATAAGAAAAGGTATAATGTTTCTGTGCTACTTGTCTACCCGAGATCCAGATTTCATCATCAGATTATCCGACATTGAAGATTCTTTCAACATGTTCATGCAACAAATCGAATCTTTCGATGATCTGAAACTCAACGAGACAGAACGTGAGTGGACTCATTGTAACTCTGCATAAAGTTTTTATTACACCAGCAATTCAATAAATACAACTTTTAAAATGATCTGTACAATTATCATACTATGTATTTGCGTTGCTTTGTTGCTCTTTCGAATTGAATTTTGAAAATTTTATTATTTCCGATGTAATATTTTTACAGCATTATTTTACCCTTTTCAGAAGCTGCTTTGAGCAGTGTGAAATCAACATTTTTCTTTGACAAAGCTACATCCTCCGAAGAGCGATCTAATGAGGCTAAAAGATCCTCCGGGTTCAAAAAGCATTCCGAATTTAAAGAAAGACTTTCTGGGTCAAACAGACAACAAATTATCAAGGTATATGATGACAGTGCCTTGAGTAACCAAAGGATATCTAGCCGTCCATCATGGTTGTCGGGCCTTATGTTAAAAAAAAAAAAATAAATAAATCAGTTTTTGAGTAAAGGCAACACACGGAACAGAGTGTATATATGTACCTGAATGGCGTATGTAAAGAATTAGTTTTTCTCTCATACAGTTTAGATGCAAGAAAATGTTTACGAAAGGTTCAACAAAATTAAAATACTCGAAATATTTAGATCATCAGTTATTCCAACACATGCACAATATAGTTCTTTATATTTAGATAACTTGAAAATCTTAAGTTCAATGTAGCGCCTGCATAAATCCGCGTATCCGTCTGGTTAGTGTGAAAATAATGAGCCTTGTAAGAATCAAGTAATTACTAATAACACTATATTAAATCAATCCACCAGAAATAAATTATACAAAATTATATTTATGCAGATAATAAACAATAGTAATTATAATATTATCTTTAGATCATCGGCATTTATTTACATTAAATAATTGAGTTTATCACTATTTTAACTTACGATTGTTCAAAATATCGTTTTATGATAATTCTTCTGGATTTCCCACATATGTACCGCGTAATAAGCGCTACCGATAGGATTTTAACTTTTACGAACAGTTAGAAACAAAAAAGATTAAGTTTTAAAAGATGCATAATACTTCTTATCATGAAGTAATCGTTATTGCTAGTGTATTTTAAATATTTGAAAATGTACATAAGTTGAATAATATACAATATTTTTATACCATAGATTATAGATTAACTTTGTATATTTCATTATTACTATCAAAACTCATTACTAATTTTTTAAACAAAAACCAGTCTCAAAAATAAATTATATCAACAAATATATATACTTCTAAAAACTCTGTTATTATTCTTTTTTTTTTAATCACTAAGCTCCTCTTCATCACTAAAGTAATCATTTTTCTTAAAACGTTTCTTCGGCTTAGAAGATTCCTGTTTCGGCTCATCATACTGACCAGTTGCTACTTTATATCTATATTTCTCAAGCTCTTCTTGTTCTTGCTGAAATCAACAAATCCAATAACAATCCACAAAATCATCTCAATCGTTCAACTATTCATTCTTTTAACAAATTTTATAAATAACACAATCTCCTACCTCGTGCTGTATTGCAGCACTCAAAGTTTCCAAGTCTGGTTCAGCCACCTCACCATCATACTCTCTTTCCATTCCCCCAAAGCCACTTGGTTTTCGTAACCCTTCATCGCTGTCGCTATCATAATAAGAAGTATCGCCTTTTGCCTGATCTTTATTTTTGTTCCTTATTCTAACTTTTTTTGGTGGTGGTTCTCTCGGACCTAATGTATTGTGGGTGCATTGATATGACAAATGCCCCTCTTCCCCACATTCATAACATTGAGATTTGTCCGGGTAGTCCTTACGACGAATGAATTCTGTGCTTCGACCATTATCTACGGCTATTGAACTTTTTACTGTGCGACCGCCAATCTGGAAGTAAAAAAATTTCATTAGATTTAGCTTGAAGAAATTGTGAGATTTTGTAAATTTATTAAAAATAACGAGATTCTACCTCTGTGTTGTTTAAATTCTTTGCACAATTTACCGCGTCTTCGCGTGTGAGAAATAAAACGAATGCAACACCCTTGCTGCGTCTTGTCGTTTTGTTTTTCAACACTGTAACTCTGTATGATTAAAAGAAACAAATAATTATGTTGCTAAAATGAGTTTTAGTTTCAACCTTATTCTAAATATATTATATTTAATAATCAAGCAGTTACTTTCCATTGCGAAAAAGTAAATAATATGAAATAAGAAACCCTTAAAAATTCGAAAATAATACAAATGATAAACAAACATGTATAATAATTTTCGGGGTTAAAACTCACTTGACAATTTTTCCATAGCTCTCCAGGAGCTTGTGTATATCGTTATTAGTCAAAGAAAATGGTAAATTGGAAACGTAAACGGTAGATTTACTCGGTGCAACACCTCCGCTCATCGCACCGAATTGTTTTATTTATTTACTTTTCGAATTGTAGGTTATGTTCGTTTTATATATTTATAGGTTAGCATAGACGGTGAGTTATCATAACCTCAAATTTCCTGATTTTCGATTCGTCGATTGGAGGTCATGTGGGTGTCAATCCTTTGTTTTATTGGCCCACCAAATCGGCCATGTCAATTTTGCAGCGCGAAGTGTCAGATATATTTTGATAAATTGAATAATTAACGAAAATACATATATTTATACTACTCATTATTTTATCTTAAATAAAAGATCATTTTTACTCTCCATTAATAACGATATGCCGAGTGTAAACACATGCAATGAATGTGTTAAACTACATTTGACCCTTTTCCCCATGCGAACGAACCGTGTGCGTGAATCATGAATTTGGCCATGTGCAGACCGCGTTTGCAAGTCGAAGCTTGTGTTCGAGTGACGACAGCTTTGATTCTACGTTTTAACTAATATTCTGGATATTTCGTGGAAAAATAAGTTTCTAGTTATCGGCGAACGTTTACGAAACTATCCTAAATATTTCACATCGATAAGGTACGCTCTTTGGAGCTGTCAGACCCACTTATAAATGGAAAAACTATAGTTTTAACCTAACCTATACATCTGGCAACATTTCTGTACAGTATTTAACAGGCACAGAGACATGTCATACACTTTTCGCATTATTTCATTCATATAATACGATGATGATAGTTAATACGTTTATAATATCCACGATATCTATTTCCTATTGAATAATTATTTTATACGTTTACAAATTATACTTTAATATTTATTCTTCTAATTTTTCAATATTAAGGTCAGAATCTTGGGTATACATTATCTCTTCGGGCTAATTAAACCTTTTTTTCTCATATAAAGTGAACATTTGTTAGATAATTATTCAAATACTTCACCATTTATTGTGTTTACTGAAGAGCCACAACTTAACAATGACTTTACTCTGTTGTTGTGCAATAGAGAACAAATTTTATGACATAAAATTTCAGCAAAAACTGTTAATTTGGTGATGTAAATGAAAGAAAAAAAAAAAGATCTTCGCCAATCACATTTCATTATTCTCATATTAACATAATATATTGTTTAGCTATTAATTAAGAGGATAGATTTGTACAAATGTTGACGTGTCATGATAAGACAATGAAAAACAAAACGTAATTTGGTTAATTTATATCAAATTTTACTAAAATTTGATATTTCAACAGAATACGTCATGGCGACGGTAGAATCACTCGCAGAAGTAACGGACGTAGTCCAAATACTGAGACAATGGGAAGAGGACCATGTTTCCCCAACTTACGATCCCATACCAACACTCCAACGTTTAGCTGAAATAATCGAAGTAGAGACAGAAAATTACTTGAAAATGGATCCAGATCCATTTGACGAAAGACACCCGTCACGCACCGATCCAGAATGTAATTTCGGACATATTTTAAAGGTCTTGTTTCGCAAGGACAACTTCATGACCAAGGTAATATTTCCATAGTCTTAATCTGCAGTTCAAAACAACAACAAAAACCATTTAAGTAAAAAAAAAAAAAATTCAATTTTTTTTAAATCAACGGTCTTTTTCCAGTTTAAAAAAAAAATTGTTCATCCATATATTTCAATTTCAGCTCATAAATGACTATCTAAGAGATACATACTGGACAAGATCAGGCGTGAATAGTCGTGACGTTAGAAAGTTGAATATCGCAGCATGCCGTTTAATGCTCGATATATTACCAGGCCTTGAAACATCGGCGGTATTTCAGCCAGACATGGAAGGACTAATAAACAGGCTTTTTTCATGGGCTGAAAAGAGTATAGAACCTCTACAGAGTTACGCAACAGGCTTATTAGCCGCTGCGATGGAGGTACAAGACATTGCAACAGGATTTAGGGAACAGAATGGTAAAATGGTGCCTTTGATGTTGCAAAGATTGCACAAGCTGCAGGAAAAAGCACTTGAAAATCGTCAAGCAGCTGTTAATGCAAGACCTTTTGCACATCTTGGTCAGAACAGGAATAGTTTAAGTGACTCGGAGCACAAGGGTACCCCTGGAAAGAGGAAAGTTAGAGAGAAAAAACGTGAGAATGGAACAGTGAAAAGCCCACCGCATTCGATTATATGCTCCGACGAAGAAGATTCACCTCAAAGTCCCGATGAAATGCCACCGAGCAAGAAACTCAAGTCTAGAAACGCTAATTTAACGCCTGTCAAAGCCAGTGATAGCTCATACCCAGAGATCATGTCACCGCCTTTGGCAATACCTAGAACTTTTGGCGGAGCTAGCCTGCAAGTTACCCCATCAAAAAATCAAAACACTCGTGTTACACCCCCAAGACCTGTTAATATATTAACACCTGCTAGATCTAATCTATCACAATCTATATCACAAACTCAGACCACGAATACGCCTTCGCTGATTATAGAAGGAAATTCAAACTCGTCGTGGGCTGAAATGGAGTCTTATGTTATTGGGAATGTTCAAATCTATCCCCCAACTTTAGCAACTCGTCAAATGCTTATTTTAAGGTATCTGACGCCGATGGGAGAATACCAAGAATTTCTAGGGCACGTGTTTGAGCAGAATGCTTTGGAATTGATATTAAAGTACATAAATGTACGAGAAACAAAGGATAGTCGATTAGCTTTTGAAGCCTTAAAATATTTAGCGTCATTATTGTGTCATAAAAAATTTTCAATTGAATTTTTAAGTATGGGTGGACTACAAAAACTTTTAGATGTACCTAGGCCCAGTGTTGCGGCAACTGGTGTCTCTATTTGTTTATACTATCTTGCATATTGCGAAGATGCTATGGAGAGAGTCTGCCTCTTGCCAAAACATATTATAACTGATTTAGTTAAATATGCATTATGGTTACTTGAGAGAAGCCATGACTCTGGAAGATGCCATGCTACAATGTTCTTCGGCTTTTCATTTCCATTCAAAGTCATTCTAGAAGAATTCGACATCCAGGATGGACTCAGGAAATTATACAACGTAGTAAGTATAATTTGTGAATGTTGGGGCATAAATTTTATATAGTTTACAAAAAAAGCCTCAATTAGGTAATGCAGTTGTATTATTTTTCAAACTAAGAACTTAAATATTTCACTTTCACTTTTCCTCAGATATCCACCTTGCCCATATTAAATATCGATGACGAGCCAGCCTTGAATGATGACGAGGAATGTGCATCTAGACAAATAGTAAGACATGTGGCTGTAGCGCTTAAAAGGTACATGGAGGTACATTTGTACCTAAAAGCTGAACAGCTACAACGAGCCGAAAATGCCAGAACAGAAAAAGATACCTGGCAACCATCCTTACCCCCGTACAAGGTAAAACTATATAGGATAACATGTATTTTATAACGTTATGAAGCAACGTTGTCGTATTGCATCTGGATATATTTTACTATTAACAATCAATAGTAAATAATTATCTAGACTTCCATGACTTACCATTTTACAATCAGAGTGCTGTTACGTAGTATTTTTCTTATCTTCATCATAGGCTTGCAAATTAAGCAGCGAAGAAGTTCAGACAAAGGTGGAAGTCCTGCAGGAATTATTGTCAGTTAGAGCATTATGGCCTCCCGTCGAAGAGCTGCACAGACTTGGCGGAATCACATTGTTGTTGCAAATCATTGCTTTTGCTAGGGAATGGAACTACAGTGGCCGGTGAGACAAACACTACAAATAAAATTTACAACAATTTCCTGTGTGAATAATTTACTGATTGATTGAAATGCAACTTTTACAGTGTCCACACAACTTCTATTGCAGAAACTGTACGCTCTTGTTTAGACGTCATTGCCATCTGTTCAGTAGTACCAAAGGTCATGCTTTTATTATGTGAAAGAGTCGATATGCCTGATAATTCGATGACCATGGCTATTAATCTTTTACTCGCTGCAGCTGAATGTGAAATTATTGTTGATCCTGATGTGCAAAGGGCTGCTTTGAGAGCTGTGGTCAATTGTGTCTGCGCACCAATTAACAGAGTACGTTATCCTTTTCTCCTCTACATAAACTAAATTATACTATACCATGCTTATCCAAGATCTGAAGAATATCAGTTTTCTAGTTTATCACAAGATATAGGCTGAAGGAACTAATGTTATTAGTATAAATTGCCTCTCTGTTTAACTCCTGGTATCAATTAAATTTACATAGGTAATAAGTTTAGCATTATAGCAAGTTAATGTTAATTTATATTTTGTATCAGGTTGGTGGAAACGTAGCAAGGTTTTCTTTGACTGGCTCAGCTAAGAAGAAGACTAATAACCACAACAGTGAAGAGCTCATACAAAAAGTATGGGAGAGCGTGAGATCTAATAATGGAATAATGGTGAGTATCTATTACAATCAGTTCTTAATTTTGTGCGCGGTACCAGATTCTAGTGAGTGAACGTTATTGATGATACTCTGATTTAGGTTCTCTTGCAACTCATGATGGTGAAAGCTCCAATTACTGATGCAGATAGTATACGTGCATTAGCATGTCGGGCATTGGCTGGCTTGGCTCGGAGTGAAAAAGTTAGACAAATTATTAGCAAACTGCGTATGTTTACCGACGGTCAAATACAGGTTTTGATGAAAGACCCTATATTACAAGAAAAGAGGCAGGAGCATGTTATGTTTCAAAAATATGCGCTTGAGCTAATGGAGAGGGTTTCTGGCAAAGCAAAACCAACAGGTAGCGAATATGAAATTTCGTTGGCAAGTTTACATCGGGTGAGTTTCAAAGTTTTCTATGTTTTATCACATTGTCCACAATAATCAAAACTTTATCATCCCATACTTAAATCCTCCCATCATTTCTTTCAAACACAGTTCACTGGCGATGTGATATAATTTTCATTATTTAGTCTTTAAAATTTGTCACAAATAACTAACGCTATTTAATATCGTAGGCCAATGTTGTGGCACAAACAAGAATACAGTACAACGAACAGCAATTGATTCAATTGATGCATCAGCATCTTATCGCAAGAGGTTTCAGCGAAACTGCAGCTACTTTACAAAAAGAAGCTAGTCTAGATTCATCGGCTGTTATGAAACCGGCCACTTCCCATCAGGCATTTCACTACAGAAGTCCTGCTACAACAGGGGTGAGTAATAACTATGAAAGAAAATTAACTACTGTTTTGTGTTTCAAATAATTAATTCATTTTCAAGTACTATTCAGAACTTTTTCTCTATGTGTTTTGAGACTACATAAAGATGAAATTGACCGACTGTACGAGATGATGAATAACAATGCATCTCTCTTCTCATTTTTGTATAATTCAGACAAGGATAGGATTCTCGCCAGTTGCACCGGTCAACTTATACAATACAAATAGAGGCAATCAAAGAGATGTTGCTGTACGAACTGGAAGTACACCAACTTCTGGATCATCTCGGTTTATATCCCATACTGGATCCTGTTCTAGCTCATCACCCCTACCCAACAATACACCAATCAGAATTAAGCTGGCTGATTCACTTGGACAGAGTCCAGTTAGCACCAGTATCAGCCAACCAATTAAGCTACAAATAAATGCGAAGTACGTTTTTACCTTGTATTATTTACACCCAGAGAGAGGATAATAGAATAAATAAACTCTATTCTTCTTATTTCATAGAAAGTGCCAGACAGATAGACAGCCAACAATAATAGCAACGGCTGGTTGCCAGTCATTATCACAACCACAAAGTGGTAGCTGCAGGTCATTACAAAAACAAATTTCTCGAGATCCAGGAGGTGGGAGCCCCGGGGTGGCTACTACCTCTAATCTTGCTACTGTTACTCTAGACTCAATTATCACCGAATATCTTACGAATCAACATGCTCTGTGCAAAAATCCTATGGTCACCTGTCCACAGTTTAATCTCTTTGAGTAAGTCGGACTTTAAAGTCTTGTTATTCATATTTTGAGACTTTCATTTCATATGATTGACTACATACGCAAGAAAATCCTGTTATTTGAATAAATTAGGCATCAAAATCTATCGAAATGGAAATTGAAGATATTATTAATCTGTAGACAAATTGAATGAAGTTTTTTAGTTATCAATCCAACGATATAATAAATATTAAACGTTTGTAGGCCACACAAGTGCCCAGACCCACGTGCAAAGAACTCATCTCCGACGAACGTAACAGTAAGACTAACCAGAAGATCCTTAGGAATGGACAGCAGGCGACTTGACAGAAGGCACATTTACAGTCGATTCTGTCCTGTCAAAACTTTCCGGCCGACCGATATTGACGGAACATTTACTTGCTGTACATTTTCGGTATGTATTCCATTTCTTGGTGACCAGAAGAGCTTGAAATTCTCATCCATCTAGTTCTTAACCATGCTGAGATCTCGCATAAATAACCACTTTTGATACTAAATAGCACGTTTCTAGTTTGCAAATTGAAAATATCTTTATAAAAATATTATTTCTTTGTAGTCATGTCAACAGTACTTGATGCTGGGTACATACACGGGAGAAGTAAAGATGTTCAATGCTCATACTGGCACGGAGGAAGCAACTTACCAATGTCACGAGTCGTACGTGTACCATATGGAATGTAGTCAGAAAGGTAATCTCTTGTTAACATCTACAGCTTGGAGACGACCTATGTCTGCTCTTTGGAGTATTGGTACATTTTTCGACATGAAATTAGCTCTGGAAAATGAGGATTATGCAGAATTTGGAAAACAACAAGAGCGAATTATTGGTACACAGGGAGAGAGTGCGACGGTGAGCTAGATCAAGAGAATATTAGAATTATGGAATATTTGTTTCATGATCTTTATCACAATGTATTCAAAATTTCAATGTCTTTCAGATATACGATATTGCCACTGGTAAGCTACTCACTACTTTGACGCCTTCAATTTCAAATCAATATACTAAGAACCGAGCAACGTTCAGCATGAATGATGAACTCGTTCTTAGTGATGGTATTCTATGGGATGTGAATTCTGGCAAAGAAATTCACAAGTTTGACAAATTGAATCAAACGTTAAATGGTGTGTTTCATCCTAATGGAACCGAGGTTGTATCCAATACTGAAGTTTGGGATCTTAGGACATTTCATTTACTCAAAACAGTCGTAACTTTGGATCAAATGGAAGTCATTTTTTCACCCGTCAATAATATCATCTATGCAGTATCACTAGATCAAGAGAGCGAGGATGAATCTAATTACGTTACGTCGTTCAAAACTTTGGATGCTTTGGACTACAATAGCATTGGTAAGTTGATTGAAGTGTGAAAGTAAAATATTATATGTATAGTATGAGAGATACAAGCTGATATTTTTCTTATTGCATTGTTATTTTCAGCTACCTGTGACGTAAAGAGAGGCATCTTTGATTTAGCTTGCAACAAACACGACACACAAATTGCAATAGTTGAAAATCAAGGCGAATTTGATAGCATTCAAGAATCTTGTGTCAGGCTCTATGATGTCGGAAGAAGACGTGATGACGAAGATGAAGCTGAGGAGGATGATGACGAAGATGACCTTGATGCTAGTGATGATGATGGTTCTAACTCTGCTTCAGATGACAACAATGCAGATGGTGAGATTCGCCAACTATCTTTTCTGATAAATCAAGAGGAGCCATATCAGAATGAGATTTGTTTAAAAATCAATAAGGATTAATAATCTAGTATTCAGAATGTCAATAGAGTCTGGAATTGGTCTGGAATTTTATGAAGAGTTCTAAATTTTCTTCGAATTGCATTCTATATTTTATCATTAAACTATATTTGTTTCTTCGATCAATTCTCTCTAAACAATTTTTCATTATTACTATTGCTTCTGTACAGATGGTGATAACGGAGATGCTGCTGGTGACGACAATGCAGATGATAACGATCGTAACGATGGAGATGATAATGACGATGATGGTGGAGATGGTGATAATTCAGGTGATGACAGTGCTGACTATGACCCGACCGATGATATTAACGGTTCTGATCTCTCGGACGATTTTCCAATGTCCGATATGGACGAACTTGATATTTTGTTTTCCTGAGTGCAATCGGACAATCTCTTGATGTGTTTACGGACTTGTATTCTTTGATTGTTTTGTGCCAAGAAGTAATCGTTGAGCAATGCAGTTTTACCAGGGTTACCTACTTACAACCAATATGCTAATACGGTTTTATTTCAAACCTAATATAAAGTGGGGTATAAAGACTATCTAATTATCGTACCACAACTATCAATCTAATTTTGGAATTTAAAAACGCCGCGCTATCAAAGAGTATCGACTAATATTTTTATAAAATGCATAATTTAGGCGGTGCATTAGAATATTATAGGTAATACATTCTTCATTATCAATCAATAAATAATAATGAATATCATTAATTCCGTTGATAGATTGCAACCACTTAATGTTATAGTAGTTCAATATCATAAAAGACTCAAACTTGTTCAGTCACCTAAGTTTTTCTACCCATCATAAATAGACTCAGATTACTCTTTAGAAAGCCTTACTTAAATCATAAATCATCGTAATCATCATAGTCATGAAATCCAAGCGGTTTATTTAATTAACATTGCATAAAGTCTGAAAATAATAATAATAATACTAATAATAATAATAAATATATTTCAATTTATAATTGCAATGGCTCAAAGAAAAACTTTGCAAAATATTTATTATTCACGCTATCTGCATACATAACTAAATAAATAATTTGCCCATGAAAGGCAATAAGAGAAAAATCAGAAGAAAAAAAAATGTACAGTGTTGATACAGTATCGGATTTTTTTTGGAAATAATTAAAATGTACATTATGAATATGTGGAAGATGTTTAAATATACTATGAATCCCCGTTAAAATTGGTGAAATTTCTTCAATTTTATGTATTAAAATTAAGACTTTGGCAGCTATAATGTTTTTCACTATGCTGAGGCAAAGTAATAAACAAGCGGATTTGTTAATTTTTTTTTCTGCAAGGAATACGGGTCTGCGATGATTTTCTATGTCCATCAGTAATTTGTACAATATTATGTATGTAAGTATAATGTAGGTACAACGGTTAAAATTGTAAATTAATAAAAAAAATAAAAGAAAAGTACACAAATAAATATTAGATACAGAAGAAAATAAAAAACGAATTGGCTACAGTATTAATTACAAAAGAAAAAAAAAATATATACATATAATAATCGTAGAACGTGGGTATAGACTGTAATTCAAACTGCATTATAACATAAATAATACTGTTCAATCATGGTCATGGAGTAAATACCAGCAAGAGATTACGTCTTTTTTAATATTGTATAAATGATTATCGGAATTATTAATCTGCCTTTCGGTACGTATATTTTATTAGTGTGAATTGAATTAAAACTAAATTCGTATGGTTGTGAAATAACTGGCTTATCAAAAGCGATTGAACGTATACTATTATTATTTAATTGTTATTAATAACAAATATTAATGTATATGAAATAAAAACAAAAAAAATTCTCAAAATCAATTCACTATGGCTTCTTTAATCTTCGTAATGAAAAAACAGAGGATAGGGGTAGATACAAGGCTAAATAAAACTTAGATAACTGCAAGTAATGTTTAATCTCTTTATTTGTAGAACGTTTTCAAGGTTATGATGACTCGTGACTTCACATGTAAAAAGAAAAATAAATGGAAGATATCTGTTTAATCTGTTAAGCGTGTCGTCTGCTAATAACTTAGCGTAGTAGAAGAGAGAGGTCGCGATCGTTAAGATGACGGCGCTCGTATTGGTAAAAACAAGTGGCTGTATTGGCTGTATACAATATGGCGGCCTGTCCCGAAAATCGTAGGCACATCCCGTATCTAATCACGGTTTACTCGAGTCTCGATGAAAAGGTAAACTGTTGAGTGATAGGGGAATACAAGGGACATGTGTGAGAATGGGATATTTCATAGAACGGTGGGCAGTTCCTTAACAGCTAGTTGTAGAAGGTGAAACAGTGAAAATGTGACGTGAAGTGGGCGGCGAGGCTCGGCGAGGAAGAGGGTCGCGCGGCAGTTGTGCGAGCGGCGCCGAGTGCGCGGGTTCCCTGGGTGGTGCTTTCTTTAAAATACGTGAAAAATTGTTAAAATGGAGTCCAAGGAACGGTACGCCGAGATGTGCAGGCTATGCGCTTCCTACGACGCTATTAAAATGGACATTTTTGGTCAAGAGGGACGGAGTCGACAGCTAGTCGACAAAATTCAGACCTGCCTTCCCTTCAAGGTAAGTCCCGGACATGTTCGTTAACACCTACGCCATCGAGGCCAGGTCCGCCACACTATGCGATCGTTATTATAGCACACCCAAAGTACGCCTTAATTTACCGCTGAATCCTATCTACCAATTTATCAACATGCGTCTTTCGTCTCGGGTCGACGAAGATGAGTATCGTAACTTAACTTCGTGTTAGTCAACACCCAGAGATTCTTCGTCGCTTTATACGACGTCTAGAAGGTGCTAGGATCGGGCGACATTTTGCGCGTTCAACCACGACGTGTAAGATCACGTCGTCATCGGGAGGAAAAATATTCAATCGTGTTATTCGCGTATCTGACTACAAGTTTTATATGACAAGAACAATCATCCTATGCTAGATCATTTCACTAGCTAGAATAAACCATTGCGTACTGATTAACAAACAAATTGTACATTTATAACCTTTATTATAATTATGTTAGTTTTGTTGTTTGAATAGAAATTAAGAAAAAATAAAAACAACTATAGAAATTGGTCCGTGCAGTTTATAGTTTTGTTTATTTTAACAACAGTTGGTACAACAATCACTGATCATCGTTCAGATGTATAAAAATTTCTGTTTTTACTTCATTTTTTTTTGTCTTCTGTTTTTCTTTTATTAATTTTACGTATACAAATTATATAAATTATCAACTAAATTTGAAAGCTATCTTAATTTCCCTGAAATAAATTTCACCAATAATTCTTCGCACGTGTTGATTTTATATTCATGGCTAATTCGACACGTGGTTATTGTCACAATCTAATCATCTTTAAACGTGGGGTTATTTCAACTATAATAATCAACTCGTTATTAATCTAGTTAATCGCGTGATCAGCAATCTTCTGCAACTTTGTAACATCCAATCAAACACTTACATACCACGAATGCATCCTATGCTCTGACGAGCCTCTCTACGTTTGATTACCTCATCAACAAGCATATACCTATCATCTACCTTGTGCATGTATATATGTATATAATTTTTCAATAACTATCATATATTAGAACTTATTTCTAAAATATTCGTAAAGTTTATTACTTATTTCTAAAGTATCTATAATCTGCATTTTTTTAATTGATTAAAAAAACTATTTCATGTAATTTATAATTAACGATCTATAGACATGATGTAACGTGAAAAAAATAATTAAAAAAAAACACTATGCATAATTAGCGACGTGAATAAAGTCTCAAAATTGCCGAACGATTTGACGAAAAGATCGAGTGTTTAGGTCAAAAATATTTCTCGTCAAAGTTTTATTATCTCTTGCGATAGACAGCTTCGGTCTTAAATATGTAGTACGTCGGGTGCGGTTGTTGGCTACGTGGAAGACGCTCGGTGTCCCCGGTGTCTGTCCCCTCTTTTTCTCTTTCCCTGTTTCTCTACCCTCTCCTCTGCGGACGTCGGCCGTTTCCTAGCGCGACGAAAGCGAACCCCGGTTTCCCCGGGTAGATCGGGTCGTCTCGGGACCTCGGGTCTGCCTTTAGCTTTACGCCTCAGCCCTGACGCATCCTCACGAGTAAATAATCTCGGTATAAATCTTTCAACGAAATCTGTTTCGCTGTATGTGGTTTTTTTTCTTCTTTTCTTTCCTTTATTATTACCTTTATGTAAAACAAACTTATTTGTCATACACCACAATCGACGAGACTTTTTCACATTCTTTGTGACATAAAAGTTGTAAAGATTTATCGTTCCAGGACGAAGAGAGAAGGTCGCGGAAACCGAGCTATTTAGTATGCAAATCGATTAATTCGTTGGCAGAGATGAACTTTTGTCTAAATTTATCGCGTGTCATTTTTCAATTACATACTAGGTCTAGTTTCTCACCTTCATCATACAGCATATAATTAATATATGAAACCAACCTCATCATCAACCAACAAACAGAATTTATAAATATTGTCGGTTTCGTTTAAACGCCCATATTCGGTCTTATCTTGCGATATAGGTATGTTCAGCGGTGTAGTTTTAAAACACATTTCCTGTTCGGGGATAAGAAATTTTTATTACTATTTTTTCTAAACCAGGAAACAACAATGTTTATTATAGTTGATATACAAGCTCTCTAATTATCACCGAAATTTAAGAACGAAAAAACAGTCTTGAATATTCGAAATAAGATGGTGAAATTTTGTTATTTGTTCCTAGGGGTAGGTATGATATAAAAAGATCGTAAAAGAAAAAAACATTTATTTAGCGTCAAAATGTTGTTTATCCTGGTTGAACATTACTTAGAACAACAAAAAGAACAAAAAATTCGTGGTGCAATTTTTTTTTTTCCCCTCCTGTTCGTTTTCGGTGCCTTTTTTCGTTTGCATCTCTGTGAGAATGTGCAAAGGCCTTGCCGGCTACACGAGATCCCTCCCGAAATCCGAAGCCTTCTGCAATTCACCTGCATCGAGCAGCCATGCAAGAACGTCAGACGCGCAGCTGCACAACTGGCTTCGCGACATACCTACCGCGGAGGTTGTAGCTGCAGCCTCAAGCCTGATGGGTAATCTTACAGAGTTGTGCTGCATACTCATTCAGACGTAGATAGCCATCAACTAATGTGTAATACATTAATACAGCGTGTATTACATATTTTGATTATATACTGTCGACACATGGGAGTTTTCAACGAATTTTACATTTTTTTTATTACACATTCCCAGGAGCCTTACGAATAAACGGGCAAATCCACCTTATATGTATAATATATGTATATACCTACATTTCGTTTTATTTGTATATAAATCAATTTAAAAATGATATATTCATATACCTGAAATATTGTATATATAATGATTAAATATTTCCTCCTTTGATTTCGCGAATACGTATAGAATTCATACTTTATTTGTGTATAAGAAAAAGGATTTGAAAAAACCTATGAATTATCCCGTGAAACATTATACATAGTGAAAAAAAAAAACAAGATTATGATTTCTAGAACACTTGCATAACGTTATAGTTTATCTCACTATTTATGAATGTATAATAAGAGTCGGCGTTATACGTTGAAACTGACATCAATGGTCGTCGGCGTTATTACGCAAACCCGTTATAGATATACATGTATGAAGAAAAAATGAGAAATTAGAAGGACAGAGTTGTACTTTATGCAATTTGGATTCCAGATCAATTACAAACTATAGTGTTTGCACAATCATTTAATTTCACGTCGCAGATTTTTCGAAAGAAACAAAATAATAACACATACTTATCATATTGATCAGTTTATAATTACAACGATATATATGTACATCTTTGTGACTGAAATCCATATTCTTATGTATGTACACAAATCAATGTGGCGATATATTTAAAAACTTTTAAACACTATAAAAAAAAATTTAATTGCCTTAACTTTACACATGCATATTTGATCGGTGTAATTCTCACTTTGTGAGCTCTCTCAGTGACTCTCCCAATTGAAGGCCGATTGACCGGCGATTACGTTATAAGAGTCGAGCACATATTATAGGTATATATGAGTAACGCGATTCAGGCAAAACATTACAGTTTTTTTTTTTTGTTTGTTTTTTTGTTTTATAAACTACTTTATTCACTGATTGCGAAATCTCATCCGCCACGCATGACTGATTCACTCGTGAATAATAATAATTAATGGAAATGAAATTTAACTGCGAAATTTTGGATTCAGTCAACCATTGTTGTTTTAGTTAATTGATTATACATTAGTTTTACGAAAATCGAAAGTGAGAGGAAAAGTAAAGTGTGATTACTTGTTAGTCTAGACGTACTGAGAGAAAGTCAAACAAGTCACGTGCGAGTGGCGGACTCAAGGCAATTTGTATCTTTGAATTTGATATCAGTACGTAACGGGTACGTATGTCCATTATGTACCTTAATCAGATTTGTCGTGATCCTAAAATTACCATGTATAGAATTTTCATCAGTCTTATCGAACCGTTACAGAAATACCTAATTGATAATTGAAGTACCTAACGGAGAAAATTCTGAATTTCAATATTACCGACTCACAATTTCAAAAAGGATATTTCTCGAAAAATCTGCATAGCCAATATCAAAGATTTGAAATCGCAAAAACACCGAAGGTTCAAAATTTCGCAAACTAAAGATCTAAAAGGCCGAAACTCCAAAGCTTGAAATTCACACATGGAGCGTTGTGCTCCTCATTAAATTTTCGGATTCTTAGACTTTCGGAGTTTTGAGCTCTCTGTATTCCAATATTTGCGAATTTCAATATTCTGGACATTAACGGCTTTCGAAAATTTTTAAATTGTAGCATATGAATTCGAAATTTTGACCTTTCGCAACTTTAAAAATTCGGAGTTCAGCCCGGTCCCGATTGTTGATTCCCGATGGAAAATTCAATTTAAATCGTATATTAAAGTTAATTCGGTGTATTTGGTAGCGGTTGTACTTGACACGATTTAAACAGACAGGAACTCTCCTTAAAATCGCATTTGACCGAGGCTGCAGTGAACCTGTGCATAATAATATTGTGCCGTATTCGTCATTATTATAAACGTAGTACCTAACGTAATATTCTATGCACAATGTGAATAGCGAATCACTTTTTGCGATTCTATACCTTCTTACAGATTCATCATCGATCTTAGGTATAAATTAGAATGAAAATGAAAATTTCATCGCAGAATAATTGAGTGGATATAATTCGTAGATTATAATTTATTTACAATTGTATAATTAATTTTTAATAAAAATGTAATAATTTATGAAATTTGTCTGATTTGCAATTGCCGTTTGATTCATTCACGAATCAATCACCTTGACCTACATAGTAAATAGTAAAGTAAATACTTTCTCTTTTATCTTTTTATGAATGAATCTATGCCTCAAATACTACTTCGTCCTTTCTGTTATTTAATTTCTTACGCTGCTCAATTCGGTTTCGAAAATAACACAGACACAAATTTTTGAATTACTTGAACTAACGAAAGAATATTTACTTTATAAAATATACATTACTTAATTATAGCCTTCTTTGTGTCTAACCAAATGCTACCATCGCCAATAAAAATGTCTCTCCTCAATTTTTTCAGATTGCAGAAAATGACAGACTGCCAAAATGCGTGTGTTATCGATGCATGTACAACTTGGAAAATTTTTACGACTTTCGAACAGCATGTATTAACGCTGTTGCCTTGCTTGAGAGATATTTGCCACCCTGTCACACTGACGTAAGTTTTTTAAATTATTCATTAATTTATTCTTTCATTTTTTTATTTAAAATCTATTTGCCGATTATATATATTTCCATAATCACAGTATATATACTTACGTTTAATCTCACCTAAAAAATGAATTCAATTTTTTATCATAATAAAATGAGATGAATTTCAAAAAAAAAATTATAAATTTATAGAAAAAACGTACAGATGTAATAATAAGTATTTGGTACATTCTTATTTTTAATTTTGATCAAATCATCCTTTTGTTTTGTTTTTTAATGTTTATTATTAAAAAACAAAAATGAACACAAACTATGTTATATAAAACAATTAATTAATGTGCGGCAATTTTTCACAATGGCAAAACGCAGAACGGAGATGGTAGACAAAATAATAACCATCCGTTTTCTCAGCTTCGTTCAGAGCTGCTTAAGGAAAAAGAAAACATGCCAATACTTATTCCCGAGGCACCGATAGTAAACCCAAATGGCGCTTTAGGAACTCCGCCTAGATTGAATTCAGATGGAGAAGCAGATCATGAGATTGAAGAAATACTTTATCAGGGTATCAGTGATGATGGTATGTATTAAAACAATTAAAACAATTATTAATTGACTAAAATAAATTGAAAGAAACCATTGAGTAAATTTAAAACATACTGTGAATTACTATTATTGTTATTAGGTGCAGATGATCACGACGATCCAAAATCTGACGAATATGAAATGGACATGGAAACAAATCCCAGTGACTTTTTGGAAATGACATCAATGGTTACTGAGGATGTAGATGAAGGAGATTCTGCAAATATAACGCCTGTTAATAACGAATCCACCCTATTTCAACATACTTCTGAACAACACGAAGTATATGTATGCTCATTATGCAACAAAGCATTCAGTTCAAAAGGACATTTGTCACTACATGCTAGAATTCATGTCGGAGCTGGAGATATCGTCGGTGAAAAAGTCATAACTGACGATCATACTTCTTACAAAAGACCCTATCAATGCGATTTATGTAACAAATCTTATTCCACTGCTAAACATAGATGGGGTCATGTATCTACAACTCATAGGTGCGTCAATTTATTTCTGTAACATTAATTTTCCAGATGTACAAAGAAATTAGTCCTTGTTTTCTTTTTTGTTTATTATAGAATGGAAGAAAAAGGTCTTCAAATATCACAGCAACATCATTTTCTTATTCTTTCACCTTTTTTTCCCAGGGGACATCCAGCCGTAACGTGCAGGTACTGTTCACGGATTTATTCGACAAGAACTAATCTTGAAGAACACATAAAATCACGTCACGCAGGACTACCTCCGCCGCCTGATGTGCCTATTTCCTATATTCAACAAGACAATAAGTTCCAGTGTAGAACGTGTCCGAAAATGTATACAAATGTGACCGATTTGAATAAGCATAGTAGAGTATGTGCTGGAGATAGGAAAAAGGAATTAACCAGTAGGAATTCTGTACTGAAAAGAAAAGGCGCTGTTGATACATCCGATTTATCGAGTATAGATTCTGACGATGGTGGCAAAGATTATAGAGACGCCGAAGCTAAGTTGGCTAAGAATCCTCAGTTAACAATACTCAAACAAGCTTTGACAAAAAGAGATAATTTGCAAAGAGATTATGAAGAAACTAGGACAAATCATAAGCCGAAGAAAATATCAAGAACAGGTAAACTTTCGAGATCCAACTGAAATATTTTACTCTTGAGACTCAGAGTCACAATGATAAACAGCTTATATCTGTACAATGCATTCTGATTATTTGCAATTAGCTCGTAACATTAATTCACAAATTGTTAGTCTCACCAATTTGAATATATTCATTTTTCTTTATGATAAAAGATATGTGAGAATGCGAGATTGGAACAAAATGTTAATAACATTATTATTATATGCAGACAGCAGCGAGACAGATGGGCAGAAGAGGTGGTACTGTGAGACATGTCCGCAGAGTTTTATATCTGTAGATAGTCTAAAGGAACACGAACTCATCCATGATGCAGACAAACCTTTTGTTTGTATCTTGTGCGAAAAGGATTTTACACTGAAATCATCGCTGAGTAGACACATCGTAGCATCCCACGGCGTAGATCCGAGTCCTATAATTGATAGTGACAAATGTCTCAAAAGGCCGGCTGTTTCGCAGGCTTTAAACAAGCAAATAGAACGGGCAATAAACGATAATAGAGAAATTAATGAATCATCATCTTCTCCTCGGGTACGCATTAATTTTATTTCAATTTATTTTCAGAATAGTGAATATTTACGAGATATTTCTGCAATATTTAGATAATGTTCACTAAACTTGAACAATTTTAACCATTGATTTTGATTTCACATCGAGTAAATGTCTTTCAGTTGTTAATTTGTTATAGTCTTTACATTGCAGCTATGTTTTATTAGTTATTGCATTCATTATTACAGGGTATTCCTGAAAACGAGTCTGAACATGACAGCAGTCCTGATAATATGATCGAAATTGAGACAGTTTTTGTGTGCGAGATCTGTACTCGCGATTTCAACGATCGTGCTTCGTTGTGGCTACATATTAGAGCAACTCACAAGGAGTATGCAGCATTTGCATGCGGTGTCTGCTTGAAGATTTGTGCCGATAATACACAGCTACTAAATCACGTCAACATGTATCATGGAGGATCTAAGTTACAAGTTTCTGAGCAAAGAAGGTATAATTCTGAACAAAAAAAGTACAAAAAGAATTGGTATATAAATGTATGTTAAAGATAATCGAAAATATTATTGGTATTTTTTCAGGTACAGCTGTACGATTTGTGGGAGGCAACATGATTCGAGAAAAAAATTGATTACGCATGTTTCTATACACAACGTTGACCCCGGCTATGATCCAGCCAGTTTTGTTCAACTAAATAGTAATTATTACAATGAAAATTTCAACAGCAACGAGGCAAATGATCAGACTCTGGAGTTTGATGGTGAGGATGGTGAAAAAATGGATTGCTATATTTGTTACAAGTCTTTTCCCAGTGAGGATCACCTCATACGTCATCAAAGAAATGCTCATAAGGTAATATTGTTTTCAAATAACAACAGGATTAGAATTCATTTAGCATATAATGTATGTAGTACGTGTTGCAGAAGTGTTTAAATAAAGAAAACTTCAATTAGATATATTTCTATTTACCTTAATTGTTGACTAAATTTTTCGAAACTTCCACCAAAATGATTAGAATTAGGTAATTAATTCCTTATGTTGTACGTTTATGCTTTTATCTTCAGAAAATTCTACATTTAATAGCTAATGTTAATTAATATAATTTTATTTTTATTAGGTTCACTATTTTTGTTTCTTGAATTATTCAACGCACCGTTTTCCATTGAGACATTGTACCTTATATACGCTTACATCAGTCACACTGTAGATAAATGATAATCTTTTGGTCTCACCTTCCAGTCTGAACCACTGGCACCAATGGGAGAATCGGCTGGCAATGGAAGCGGGACTGGTTCTGTGAGTGGTAATGGAAACCGAGCACAGTATCATTTATTTTTCGTATGCGAATTATGTGGTAGTTCTCACCCAAGCAAATGGGAACGCTGGCTTCATGTCAGTAGTATTCACAGCAATGAGCCTGCTATTAGAGTAAGTTTTTAGTTCATCAAGTGTTTCTTCTCATATGCCCTATTGTTCCAAATAACTTGGCCTTTTATTTTCATCAATATATCATTTAAAAACCAGACGCAGGAATTTCAGATAAAATTTAACATATATAAAATGTGAGCAACATAGGTTCAAATTCTGTTATAATAATTTGAACTTTGTTTCAAATAGACTTGGCTCTCTAAATATTTTCGTTTTGAAAAGTTTGTTTACGTCGGAATCATTGAAAATTTTTAATTTACCGAATGAAATGGCCGAATCCAGGAGAATTTTTAGTACGTTTTATTTAATTTATTTTTGAAAGTGCTAGTAGATCATTATTTTTCCACAAATAGAAAGAGGCATTAATAAATAACTGAATCTTTCTATTTTATGTTTAGTGTGAACGGGACACCTGTGGTAAAATTTTTGCTACAAGATCACTGCGCAATGATCATATTCAACATCATTCTGCTCAAGGCGCTTCGCCGAACACTTGTGAAATATGCGGCAAACTTTGGGGTAGTCGAGTTGATTATTGGAAACATGTGATGGGCGTTCACTCGGATACTGTGCCTTTAATTTGTGGAGTTTGTCTTAAGGTTTTCCCAGATGTCATTCAACTCAGTACTCATGTAAAAACCAAACATTGGCCACTTACAAATGGGGATTTTAGTTGCGATATTTGTGGCAGACCGTATTCTAACAAATCAAAAATGTCTAGGCATCGAAAAATTCATGGGTTAGATGTAGACAACTACATAAATTACAGTATCCATGAATCAATTACCGACTCTACGAGGATTGACCATAGCATTAATGACTCAGATTTGAACTGCGAAATGTGTTCTAATTTGAAATTTTCAGAATTAGAAGAACTGTGTAATCACAGACGAAATGTCCACAGTTTATTCCCTTGTGATTTGTGTAACAAGTGTTACGGGAGGACGTCACATCTGTGGAAACACGTTAACAGAGTCCATAAAGGACATGAGGATGTGACATGTAGGTACTGTTTAAAGACAAGTGCATCAAAGGAACATCTGGTCGCTCATATTGCTAAGATTCATAGGTATGAACCAGAGACCAAAAAGGAAATAAGAGAATCGTCGAATTTCAAGTCTGCTAATATGGATGACGAAACGCCCCATCATTGCGAAAAATGTAACAAAGGCTTTCACAAGCGATATTTATTACGTCGCCATATGAAGGGGTGTCAGAACTACAGGAAAGATCCTGGAGCATTGTTAACTCGGTGCAGAGCATGCGAAAGAATATTTAAAGATCGTGCCAGTCTACAAAAACATATAGAAAATCATCATAGCACTTACACTTGTCATTTATGTAAAGAAGATGTAACTTCGAAGTTAGGTATTATGACTCACAACAGAGTTCATCATATGAATCATCCTGATTTGACTTGTGATCACAGCAATTGCAAGAAATTATTTAGAACTAGAGAAGACTTGGAATCCCATAAGAAAGATCACAAGTATCACAATACACCGAATGTTTGTGATTTTTGTGGGGACACTGTCGAAAACAAGCTCAAATTGAAGATGCACATATTGTCGCTACATCGAAATGAGATTGGTGTTTCATGCGGGGTTTGTTTAATTCCAATGAAGGATCCCAAAGAATTAAAAAGACACGTTGAAGAAGTCCATGATCACATTTTATCGAAGCCAAACACTTGTCAAGTATGTGGGAAGCAGTATGCTTCAAAGTGGAAGGCTTTTGATCACACCAAGAAGTGTCATGGGAAAGTATTCAGAACTTGTAAACAGTGTCTTGCTGTTTTTACCAAAGATGAGGAGTTGAGAAATCATTACGCTAGCATTCACAATGTTCCAAAAGATCAGCTGTCTGGCTTTGATTATAGATTGGAAACCTCGACCGGGAAACAAGATGATTACGAATCAGCAGAGTTACATATTAAAGAAGAACCGGACGATCTGGACTTTGACATAGATGCTTGCGACGAAGATTCTAATGACCGGAAAAGAAAGAAGCCTTTAACTGACACGTTTGACTGCAATTTATGTCATGAGATATTTTTGAATAGTGAAACGTTGTCTCAACATTGTCATAACGTCCATAACATGAATCCTGTTAAAAGATTGAAGAAATCAAAGAAAGAAGGCTTCGGCGGTAAAAAAAAAAACAAAAACAGAGAAAACTTTGAATGCAAAAATTGTGGAAAAGGGTTCTCTACCAAAACCTTGTTTTGGAATCATATCAACGTCTGTACAAGACGTAATAGTGTAAATAAAGACAGTAACAACAGTTTCCCAACTTCAATTTTAGAAGCACATTTGAAAAATAACAATCAAATAAAAAAAGAAGAGCCTGAACCTATTTTGACAGAATCAAATTTAAATATACCAGATTTCAATCTGTTTGAAGATATAAACATGCAACTGTCAGGTCAAAAACCTGTGCCTGATCTAATGCCAATATCTTCAGCAAAAGGACATTCAAGTAGCAAATGCTCGCGTAAAGATTCTAGAAAAGTTTACGATGAATCTACAAATACTGAATGTGCCTGTGAAGTTTGTGGTAAGCAGTGGCCAGCAAAAAAGCACTTGTGGCAACATTTGATTCGTTTTCACAGAGCAGAAGCAGCCGTTACCTGTGGTGTATGCTTAAAGCTATGCCAAACATACGAGGACTTGGCAAATCATTTGAAAGCAGCTCACGAAGCAATTTTAACTGGCGAAGGAAACAACTTTACATGCAAAACTTGCGGGAGATATCACAATGCACGAAGTAAATTGTTGTTACATATGAGTATCCATATTAATTATAATGGTAGCGAGTGGTGTCAGAATTGCCATCAAGGTTTTGAAGACGGAGAAAAGTTGAAAGAGCATTTGGAAAATTGTACTGGAAAACAAATCGAATTTGACGATCACAGTAATGACATTGATGCAAGAGTTAAAAATGAAAATGACAATGAAGATAAGGGTAGCTTGATAGATGATGATAATTCGTTGATGGAGGAAGTAGAAGAGGTAGAATTCGAGTCTGAGGTAGAAGGTGATGCGACAGAAAATCATGACGATAGTAACAGTGATAATTCCGAAAGCGAAGCTAGCAATGACAGCATAAGCGACGAGGAGGAAAATGACGATGACAATGAAGTGGAAGAGGACGACGTTGATGAAGAAAACGAACTCGATGATGAGTCTAGAACACACAGTAGAGTAACTGGAGATGTTAGCAGTGAATCACACAGCGAAGACGAAGATTCTGAACATCCCGGTGAAGATTTATCTGAACACAGTGAAAATGATCAAAACGATAAGGAAACAAACAATATAAGCCTTCGCAGCGGAACTGACGTAACAAATGTCATAGAAAATGAGGACTGTGAAGATGACAAAGTTCAGAAGCAAGAAAAAATTGCGGATACAAACAAAAGTTCAAAAAATCAATTTATTGAGTCAGACATAGATCAGAATTCTCGAGAAATTGCAGATCATTCACAATCACAGAGTCTTAATGCAAAAGAATTCGAAGAAAGTCCTTGCGAGCTACAAAATCAAGCTTTGTTCAAAAAAGAACCTGGAGATTACTCTGATGATGAAGGTCCACCTATATTAAGCCCAATGGTACCATTGCCTGTGGTAAATGATACAGAAGAGCCAAACCTGGATCACTTAGATAAAGTCCAGCATAAGTTAAGTCCAATGGTACTAATTTCTTCCAATCCTGAACAGCCTGCAGTCAAGTGTGAGTTGGAGCAGATCAAAAATGAAATAGAAAAGGGAGAACCGTCATTTTCAGCATCTAATTTGATTGAACTTAATGAGAGTACCAAAGCAAGTGGAGATCCAGATGTGGCTGCTGACATTTTAACAGAAATACTGGAATCCAATTCAGATAACGAGCAAGAAGAAAAGGAACTTCAAAATGATGATAATGAAGCTTCAGAAGTTGAAGAGAAAGCTTCCGAAAATGAAGAGATTTCCGAAAATGAGAATGCCGCAGTAGATGTAGACGAGGAAGAAGGAGAGGAAGGGAAAGAGGCAGAAGCAGAAGCACAGGCAGAGGAAGGAGCGGAAGAGGAAGAGGAAGAGGAAGAGGAAGAAGAAGAGGACGAAAAGGAAGAAGCAGAGGAAGAGGAAGAAGAAGAGGGAGACGAAGAAGAAGAAGAAGAAGAAGAAGAAGAGGAAGAGGCAGAAGAAGAAGAAGAAGAACAGTCAGAAGATAATCCTCACGATGAAGATACATCGGAAAATTGCGGTGAACAAGGAAATGATTTTGAAGAAATACAAAATGCCATAAACATAACAGAGGATATGTTTGAACAGAATTCAGATAGCGAAATAGAGGATATGGAAATAGAAGAGAATACAAACACTGTACAAATACCCAATTTAGATGGAACTGTACTTATGGTAGCCAACGATGCAGATGGTAATCAGATTTTGATACAGCGCAATGTCTCTGATTTACCCAACGAAGATTCGAATCCCGAAGTGACGGAGTATATTTTAGAAGGTGAAAACGAGTACGAAATAGATAACTATGAAATGGCGTCGAACGATGAAGATATAACACAACAGTTTGACAATAGTCCCAATATTTCGGAGGAAGAAAACAATGTTGAAGCAGCGGAAGACGCGCAGATATCGATTATGAGTGCCAAAAGTAAAGTGTCAAGGACGTAACTAACTCTGTACAAATAAAATTAAGAAATTTATTAACGATAATAATATAACTAATAATGCAAAACGAGAAAATTTATTTTTTACCACGAGTCATGTCGTCACGATTAGCTAAAACTGTTTGCCGAGAATTAAAATAAAGTCATGAAAAGATTTTGTGGGCATTAAACCAAAACTGAGTTTTATACAAGCATTAAATATTACCAAAAATTTGTCATTAAAATAAAAGCCCGTGGTCATAGGGGCCAAAATAGATTTACTATTCAAAATAAATAGCTATCATATAATGCGTTGTTATCTTAGGATATATATTGTACAATACCAATTTCTGAGAATCGACTGTAAAAATAAGCTGGTATTCTTTAAATAAGAAATGTTTAAGACAACTTGAGCACAAGCGGTGAAGTACAATTGCGCAACTTTATTATTTCTATCTCATACATACGTATATACATAATTAAATATAATTGCCGAAAGACACGATTCAAAACTCAGGGTTTCAACCTAAATAACAAACGTAAAGTTATATTTCTAAACGTCGAGTCGAGTTAATGCCATATCAAGCTGGAAATATTATATCATAGAAATGAGTGCGTTGCATAGAAATTAAAAAACCTTTAAGTTTTACTTATTCTGATTATTGAGTTGTTTACACGACTTTACGTTGAAGAGCACAAGGTTGTAAAAAAAAGTTGTAACATTTACAGCTCCAAACTAAAGTTAACGTAACAGCGTTTATTCGTATCATATCGTGTTGTAACGAAATATGATTCTGCTTATTTTTGGTGGACTGGGTCGTCAACTATCAATTAATTGGTTGATTGGTAATATACTGATAGTAGACATACTGATAATCCAATACTTTCATATTTATTTTGCCATATACCTATATTATATTCCATATATCAAGTGTTACAGGCGGACTAGATAATGTAGAAAATTCACACAATAATTGTATGTCAATGATTGGATAAAACAAAATCTCATAACACATGCAACGCAGACCCATTCGGATTTAACAAATCTTGGGGTCAAGTATAGTCAACATCTTCAACAGGTATCATAGGCTTCCTCGTTCCTATGATATTATAGTTCATTAATTAATTACTGTACATATTGACATTCTTTTGATTGAGTTCTTTGACGGAAACCTGTTAATTGTAATGAAATAAAATCATGGCAGATTTATCTAGATCTACCTTTACTTAAACTAGTCATCGATTATCTATTCCACCTGTAACATCAATATTATTTATTGTATTCATTCCAAAATGATTATTGAATAGTATGACAGTTTATCTTTAGATTAAAATTGCATAGTTAGTTAACTATGAATGATAGATGTTGAATGGTTGTGTTCACCTTGCCAATTATTTACTTTTCTTATAAAAATTCTACGATTTTCGACTTGTCACTTTTCTTTCTTAAGCTTGCTTTTTCCCCTATTTTTATTTTATTTTATTTTTTTCATTTTAATTCAGACAATTTCAGAACGTTACATGTTGGCATATTAACTGCGACAAGAACGGGTCACAATACAAACATTAATAATGATCTAGAAAAATAATTTTTTAGCCATTTCTTCTGTAAATATTGTAGCATATTGCTATCATTTAGGCGAGTATAGCTATAAAAAAATTAAATTTTAAGTTGTGATAAAATGAAAAACAGTCATACTATATTTTCTATTATGATATAATGACACTCGTTTTCGTTTAGACTTGAAATTTCATTAAATATAAGGAGATGTATATTGTGATACGTCGATCACTTCTTGTATAGAATATTAACAAAGCGTTTACTGACGTTGAAAAAATTATACGAAGCATGTCAATGAAGATAACTGAATCACATTACAGCTTAGAAATTAAATTAGTTTAACATTGCAATAGATCGAAGTATATCACTAGACGTTGCAGAAATAACAGTTGTTATGATATGAGAACAAAAAATTTTCAAATAAATGCCTGAAGTTAATTTGCATAATTTTAAAGTCTCATTCATTCCTGATAATTACTGTAACTTATATGAATCCATGAAAGTCGAAATAAGGCTCGGTAAGTTTATTTCATTTTAACCAACTGCTACCCATAAAACTCAACGGACTAGAATAATGATATTAAAAGTGGCTCAATTTAATTTATAAAACTAACATACGCTGTTTCGACGTTCAACGGTTCATACTAGCTCTAGAATTTCTTGTACCCTCATAATTGGTCTGTGAACGAAGTACTCTTTAATTAAAATTGCAAACTGAGTCTGATGCAAATTATTTTTTTTAGGAGTGACATCGTTTGCTGATATTCAGTATCAAATTTCTCTAACTGAATCTATCACTTTGTGATCACCAAATCCTTACAGAAAAAACATTAGCTTTTCCTCTTTCAAGTCAACTAATTCGTAGAAATTGTCCTCAAACTAATCCCTAAAAATCTTAGATGTATTAAGTACAATTTACCTTTAGTCGAGGAAGCTTTCAAAAATCAATTCAATTCATTAAGATTTTATATCGTAGATTCAGGTAGTACCTAATAATTCCTCTTTCCACACTACAGCTTGATATCAGCTACTTTCTACTAAAACCGTAACGTAATTTTGGTGGACAGATCAAGAAAGGTAAAGTGAAGTGATCCAAACACTGTTTAACTGTTTTTTTTTTTTTTTGTTTATTTTTTTTATTAAGGTAGGTCAAACGTAAGATACAGGCAATGTAAGTTACTTTTTACCAGCCAGAATGATACCGTCATATTTCTGTTGGAACCATTTCATGGCGTCCTCCTTGGTGAGTCTGTGCTGGAAGCCAACTTTACCAGTCTTCCTTCTCCTGTGTGCTACGTTGAAACCTGTAACAGTCGGAAATATTTTTTTATCGTTTTTATTTATAAAAATTTCGAACTTTCTCATAAAAAATTCAGATTCTAAATTCAACAAACTATTCGAGGTTTTAGAGATATCAAGGTAAACTGCAGTTCAAATCTAAATACTTTAGTGTCACATGTACTAGCACAAGTAGTGGCAGACTTTATTCATGTACGATTTTTTATTTCCTACTATTTCAATAGCAAAAATAATTATATTTCAGCCATAATCAATCATCAGAATATGAATACAATTGTGAATAGTTTACCTGGACGGCCAAGTACAACGTAGAAGTCAAGTCCGTAGATTCCAATGCTGGGATCATACTTGATTCCCAAATCGATGTGTTCTTGGATACCAAAACCAAAGTTTCCAGTACCAGAGAAGTTTTCTTTGCGCAATTCGTATTCACGCACCTGAAATGTTCAAACATAAACCATTTTCTTGATCAGTCATCTCGGATTCATTATAAATACAACTGTTTATTCATGTTTACATCATCAAATTACCTTTAGACCACGCTCGAGAATCTCTTCAGCTTTAGCTCCTCTCACAGTACAGTGAACAGCAATCTTTTCATTACGACGAATACCAAAGGAACGCACGGTGTAACGGGCCTTGGAAAACACAGGCTGTTGTCCGGTAAGCTGTTCCAATACCTGTTTGAGTCAAACATAAAAATCTTTAGAGTTGTGAACTTAAAATCTTTTTGAAATAAGGTACAGGTGATAAACAATCCATAAATATGATACCACACGAAACGAAAAAGTGTATCAAGTGAAGGTAGACTAGGATTTTTGAATATTGATGAACCTGTAACTTCTCTCAAGTAACACACCCAGTACAACAAGTGGGCATGAGTTGCAAATGAGAAGAACATTTATTTGGCACATGCTCAGAGAGCTGGTAAACATCACTTATACCAGAGAGGTTTACGATACCAGATAATGTGCGCTACATTTTTTTCAGTAGCTAAAAATTGAATAAAAATTATCAATTTTACCTTTGCGGCACGAGTCAGTCTGTCACCAGATTCTCCCACGCAAATATTTAGGCAAAGTTTGCGAATTCGCACTTCGCGCATGACGTTTTTTGACGCATCTTTGGGTTCCTTCCTCGTCTTTTTCTCCGCTACTTTTTTGACGTCCTGAAATTAAACGTCAAACATATTATACTAGTTCAGTACAATTATTCCACGAGCTGTATTTGAATAAAAGTAAATTATGTTTGTATGAAGAGGTTATTTTATTCACGATGTATCAGAGGCAAAAACAAACGTGCGAATACGGATGTTTGGAAGACTGCGAGAGCGGTGGATAAAAAATTATATTTATAAACGTTGAACTCGCGAAACTTTAATGACAAATAACCACGTGAATATATCAGCTACATAGTAACGCATAAATTGTTTCGATGGAACCACCGATGGATGAGATCTTGTTGGATTATTAAATGTATTTTAACGCTCGACGTGCACTCACCGCCATGATGGAGAGAAAAAAGGTTAAGGAACAGCAACTGTGCGAGCTCTTCTGGTGATTCGATCAACTACAGTCGAGTCCGTGATGACCTTCGCTTCCGCTTCCTGCATTTGGTCTGCCGATTGAGGTATCGTCTGCTTCGCTGAACGTCAAATTTTGACGTTTTCAGTTACAAACATTGCGTTAAGTTATGGCTACGAATGAGAAGAAAATCCAAGAGGATTTTGATGACCCTGAAGAACCGTCGGTCACATCCACCGATCCAAATGAAAGAAAATTAGCACGTAGACTTAGAATTCAGAGAAGATTAGAGGCTCTAAAAAGGTACGTGTTAAAACTTTATCTATCAAACTTTACATAGCAACGAAATTATTTATTCTATCGATTTATTATTTATCATGTCTTTATAACGATACATTTTATTAAATGAATCGCATTCCTTTATTCCACGATTTCAAAAATTAAACAATATAAATCAGAATAGAGCGTTTCTTCTGATCTGGAATAGTTTAACAATTTTCAAAAATTAAATTATTATTTCAAAATTCGAATTATGAATAAATGATAAATCTATTTCAGACAAGACGGTGTAGAAGAGGAGATCATAATTGAGAAATCCTCAACTGAGAAGCAAATAGATGCTAGTGCTGATCTGTTGGAGAAATTAATTTCTGAAGGAGAAGAAGCTGTAAATTTTATTCATAACGATTTATTATTCATTTTTAAGACGGTTTTTGCCACAATTAAATTATAAATATGTTTAAGTTTAGGCAGTATATCAATTTCAAACACATTTAATGGTTCTAGAGCGCTTAAAAAATTGCTAAGAGATTTTAACACCGATTCTTATAATCCGATTATTCACTAAAGGCACAATTCATTCTAATTCTATTGAAAAGAATTGACAAGATTCTTAATATTTCTTTCAGATATTGAATGTAAAAATTGCAAATGATGCCAGGGAAGTACATAGACGTAACGAAGAAAGTCAAATTCGAAGGAAATTGTTGGGACAATTGGAAGAGGAAGCCAAGCAAAGCATGGAAAAATATCATAGAATAAATGCAAAATGGACAACAATTTTGGCTTCCAAAGATCCCCTTGATATTCACTGTGAAATAAAAGCACAAAATGCAAAATGCCTGGAAATTCTTGCTGAAAAAGACCAACTTATTGATGAATTAAAACAAGAATTGGAAGATACCGATTTAAAGTTTGCCACTGATCAGCAAAAACAGAACGATGATATAAATTTATTAATGGAGAGAATCGACAATCAAGTGAGTGCTCTCTTACGATATCTAATTCATATTCAATTATTCGATATTCTAACTCATTAAAACGCAATCGTTTTGGGTATTTATTTTTAATACAGAAAGGAATCTTGTAATTTGTTTGTTTCATTAATAAGCTTATTGAAAAATAGTTTATTAAATATTTATGTACCTATTTTCTTTCAGATTAATACGATATCCAAGGCTTATCGTCGAGAATTAGTGCTAATTGAAAAAGCTATTGAGTCTGAGCGTAAACTGCTATTAACAACCAATACCAAGAAATGGGAGCAATTGTATAAGCAACGTAATCAGAATGAAATAGATGGGATTGAGACCAGGAAACAAATAATGCTTGACTATGATGTAGAGATGAAAAGAGTCATGATTGAGCATCAGGAAGAGTATAGAGCTCAGAAAATTTGGTTTGAGACAGAGTATCAAAAATTACAACAGGAACTCCAACAAATGAAATCCATGTGTTTGATGAATATTGAAAAATTAGATTATAGTTACTCTGTACTTAAACGTAGAGAAGATGAAAATACTATTATTAAAAATCAACAAAAGCGTAGAATAAATAAGTAGGTATCCGAAAGTAGACCCTAGGAATGTACCCATAATCATGTAATTTTCATTAAACACTCAAGCACCTGAATATTTTTCAGACTCCAAGATATTTTGAATGGATTGAAAAAGACTTACGTAGAGTTGGAGGAAAATACTAGACTTGAGATACAGAAACTCACGGAGCAAGTAATCAAAACTCATAAAAGTATTCTCGAATTGGAGCAGAAATCTAATCATTTTACAGCAATAAACGAAAAACAGTATTTAAAAATATGGGATATGAATTCTAACAGCGTTGGTGACATAGCTAATAAAGTACGTGGATCTTGTTTCTAATAAATGTTGAAACGGCCGGGAGATTCAAATTTTGCACAAGAGTCTGGACTGTACTACAATTACTTAGAATTTTATAAAATTGAACTATTTTTTCATGATTATCTCATGTGTTTATTTCATTCGTACTATATTATTTATGCGCAGATGAACCAATGGAGATTGAATATAATCTGTGTATTAAATGAAAACAAACATAGAACACATAGGAATCAGACTTATTTTTACAGATTTTAACAGTGGACCGAATCATTTATGAGAATACATTAGGTTTGGAATGGGAACCTCCAGAAAAACCATTATTGGCTAAAGAAGACTTGCCTTCCTACTGTGGAGCAGTTAATAAAATTGATCGAAGTATTTTTATAGATTTGTTCAACTGTCTGGTTTATATTTGCATACTATTATCCTTTTGTTAATAGAATTATGATGTGTGATACACTTAGGCATTTTCGATGTATTGTAATTAATCCTGATATGATTCAATATTCCTAAAGCTATCGTTTATCAATATTAATCAGACTTCTTATATTTCAGAAAAAGCAGAGGCCCAAGAAAGACGTAGAATGCCTGGACCGAATGCAGCTGCAACAACGTTAACAGAAATAAATGGAGAGAGACTGTTGTTACACAATATTTTGAGCCAGATATCTGATCATACTGGATTTTTAATTGAAGACCGACTTAGAGAGTTATTAACTCCATATACAGCTGATGAGAAAAATATTATTAGGCTTGATAACGTCTTTCAAGTATGCTTATTGCTGTGGGTTAATGCTAAGATTATTGCGATTTTTTTAATCGTCTCATATCAACATGTGAATTCATTCACTCCCAAATATTTGACCATACATATGTAAAACAAAACCATTCAACTTATATTCTTCGAATACACTTTGGTCAATGACGAAAACGATATGACCGACTAATTTCGGCGATTTTATGGGGCTTATTGATTTTAGGCATTATTAATCAAATCAGAAAACGACATAGATATTATGATGAATTTCTTTCTACCCTATACGTATTGCACAACATGTATAACTGAACCAATGATCTATGCAGAATCTAGTGAAACTATAGTAACAGAAAATTCGGACGATAGGTACGGCTCATGAGTTGATTTTGGTTTCTTATAACTCGAGTGTAATGCACACCCATTGAGTAAATATGTTTAATTTCCAGTGATCAATATACGAAAAGGAGTGGGGTAGATGAAACGGAAATGGTTGTCCCAGTACATCAGAAGGCAGATTTGATTAGCGAAACCCTACCTCAATTAAAATCCTTAGATACCCAAAATCTTAATATTGAAAAGAGTTGTTACTGTTTAGTTCCTACGAAAGCAGATACAGGAGGTGAAGAAGGTCTGTTGTGTGCATTCCGCTCTATTCTATTTTCATTTTCTGAAACTTATCATCACAGAAATTGGCGAGATTCTGTTTTGGATATCATCCATATCGTGGTCGATTATTGTATCGAGTAACTTGAATGTTTTAGGTGATTCTGTACAAAAGAAAAATGTGGTTTGTGAGAAGGGCCATCCTCTTATAATTCAACCTGTAAGTGTAATGCGTGCATTAAGAGAATTTTTAGCCAAGTATCATTTTGCTAAGCATGTTGAAGTTCCCATGACGTTTAAAGCAAAGTTGAGTCATCAAGAATTGACTGTATCACGCAATTTGTCAATCAAAGATGTAACAGAGTACTGGGAACGATATCGAGATATTTTTTCTACAAAGAAAGAAAAACTTTGGGATGGATTGCTCATAGGATTACATAAATATCATGAGGTACTCAAAGAACGTCTGACATTGAACTCTGAAACGAACAGCCTTCGTAAACAAAATTCTGAACTTCGTAGACTGTTGGAGATTTATATGTTAAAGGTATGATACGTTGCAAATTGAAGTCTAGTTCAAGTAATGCATGGAATTTGTTACAATCTTCTTTATCAATTTATTTCAGCCTGCTAATGGTCTAACTTTACCTCCGCTAGAACTGGGATCAAATAGCAGTATTGAGTAAATGAAAATTGAAACTGGAGTTTATGGCTTGATTCTGTGAGACTTTATAAATGTATTTATTTTCAGATTGTAACATTTGTTCAATTAACTCATTCTGGTTAAGCAGAATCACTGCTTATAAAAGAATATGAACAGGATTATTTTTATAATAATTGAAGATTGGTTTCGACTTTTGAAAATGCCTTACATACTTTTTAAATTTATTGATCATGAACAACTTAACTTCTAACTTCGTATCGCAATCAATTGCTTATGTTTGTAAATTATATAACTACACAAATAATAAATGGTAAAACGAAAGTATATAATATAAATAATTGAGGAATTATAGCTTATTATTTAAATATTATAGATATAGTAGAGTTTTAACAAAAGTAATATTTACAACAATAAATATAAAGTTGAACATAATTTACGTGTAATTTTCATAGCCCCCTGGAATAAAATTGTTAGATAGC
The DNA here is from genome assembly GCA_949628255.1 of Macrophya alboannulata. Lineage (NCBI taxonomy): Eukaryota > Metazoa > Arthropoda > Insecta > Hymenoptera > Tenthredinidae > Macrophya > Macrophya alboannulata. Next base: position 12,548,505 of record OX451207.1, on the reverse strand, counting down.
GATTGCATATATGATTCTGAATTATCATTACTTTTCGATTTCTTTTTATAAGGAAAAAATCGTTTGTTTCCTTGATTTTTAGACCCATTCATCTTTGCACTATGTCTTTTCGAAGCTACGTGCTGAAAAATATAATTAACAGATGTGACTGAAAAATTACAAGTCTTGCCTATAAACTAAACTACATTTAATGCATCACGTAATTGCCATATATTATTACAAAATACCTCGTCGTACTGGCCCTGAGAGTTGAACAACTTGTTGCAAATATCACAAGACAAGAAAGCACCTTTTGGCAGAGCAGCACGATCTGCTGCGAGAATCGGTGCGGATACCAAACTGACGAATGAAACGTCTCCGTCACTCCATCCACCTAAGCATCAATGTACGGTCAACACTATCTATCTATCACAACCGTGTTTACACAGTATTATGTGATAATAAATGAGCTTGAGCACTACATTCATGCGACAGAAACAGTAAATATTATTTAAAAATAAAAGAATTGAAAAATCAAAGGCCTCAAAATTGTGCGTAATATTTAGTTGGTATAAGCAATGAAGTGATCTAATATTAATTTCATACAGCAATAAACTTTGGTAGACTGAACTTAGGATGAATGAGTACTCGTGTCAGCAATTGGAAAGGAATTCAATTTCGATATTTCAAGGCTCTAGTAAATCATGGTACTTTTTATTGTACATACATACCAACACTGCTGAATAGTTTCCTTAATTAATTCAAACTTATTATTTCGCTCATATTGAATTGGGACAAATTCACAGAAACTATCAATCATCAAATGTGAAGGATTAACTGGTGAACTTACTAACAAATGTTTGAAATACGATTTGCAAGAGAGGAGAATGATCTTAAAAAAAGTTTACGCTACTGAAATCAAGTTTACAAAGATAGATTCGATTTGCCACAATAGCCTACTTACTGTTTATGTTAGTAACTAAAGAATTGATTTGAAAATTCAGAAATGAAATGGAAAGCAGACCATGCAATATTGTGTTTCGTACAGCTTGTCTCATTTAATTTTATCATACAAACGGTGAGGTCTTTTAACAAGTCTTATGATTTTGTAATATTCTCGTTCACAATGTCATTTTATTTTACTTTCCAGTAATCACAATCCATCTAAATACTTATAACTTATTGTCATGACAATATTAAGCTGTGGTGCAAACCAATGATTATATTATGTATATAGTCGTTTTCCTAAATCTAAACATACATGCAATTATGTAAAGCATCAACAAGCAGAGTAATAAATAAACTATACATTAGCATAACAACATAATAGCAACTAGCGATGCAATGAATAAATATGAATAAATAAAATTAAACAACATAACGGCAATTATTAATTACTGTTGGGCAATTATTAATTACTGTTGGGCAATAATTATTAATTATAGTTGGGCAGCATACGATGAAACGTTAATAAATAAATTAATAAATTAATAGAAAATGGGTCAATTACAATATTTTACATAATTTTACACATGTGAAAAACAAACGTCATCGAGAAAAGGAGGCAAGCAATGGTGAAAATAATCAAGCTGAACATAACTAGCGCAGCAGTTTTTGCTCTCCGAGTATAAATAAATTAATAAATTAATAGAAAACGAGTCAATTACAATATTATACATAATTTTACACATGTGAAAAACAAACGTTATCAAGAAAAGGAGGCAAGCAACAGTGAAAATAATCAAGTTGAACTTAACTAGTGCAGCATTTTGCTCTCCCAGTATTAGGCCTGGAGCCAGCGACAAAAAACATGTCTGACTCGTAACTCCTTCATAATCCGTTATTAGCTTATTCTGAGGAATAGGAATAGGGGAAATCCGGTATGGCTGGCTGTAGCAGTGGCTTTCAGTCAGGGCGACTATTCATACATGCCAAAATATTAATGATTCTCCATACCTGGAGGAAAGCAAAAAAGCGACGCTTTCCTCCAGGTATGGCGAATGGATGGACGCATCGTTATGGTATGGCATGGTTATATTCGTCAATAACAAAAAGTCAACTGGTTATGGATAATCCTAAGAAGCATGCAAAATTGACAAGTTCAGGGCAGTATGGCGGGAGGATCGATGTACTTGATCAGTATGGCATTAGGTTTCCGCCAACTTTTTTTTGGTAAACTTTGAAAATAGACAATAACCATTCAGTTACTCATCGTCCAAAATCATTGATATTTTGGCATGTTTAAATAGGCGCCCTGGCTAAAAGCCACCCCTACAGCTAGCAATAGTGGACTTCGCCTATTTTTAGTCCTTAGAACGAGCTAGTAGCGGCTTATGAAGAAGTAATGAGTTGGACATGTTTTTTGTCACCGGCTCCAGGCCTATACGAATAGTAATTTAATAAATAAATTAATAAATTAATAGAAAAAGGGTCAACTACAATATTTTACATAATTTTACACATGTGGAAAACAAACGTCATCAAGAAGAGGAGGCAAGCAACAATGAAAATAATCAAGCTGAACATAACTAGCGCAGTATTTCGCTCTCCCAGTATGTCCATGTAAGAAAATCTCTTATACCTAAAGCTATATGATTTCGAATTTTTTTGCACGTGTTGTTTATTACCTTTTACAGCTTTCTTCTTGTGACGATTTCCTGAAAAATACAAGCCACAAAGACTTTATAGGTATATCTATTAAATTCCGTAATATAATAACACATCAATCTAACAAACTAAAAATATCAGAGATTTAAGGACCAGTTGCAGTATTTTAAGTGTCTTTCACTGATTCTTGACTTTTCAGATAATTATTCTTTGTTTGAAATACCATTAAGATGGGTCTGTAGTTGTTGTATCGAATTGAGGGAAACATTACACACGTTGCATCTCAACCCATTCGTTTCTTGATCTTTAGTGAAAGCAACTTTAGTATTGTCCAGGGTAGCCATAATGGCCTTAGATTTTACCTAAGACATTGAAAAAGAACATTTGTACTTCACTCCTGGGTTAGGAATAGCCAATTCAAGTCCGAAACATAACTTTTTAAAACATAAATCAGTTTTTTTTTTATGTTTGTCAATATATTTTAAACATTGATAAATTTGAATTCTTTGAAGAATTTTCGTTAAGTTTGTGACGATCAGAATGCAGGAATGTTATTTTTATCTAAATGAAAGAATAAGTAGTAAAATATATCTTGCATGTAAATGAATATTGGTAGCAACTTTGCATAGTGCTTTCAGCTTCACGAAATTATGTTTTCACATCCTCATCCCTGCAGATTTTCTATCCAAAATACTAGATCCCGGAAGAGATTCAGGTCAATCAGAAGCAATGTGGAGGCAAAAAAAAAATGAATTAAAATGGCCCATGATTTGAAAAAGCCAATTGGTCTGGGTCATGCCATTTAAAATATTTATACAACGGATAAAAATTAAGCATGTTAAACCTGTTTGGCATGTCGAGCACCTTGCAGATGTGCGTCCAGAACCGTTTGACTAGTAAACGAGAGGTCGCAATCTTCACAGCGAACATGTGGCTTTTTAGTAGGTAAATTTCCCATAATATTATCTACTACTGCTTTAGTAACTGGATCGCTAATCTCTGTGTTTATCACGTTTTTTGCTGGTTCTGCCATATTGAAATTTGTCTTTATAGAAGCAAAGTTATACCTGGAATGAAACGATGAACTTTGGAAAAGGTACGAACCCGAATAACATCGAAGTACAAAAGAAATATGACACGTTTATAGTCAGTTAGCTTAGGGCTTTTGGAATTAATAGTTAATCCTCTCTAGAAATAATATGTAAATTGAGTATGGTGTGTCAATAACCTCTAATATGATCATCAATAACTTTATAGAAATTGTAAAAGAAACGTACGAAAGATGTTCGGTCAGATTTAAATATAGGATGAGAAGTATTGATTAAAAATTGATGTGAAAATTACGATTTCCGTTGATATTTTCTTTGCTCATTAATGAACGGATTAAATTTAATTACTTACTTATTTTCTATTTATGCTCTCCTACAATTAAATCCTCAAAACACAAATGTTGTGTATGAACTTTGAAGATGTGTATGTGGGTAAGTATGCAAAGTGTAAATACGTGCTAAAAGAATCACGCACACAGATAATGGTCTCACAGTCTAACGAATGAAGAGATGTTATTGGTTAGATTTTCGAGTCCTAAATAAATCTACCACGCTAGAATTTTAAGGATTATTACGACTTTTAACTCTGATTGGTGTAGCTAGGCGTTAATGAAAAAAGAAGTAAAGGCTGATCCACATTTTTGATTGGAAAGTGTACACAGGGTAATAATATGATACGACGATGACATATTAGTGAACGAAATAACGATTTGTAGAGTTTATTTGATCAAAATTGTAGACTCAAGTAATTAGAAATAGAATTTTTATCCGCAATTATTCTTCTCTGAAATGTGCCGGATGTTGTTCCCACACACATCCGGTATTTCCGTACAGTTAGGCCGTAGAAATTGTAGGCCGATGGTGTAATAAAGAATTTTGTAATTGGCTGAATGTTAATAAAATGATCTATCTTTATTTAATCTCCGTACAGCCAATAATCAGAGCTCGTTAGTTTGTCCCTTACGACCGGTTGTTTTCGATGAGGATGAGCATAAGGTATTCGACCAATCAGGATATTCTGTGGGTACAGTCAATTTGGATTTATACATAGCTATAGTCGGCTGTGGAGAGATATAGTAGCAGCCATCTTATATTTTGTGTTGAAGAAAAACATTATTTAAACAAATGTTTCGCGATCTTCCGTGAAACTGATAAATGACAGGCGTGCGCTAGATGAAGCGTACCTTTTTTACAACTAGCCTGGATCACCACATTAGCAAAGGTTGGTCGGTAACGGAGTTTCGTTTTCTTTATTGAGCATTAAACCCCCGCCGTGATCCGCGGAAGAGAATCCGGTTTTAGCGTCAAAACTAATCTGCCGCCTCTTGTGCCGTTTTTAAAAATAGTCTAGGCACGTTGAGTGACAGTTTCTGGACATACGTAAAAATATAACGTAACAGGATATATCATTGTGATAATTTCCGCGTTAGAAGAGTTATGCAATCAGCTGATCACTTAGTTCTCTTCTGTCACTTGTCAAAAATAAATGTCAAACTGTTAGATCTAACCTGATGTGTAATTTTACACCGTTGCCAAATCTACAAATACTATTTAAACGTCATATAATTATTATTTTCAACCCTCGCCTAGACACATAACGTAAAAGCCTAACACCAAGTAAACTGTAATATCAACTGCGTGTATATAATGCAGGTGGATTGGTACGCGGGATATGAGCAGCTTGTCAAGCGCAACCTGACTCTGCTCCCCCATCAGCAAACCGCCCAACAACCACAACCCCAGCAGCCGCAGCCGCAACAACAGCAGCAGCATCAGCAGCAGCTGGCCCATCCTCAACAAACAGACATCATGACATCAATGTTTGAACAACAGATCAAAAGCGAACCAATGGGATTTTACTCGGTGGCATCAAGTCGCTCCGACGGTTCAAATTCTATGGTCAATTTGTCTGATGATAGGGAAGATCTTTCTCAACAAGAAGGTCACCTCCAGCCGCAGCAACAACAAACTTTACAACAAACTTTACAGCAACATCAACAGCAGCAACAACAACAGCAACAACAGCAGCAACAGCAACAGGGGCAGCAGGGCCAACAAGGTCAAGGCGTACAGCAAACGGCACCTACGCGTCAATCGACTGGTCAACAAACTGTGAAGGAGGGATCACGATCAAAACCGCAAGCCTGTAAGGTCTGTGGAAAAGTCTTATCTTCAGCATCGTCTTACTACGTTCACATGAAGCTACATTCGGGAAATAAACCTTATCATTGTACGGTGTGCGAGGCAAGTTTTTGTCGCAAACCGTATTTAGAAGTTCACATGCGAACCCATACTGGCGAAAGACCATTTCAATGCGAATTATGCCTGAAACGATTTACACAAAAGAGCAGCTTGAATACCCATAAACGGGTACACACAGGGGAACGACCTTATGCCTGCGATATTTGCCAGAAACGTTTTGCAGTGAAAAGTTATGTTACCGCCCATCGTTGGAGTCACGTAGCTGAAAAACCATTGGTGTGCGATAGATGTTCACTTACGTTTACATCCAAGAGCCAATTCGCTATACATATTCGTACGCATACTGCTAGTACTACGTACGAGTGCAACATATGCGGACGTACATTTGTACGCGATAGTTATCTCATTCGGCATCAAAATAGAGTTCATCGCGATATGAATCAGGGCAGCTCAAACCATAATCCTACAACTCCCCAGAGTACCGGTGGTGGAGGGACAACGGCTGGATTCGAGAGTCCTGTATGCGATCTACGCTACAGCGAAGGTCCATCGTCCTTGGACGGATTGGGGGGAGCTAAGGGTGGTATTGCTGCCGAAATTGCTAGCCTAACAAAGCAAAATAGCTTACAGCTACCTCTCCCCCTACTTCACCCGCAGACAACCAACTAGTGTTTAGATAACAGCGCGTCTCAGCCCTTGCAATTGCAAGAACAAACTTCGCATCAAGTTGCGTGTTCTGCCTCGGCTTGTACGCCGTTTACACTTAACCCGCCACTGTCGCACGAGCACACTACACCACAGAGTGTCTACCAAACTACGGGACTAGCTCCCATGGATACGGCGAGTTCTCGCTTCTATTCTCATATTCCTTTAACTCCTTCGGAATCGCATCATCATACTCATTCGCATCAGCTCCATCGGCCCATACCTCCACCTGGTCTTCATGCCGCGCTTTACCTATATGCCCAGTACAGTAATACCGGCGCTTCTTTGGCATACCCCGAATACACCCAACCCAGTAATTGAAATTGAGTTTATGCTAGCATTATACTCAATTATTGAATAACACCTCGGTCAGGCTCTTAAAATAAACTACTCTTCTCTGGAATTCATTGTTTAACGCAGTTCTCAGTCCTTTGGGGAATACATTTGCAGCTAGATGCAGGGTATGCGAGATTGAGCTGTTCTTTTTTTTTTTTTTTTAAGAAAATTTTAATATCCATATAAATTTAAACAAAAGGGTAATGTGTAAATAAAAATTAGTCATTTTCCTAATATCGTACATACAACAAGATCTATAAATAGGGTCCTAATCTAATACTCGTTATTATTTCAACAAATTTTTTAATCTTCCTTTTAAAATAATTAAGTTTCCAAAGTAAAATCATTCTGATTGAAATCGTTTAAGAATAAAAACAAACAAACTTTTATTTGTATCAGCTCTACTCTTGCAATCTTAAGTTGGCTGTCTAGCGTAAGGTAATTTTAAAGTTCCTCTAATTCGTTTTAAACTTATAACAGTCAACGCTCCGAATGTTTTATTTTCAATGTCAAGCAGTGTTTTGGAGCAACACAGCAGAAAGTTTGTAGAGAAATTAGAATTTATATAAAAAGAAATTCTATTCTTTTGTAACATTGTAGAAAATCAAAAATTAATTAACAACGATTGGTTTTGTCTGTGGTTTTTTTTTTTGTTTCTTTTTCTTTTATAACCATTGGATATAATGTGGTCAGGTGAATTTTATTGAGCTTTTATTAATGCAGCTTTGAATTTTGGGACTTTTTGTCCGTGGCAAACATATAATTTTGTTTTTAGTAAATTTATCAGTGGTAGAAGTATGTAGATATATAATTTGGCAATATGTTCAGTTAACTGATTCTTAAGCATTAGAGTTAATTTTTTTTTAGAAATATGTTGTACATTGTACTGATTATGGCCAGGGATAATAATAATGTTAGGAACTTCAGAAACATTTTCCACAAAATTTAGGATACAATTTTTATTTTGCTGACGAACCATTGCTATAAACATACATATTTCAACACTTTAATATCTCAGAATTCCAGAACTCTTTGTGCTCGTAAAATATCGTCCGATATTTCAGTTCCTATATTAATCAACTGTCGACGAAAAAGTAGAAGAATGAAAATGGATATTATGATTTATGAATAATAATATTATGGGCAAAAACAGTTGATAAAATAAGTATTAAAATATGTAAGCACGCTCGAATAATATCAATGAATAAAAAGTCAAGCTAATTATGAAATAAATTTCGAAATTTTCTTTACATCTGTCCATTTAAAAAGGAATCGTATGAACAAAGTATTTTGAGCCTGAATAATGTCATCGGGTCCGATATTCAATTTAAATCTGAATGAAATAAAAATCATGTAAACATAGCTAACTTTGATTACTTTTGCCATTTCGTTTATAATTTATCAATGCTAGCATAAACTAACTTTGAAACTTTTACTACTGGCTTCCATTATGTTAGCACGCTCTTGTTTCTGTTTCTTTTTCTTATTCTTTTTTTTTCTCTCTCTTCCTGTTATGTATCACATCTGCAAATACATAATAAACAATCATCACACATACTTATATTATATTCTCAAAGAGTTTTAGTCACTTGAATCTGTGATATAGATAGTAATTATTGTCTACAAGATTTAAACATTGGTTTACTATTTTAATGTCAAAAAAAAAAAAATCAACGTCATGGAGCGATGTAGCTAATCGAGCAAGCAAACAAATGCTGGTCTCTACCGAAGGTGTTTGGTAGACACCCTACTATTACTATTAAACACACAAAACGAACACATGTTCATTTAGCAGCATACTTGACACTTCTATACTAGTAGGGCTGACGTACATAGAGAAGTCATGGTTTCTTTAGCTTTAAAACGCTTCATGGGCTCTCTTTGTGCACACCGTAGGTATGTAATATCTTCCTTACGGAAAAGATATCCCTATGAGGAGATGGCAGTAGCCTGGTATACCATACAACTTTGATTCTGTCCCATAGGCGTACTTACTTTCTACATATCGAAGCTTGTTGTAAAGAAATTATGTATATAAAATCAATTAACAAGGATGTAATGGCAGGGCTGTTAATTTGAACACTATTAGAATTAGTTTAATGTAACTAACACGGCTTAAAACAAGCAGAGGAGCCATGACAATCGCGAGAATGCCCATAAATATTAATCGCGGTTTATTGGGTAGTGAGTTGGTACAATAACTTGTTACTATTTATTCATAAGTAATTTGAGTAACTATAAAAAATTTGTATTAGCGTGCCTCAAACAATTAGGTCTGTTTCGGCAATTTAGTTGCAAAACTGCGTGCGTATGGCCAAGGCTTTCAATTCCATGAGAGATGGAGTCATCTGGCAAGACTGATTACTTTACTGGATCATAAAAATTTGCAAAAGTAAGAATATGAATATAAAAAAAAAAAGAAGATAATGATCTTTATATTGGCTAGTCAATGTGCAGCTCTATAAGACAAAGTACTACTAAGCTGTGATTAAAGCCTATACGGACATGCCCACGCAGCCCCTAGCTAGTGATATACATTATAATCTATTATTAATACGTAGCTAGTAGAACTACCTAAATTTTCATATTAATTGGTCGGATCTGATGACGATGTTTTAGGTAACACTTACCTAATTACATTCGAAACACACAAGCATTGTGGTTGGAAATTATTTGGTAATTGATCATTTTAATAATATCTATAGGAATCTTTATTCTGGCAAATATCAAAATAATATGTATTTTTAATAAAATAAAAGAAAAAGATTAGGTCCTTTCTTATAAAGAGTACTTTGGACCAAGAAATTCTCAAAGGCTTTTAAAGCTGTCTGAAGATCAAGATTAGTTCGTTGGGAGATTTTGTTGATAAAAAGAACGACTATTTATTTTTAACTATTTGCATTGTGAAATATAAGTATTTTATTTAACAAACTTGTTTTGAGTAAGTTTTTAAGTCGGTGTAAGCTTTTAAAATATCATAGAAGAGAGAAAAGGTGGTGAACGATTAAAGAATAAACTTTCCAGCCTTGAAAGCCAAGCTTGTAAATAGTTTACGTACGAAATGAAATAAGATATTCACAAAGTTTTATTCAAAGTGATACATTGTCAACGGTAACACAACATAAATAAAAGGCACTAAAAATACTAAAACACGTAACAGCTGTTTTTTAATCGCGTGCAAAGTTTGAGGAGGCATCGTATGATACAAAATTAATAGCTATTCTTACACGTCATACCTCAGACTAACATCTTTGTGTTGAAATATTATTTATCTAAAAATTATTCAGGTGAAATTATTATATATATATATATATATATATATATATTATAAAATATTTTTTAAAATTTCTTTTTTTTTTTCCTTTCTTTTTTAATGTAGATATTTGAAAGTAGGAGCTCACACTCATTACGTAACATTTTTTTCTTTGTCTTGATAGTTGATACCAAATAAATAATACAACTACTGGATCATTTCTATAATATTGAAATTTTTTTCAAATTAGTCTGTACTCTTGAGTTTTCTGTAACTTCAAAGAGAGAATGAAAAAAAAAATAATAATAATAAAAAAACCAAAATAAAAAGTTGAAGAAAAAAAAAATAAAAATAAAAAAAAAATAAATAAAAAAAAAAAAAAAAAACATGGTACGGCCTCCTGGAACTTGAGACGAGATGGCTGTTACTTCTGCCTCGTGCATAGTGCCCTGCAGTGGTATAGGCGCAGTTACCACTCGTCGGATGACCGTAAATTTATAAACTTCCCGGCAGAAGAGCCTTGTCTCCCAAAACACTGGTTTTAACTAAGATTAGTCTGTAAAGTTGCAATCAGTAGATCTGCCAGCCCTTAACAGTGAAAAATGTGCAACTATCCCAGTGACTAGCTGCTATATAACTAAGTGAAAGTAAGGACACAGATACTAGATGCCATCCAGACAGAGAGTACACATAGAGATGTTTATTTGTAGGCAAATACCATGTGCAGCGTTAATTGAAGCACGTAAATAATTAATTTTGTTTAAAAAAAAAAAAGAAAGAAAGATAACCCAATATGATGATAGATTAGTAGCGTCGCTCGACGTTGTGCGTGTACTACTTTTGCTTCGTTAACAGAGTACAATGCCATTTATTTTTGTAATATGTTTACGTAGGATAGTTGTTATTTTTATAGAGCTTTACCATGCTTACCGTAAGATTTATGTAGGCCTGCATAGAGTAGCATTAGGAGCGATATGTTACGAGCCAGGGTGCCATGAGCTTGCATACCGTCGAGCGACGCTGAACGCAACGGATGAACAAAACAACACCATCAACCAGCCGCAGTATCATATACATATATTAATAACCGATCTATAATTGTAATAAAAACATAGTACCATATTAAAAGTATCTAATTAATAATTTACCTAATTAATAACGACAATGAGTAAGTAGATAGGTAACATAACTGATAACGAGTATCAATATAAGAAAACGAGTACATTTTATATAGCAGTAAAGTGATGCTTGAAATAGTTTCACAGTACATATCCTGGCTAACACATCCTTACGTACATACTGCATAGGTATGTATATATCTGGGTTTGATATATACATATTATACATAGGTATTTTATGTGTAAACAATAATATTAAATAATATTATTATTACTATTATTATTATTATTATTATTATTATTATTATTACTACATTATGATAGGTACGCATTGTAACGATGGTACAACTAAGGCAAGTATGTACTGTACATAGCTGTCACTCGCTCCCTTACCCACCATAATGAATACTATACATACACCCCCCCCCCCCCCCCCCCCTATATTATAATACATTAACCATTGTTGTACTAATTATCAATTATTATGATTATTACATTATTACAATATAATAATATTACATATACTTTTACTTAGCTAAGCTTACTATTACGAAAGTACCCTCACTTTTAGCACATTCAGAGAACAAAAAAAAACCAACAAACAAGGAAAAAAAGAAAATCTTATTCTTCAAATTGGATTCTACCTTAATTTTACGATAAATACTGTATTGTATCCTCTGACTAAAATTTTAGGTCTAATCTAAAATATTGTTTGAAAAATTAGCTAAATATTGGCCTGCAGCGACCTCACCCTGTGATAATTATAAAGAATATTATTTAATCTAAGATTTGTTGTTTTAAGTAGAATGCGTAGAAGAGTTTCCACAGCCCGATGCAGTGGCAGCATTGTAAATTCTTTAGGGTCTGTTCTGTGAATCACTTAAATTTTACCTTCATGTAACGTTTTCAGAAGAAATGATGAGCGTCAAATATATTTTATCTCAATAACTGATTAACACAACAGCGCTCTATTAATGTTCGTGGCTATTATTTGTGCTGTCATTTCAATATTTAAACGCACAAAAAAACAATACAAAAAAAAAAAATCTATTTTATTGCAATGTTCTTTATTTACTTGAAAGATGTGAGTAACACTTTTTGTAAAGAAAATATTATTGAAATCATAAAAGAGCTAATGTTTTTCGTACTTTTCGAACATTCATCAATTTCTCTTACTTACCGAGTCATCATTAAACACTGTACAACAGTGCGATATGGTGAAGCAAACAAGCATAGATATCAATGCAAGAGCAGTTATGAATTAAGCCTCGGTTCTTAGAAGTTATATTGAATTTTTTGAACCCTAATTGAGACCAAAGTAATCTACATGATTAAGTGATTTGAAATTATTGAATAAAAATTAACTTAAAAGAATTAAGGTGTCATTGCCAGTGTAGTAAAGTCGAATTCATTTAGTATCAAAAAGTTTTTAAATTTGAGTAAAATATTTCACGAAATAACGTCACGAGCCGTACATTTGTAGCAGAATTAATTTCTTGAGTGTAAAGGTACGTAAAGCCGAAGACAAGGTTTTATGATGAATAAAAAAAATAAACAAATGAAATTGTAGAAGAAACTTATGTTAGTCATACATTGGGAAAGTTTAAAAAATTTTCTCTTTCCTTGCATGCCTTGTTTTGATATCATCTGCAATGCCACTGTATATGGAAGTTCTCCCACAAAGTGTTATATGACATAATATATTGAATAAGTTTAATCAATGAAAGAAGCTTGAAGTAATATACAAAATTAATCAGTCTTGGCATTATGATCTTGCCATGTCCGTCATATAACGCTTACTATTAAATGTAACAACTTTTTGTCTATTATAACATTTCTTTTGTGGAGTACCTTCATCAATACAGATTGTCTTATGTTAGCAAGTGTGGACAATCTGCTCCTTATACAATTCCACTGCTAAAAGAATTGATATAAGGGTATCGAACGTGTAGCATAGCTATAGAAAGCCTGGTAGGCCTGATATTTTCAGTATATATTACATTGTGATGTTAGGATAAGCTGTGGACTTAGGTCGGAGAGTTACACTGGGGCCGCTGTAGTTGGACTAATGCTAGTGTGAGGGATCACTTTCACAATTTTTACTAGGCCACCTAAATCATTATAAACTGATATAATTATCTCAAAAAATTAAAAAATAGTCGCATAATTGTCTCTGGAAGGTAAAGTCCAAGCGAAAATGTATAAATTGTGATCCGCGAGCAAGCTACAATGTAGTTTGTTCGAAATATCTTGAGCGAAAGAAACGTGTAATAAAGTAGACATCCATAGACAAAAATAGCCCTTTTTCAATTACCAACCTTCTAGTACACATTTTCATAAACTAAAACTTTATCATAAATCTGACTTATTTTCGCAGGTGCTACAAGCAATTCGATCAACTTGACACATTCATTCTCAACAGCACTCGTCCAATTAAAAGAACCAATCAATTTCATCATTTGACTTCTAATTTTTTATCTACAAATAGTTTTGACAGAAAGAGATTACTTTGATTAAAGTTCAATATTCAAATTATTTATTGTCTTAAGAATTTTATGACAATGCCAATATTAGATAATACATAAAATCTGGATAATTATTGACCTAACAGTGAGGGGAAGAATGCTCCTGAGTCTCAATTTAAAAATCATTTATAAATCATATTCAATAAAGTTTCCGAGGACATTGGCAATTATTAAACTTCCTCTCAATGTTATCGTCAAGCCATACCTTCAGCCATGTCTTCTACGTAATTACAAAAATATGATTAAATGTATAAGAAAAAATTGGAATTTACCCTCTCACTCCATCTCAACATCAACTATAGTCTCTTCTACGATGATCTGTTCAGCAGTTGGTGGAATTTGTATTGGAAGAGGATCGGGCGATCGAGTGTATGTATTACTTGCCGAATGTTCCTTCAAATACTCACCTCCTTTTTCATCATAATCTTTACGGCTCACCAAATACTCTGAGAGATTACCGTTCAATGCGAAATCCCTCGCACCATACCATGCGTCCAAGTGAGTATCTTTAGCTATGTTTACTTGAAAGCTAGATTTGAAAGGTCTGATCTCTCTCAGCTCTCGTTTCAATCTTTCAAGGAGTCCTGGAAAAGTTGCTGATCCTCCTGTCAAGAATATATTTGCGACCAAAAGCTTCTGCGTTTCTAGTGAATAATTCTTCAGAACATACTCAATCGTCTCCGCAATACCAGCCTCAACAGATCCAATCATAGATGGTTGAAACAGTAATTCTGGAGCTCGTAATCTCTCCACACCAACGTGGAGCTGGTGTGTTTCTCCAGGCACTAGAGGAACCGAAGACCCAGCTCCATCATATTCTGGGTCGTGATGTCTTAAGACATCTTCAAGCTCAACAAGTCTTTCTTGCTCTAACTCTGAGTCAGAATCGCCTCCTTCCTAAAGATCATTACACTATTAATGCCATGTTAGGAAAATGAAATCTTTTGGACTATTTGACCAAAGTAGGAGACATTGTGTTGTGTAGTTTTCTAACTCAAATTGTTGTAGATTTAAGATTGTGGGATAATAATTTTCTACAGTATAAAAATTTACAAATAGTACCACAGAAGTGATAATAGTGGTGTCGGCAAATCCAAACTTGTATGAAAAAAAGCATTTTCCTCTGCGACAAAAGCATTAGCCCAGACTTACTCGATTAATAACTTTGTAAACATCCCAGTCTTCATCTCTCATGCCAAAATCGTCATCCCGCTTTTCCTTTCTTGCTAATTGACTAATTATTCTCATTCTTTCTTGAGCCGCAGCAGTCCGTCGTTTTGCCATGTCTTGTCTACGCTGTCGTTTGGCAAGTCGTCTGTCTAGTATATCTTGTCTATAATTACAAGCAAAAGGATAGGATTAATAGATATTCATAATCGTTCATCGAAATTGGCTATTTCTTCTTCTTAACAAGACTAACGCCTGTAGATATACCTCTTTTTTCTAACGCCGGTGATCCATTCATCGAAATCCTGTTGATCTTTGGGTTGAAGAGTAGATTTTATCTTAGGCTTTGGTTCCTCGATAACGATATTGTCCTCTTGGGAATTTGCTGCAACTATTTTCTGTCTTGTTCTTTCTACTTTAGCCTGTAAGTTATTTATGATTTTAATCAATTCAGCTTCGTTTGAAAGGGAGTGGGACTTTAATGCTTCTTCAAACTCGTCAGTCTCTCCTTCCTCAAGAAGATCCTGAACTGCCAATAGTTGGTTCAGCTGTTCCTCATCCTCAGCTAACTGCAAATCCAATGTATAAATAGATTGTGACGCATGAAAAACGATTCCAGAATGCAACAGCTCTCCCTTGAATTTCTCTCATATAAATAACGAATATTGAACTTCCAAGTCTTCCATTATTCTGAGTTCATATATCAAGACATAAAACGTATAACATACTAAGTCAAATAGATTTTCTCATTGATCTTAACGCACCCTTTCCTCCCGTTTACGAGCATTAATTTCCATCAGTCTTCTAGCGAGTTCTCGCTTCCTTTCTTTTTGCTGTTCTACAGTAAGCCCTGGGGTACTGGTTGGAGCAACATATGGCAACTGTACCCTCAGTACATTCATATCATAATAATCAGGATCTGCCCATTTAGATATTTCTTCTTGATACTCCAATGCGATGACCGAATGATCACGAACCAGTTCCTGGGATAAAAAATTTCTCAATAATTTCAGTTGAAAAAACAAATCGTTTTATCACAAAGATTTATCAACATACTTCAGCTCGGCTTGGTGTTATCGCATTAACATGAACTGGATACTTCAGCTGAAGTAATCGGTGCATATAAGATATTATGTGATAACCACCGATATTTATTCTCCTTGCATTCATCGGATCTACTTTTCCATCCAGCACTGGCATTATGTGCGTTGTATGGTATCCCATGTTCACAATCAAACCATTCGGTGGACAGTTGTTGTGATGATATGAAAATAGGCAGTCAACTCCGTAGGATATTGCCGGTACTCCATAGCATTCGAATAGGAGCTCAGCCATCACTGTAAGAAAGAGATAAAACTCAGTTTGTAAAGTTCATGTTTTGAGAAGTGAGGAAAAGTATATATTTTTTTTTTTTTTATCTAGGTGCTTACAGTTTCTCGAATAATTTGGATTAAGAAAGGCTTCCGTCAGAACAACTGGATGATTAATGGAACCAACAGTGTCAATTCCCATATGCGTAAATGTGTAATCAAATATTTGTTCCTGTGCCTCAAAATGTGTTACTACATTACGATCGAACTGTGTTTTTAATTGAAATCTTACAGCCTCGATGTTCAATATATCGTTTCCAACCTGGAGTTCTCCGTCTTTTTTTCCACGTTCTTTACGTGGTTTTGCTATTAAGTTTTTGAATATCAACTGCGGTTCTTTTTCCGTTGCCCAACCAACTCGGCAATTGTACGATCCTAAGATATCGAAATTAAAAATATGAAGAATTAAATGCAGGGAGGTATTGTTTTTTTCTTCTTCTTTTAACAATTATAATAATTTTCGGAGTGAGGGAGCAAAAGATTTGTCAAGATTTGACGTAATACGAGATTAGTTGATACGTTACCATTGTCAATGATCAACGGCGTAGATTCGTTCTTTATTTTAGCCGAATATTCGTAAACTATGTCTGGCACTGTCTTGACATCTTTTAATTCCAATATTTCCATGATTAAAGAACGGGGTTGGATCCAATCGTGTTATAGTTCTACAACAATGATGCATACGTAAAAACACAATACATAATGCTAATTTTAACCCCTGATGTTTGACGTTTCCGAACGTTACTGGAATTTGTGATAAACAGACGATGAGTTTAGAGTGAATAGGTGAATACAACTCAAATCCCGAAATGTTGCGATAATCTATAAAAATATAACTGGTGCATCGCGCAAGCCATTTCTATTTTTTCGTTAGTATCTATCGACGGAAGTGTGTTGTATACATATTTCTATGTATCGTCGACACATGTAGATATATGTATGCATTTACATATACATTCTAAATAGCTACATACATGTGAATAAAGATATCTACATACATGCATGAAATTTGTACGGGCGAGAAAGAGAGAGAAGGAGAGAGAGAGAGAGAGAGAGAGAGAGAGAGAGAGAGAGAGAGAGAGAGAGAGAGAGAGAGAGAGAGAGAGAGAGAGAGAGAGAGAGAGAGAGATAGAGAGAGATAGAGAGAGAGAGAGACAGAGAGAGAGAGAGAGAGAGAGAGAGAGAGAGCCGGCGGAGCTGAGAGAGAGAGGGAGAGAGAGATATACTGTATGTTGAGCACATGTGCGGTTTAATGTGTAATTTTAATTTTTACGGTGTTTTGAAATTAAGTTTTCAAAGATGTTAATTGAACCAGAATTAACGAATACAAAGAAGGATTTCGGAACACCTCCGTTAAAACAAAATCCAGTAAGTTCAAATGAAACTTTAGTTAGTAGTTTTTCCAAAACTAAGCCTAACCTAACCATAAACTAACCTAAATATTTCATCCGAAAACTTTAGCTGTTGCAGTCATTGGGAACTCCGCACATAGATTCCTTTAATTATATGCTACAAGATGGTATTTTAGAAGCAACTGAAGACTTTATACCAGTACACTTGCTGCTCGCTAATGGAGACAAAATTGTCTTAACTATTGAAGATGTTACTATTATTCCTCCGTCCTTACCTGCCGGAACAGTCGGCGTTAAAACCCACAAAATAT